>JAPFBL010000360.1:0-343714 GCA_026182355.1 Hermatobates lingyangjiaoensis
AAATATAGCAATATATATATCTTATTTCAATATAAAACATGAACTTAATGCGATGTTTGACTTAATTTTAATGAGATGAGATTAACTTAATGTTATATTTGTCAAATATATGAATTCGTATTTATATGTTATTTCTAAGAAAAAACTTATCAGAATGAGAAAAAAAGAAAGGAACTTCAACAGACCAAAAATTGTTTGATCCTAAACAGTAAATAAATTAAATATTTCAAAGAAGTAAATTTATATTTTACATGATTCTATGGGGAATTTTTCGAATCAATAAATGAACTGTATTTCACTTATTTTAAATACCTTTAATTAAGGAAATATTTAAATAGTACCCTTAGTTTTTCTTTTCTAAATGCACAGTTGAGGGATTATACAAAAAAAAAATCTATTTTAATATTTTGACGTATGTGCACTTTTTCTGGTTGTTTAATGCATTTTTGATTTTTTTTTGTTTTTTTTTTATAAAGCTTATAAGAAGTTGATTGGAGTTTAGATGGGTATGCTGCCAACATATTTATAAATATATAACAGCTTTATTTGGAAGTAAACTGTTTTTCAACATCACGTGATCGATTCATGACAAAATAATTAAAAGTGATGACAAAACTACTGGGGAGCCGAATCCTCTTTACGTAACCAATACATCTAGGCTATTGAGAAGTTCTCAATTAATGCCCAATTAAGAACGTTAGTCTAAACTTGTTTACTCTACCACACGTAAAAATTGTCTTTTTACGGTCATGCTCAGTCAAAGTCGCATTTCAATTTAAAGAGGGTGCAGACTAATTCTAGTTTTTTACTCCACAATTAGTATTGCAATATTAAAATAAGGTATAGTGTATTTATTTATTATTTACATGTTTATTTATTATGGCACATTTAGTACAATAAATATATAGAGTATGAAGTGTAGAATACATCGATTATAAATGTGGAAATGAAGTATTTCGTCTCAGTATTTCGTTCGGGTCAAAATTTTGTTTTCCAATATTAAATATAGATATACGAATTGAGGAACCTGAGAGTTCAATAAAAGTAATTTCATAAATTGGAATCGTTGTGTATTGTGTGATGTGTGCGTGTGTAAGCGCGCACGTTCGCATATGAACGGTGAGTTTCTGTTTCATTTCTGTGTGTCATTTTTTTGAATATAATTTATTCAAAAGTATATAATGTATATATACTTTTTCGTTGAAAATACGATCCGAAACGGAAAATATAGTTCAATGTAGAAAAAGTAACATAAAGAAATTGCACTTCCCGCACTAAAACACTTTTTCGTAGGAAATACGGTCCGAAACGGACAAATATAGTTCAATGTAGAAAAAGAAACATAGAGAAATGTTGTTGGAGACGATTGGTTCATCTCCAACCATCTCTGAACCAGTGCGCTTGGTTTCCCTCTCTTATCTCTCCTGAAGACGGTTCAAACCGGAAATTAGAGACTGTAAGTATGTGCTTTTGATTTCTCCATGTTCTTTTTCTACATTGAACTATATATATATATATATATATATATATATATATCAACATTTCACAATAAACACGGGAAACAACATCACTCTTCAAACCACAATAAGAAATGAAAAAAAAAAGACTACTATCTTTCAACCTTATCAAGCGGTCTTCGTCAGAGTCAAAAACCCAACTGAAACCCAGCAGAACTGACCGAGTCCCGATAAACTTTAGTTTTGTTTCTATTCTACGGTCGATACTTTTATCAATATTTTATATATATATATATATATATATATATAAAACCAGCTGCGCTTGTTTGGAAACCTCAAGCAAGTGAAAGGGACACAGGATAGCGGGACGAAACTAAGATGTAACCAACTTTGTTCAAACTCTGCTTAGATGAAACATCAGACCTTCCAGGAATCTCAGGATATTCACAAACTAATATCAACATTGCAACCTCATACCTGACTGTATAACCTGCTCATAATGTTTACTTAATTAGTGTAATTTATCCTCGTATAAGTAAAGTATAGTGATCGTGAATAAATTCGATCTCGAGATTTTGACGGAATTACATGTTTTGAGGTCCCAGAAGTCGTTTTATGACGTTTTTACGATGATGTCTGTGTGTGTGTGGGTGGGTGGGTTGGTGGGTGGGTGGGTGAGTGTGTTAGCATTGCTTGTTACCACGCTACGGTCCAGAATATTTGATGGATCAAGTTGATATTTTACACAAAAATCGGCCCCATAAAGACGAAGATCCCTATTGTTTGGGAAGAATTATGCATCATGGAAAAGTAACTTTTTTTGCCAAAAACCGTTTTTTTTAAAACATTTATTTCTTCTAAACTGATTAGCCTAGAATTTTGAAATTTGGACATTATCTTTGAGGTTACAAATGCAACAAACGAAAAATTATTCAGAATTTTAAAACAACGGAAAATATTTTTTTTTCAATAAAATTAAAAATTTTGACTTATAATTCAATCTCAAACCTTGTAAGAGCGATACAAGCCATACTGTTTGACGCATCAAAATGAAACTATGCCTAAAAATAGAACATTATGAGTAGAATGAGTTGAGATATTTTTTTTCAAAATTACATTCGCTAAAGGGACGTTACAGCACGATTTCTGTTTTCAGAAAATGTTTTTTTGACGCTAAACGACTCATTAAAAAAAAAAATGAAAATTTGACCAAAAATGGAACAAAAAATTAGCAATTCATAAAAAAAAAGCATGAAGTTTCAATTACGGGAAAGAGCAATAACGCTATAAAAACTGTTTGTTTATCTTAGACTAAGAGATCACCTGTTATACTTGTCGAATTTTTTATATTTTTTTACATTGTTTACATTGACTTAGAAATTTTTTGAGCGAATCCACTGAGATAAAATTGATTTTATAAAGGAACAGTTTAAATTGTTTATTGACGTATATGAGATGTAAGAGGAATAATATTGTGCAGGAAAATGATAACACTCACTCAGAAAAAATTTGTATATATGTTATTTGCTAAAGGGGAAGGAAAATGATCTTTTTAAATACTTAGAAGACATAAAATTCACAGTATAATAATTCTATAAAAAACCAAAAATGTAAAAGATAATTCAAAATTGAAATCTTTCGTTTAGAGATTAATAAATGTAATTATCGTACATCTTTAACTATAAATCATCTTAAACAACCTTTTTTTCTTCGCTGTTTATGATGTTTTTCAGAGAAAAAAAAGTATTTTACTGTTTTAAATTTGAAAATTTTACTTTAATATTCAATGTAGAAGGATGTCAAGTAAACGATGTAAGAAATTGTTTGAAATCGTTTGAAATGGCTATTTGAACAATAGCTATGTTCTCTTGTAGGATAATATTTCGTTTCAAGAAATGTTCACATTGGTTTTTCAAAAATGTTATTACTGCTGTAGTTATACTAATGAAATTATTTACAAATAAATTATTTGTGATGTACAAAAATAAGCTTATAAATTGATATGTCCTTCAATCACTATCTGTACTACCTCAGGAATGAAAGGCTAATAATTATATCCCATTTAGATATTTATGTTATGCTTAACTGAGACGTTATGTTTTATATACTCAAGAAATTTGACATTAAGTTACTTATAGTAAAGTAGAGTGTAGGCCACTCCAGATTTTTTGATTAATTAGTGTTAAGTATTTTAAAATTAATATTACTGAGGATGTTGTGAGAAGCACCGAAACACGTAAATACAAATTCTTAAAAGTATGGGGATCTAATCTTTAATTTGAGCAACCTTGAATTGAAGAAAAGGTTTCGAAGTTTGGAGAAACATTCAAGTCAGTTAACCTAGGTGAAATGAGACATAACATTTTTATATACACATATACTGTTTCATCTACCTTCTGTATAACTTTTATGTTACATTCTTAGTTTTTACTTTGTTTGCTCTCTGATGATATAAATTGAAACTCTCCGAGCATTTATTTCTATTGTTTTACTTTTTTCCTTGTGGTTAAACTTTAGATACATATACACTCGTATATGTAAAAAGATTTCACATAATCTTGGTCTTGTTTTCCCATTTCATTGTGGTTTGATCATTGATATATATATATATATATATATTATATATATATATATATATATATATAATAAAAGTTTAAAAGTTTATCAGGACTCGGTTAGTACTTCAGGTTCAAATCATGGTCGATACTTTTATTAATGCATATATATCCACATTGGAATTGTTCTTCAGGATACCAAACGGTTTTCTCCCCATTAATCATAAATCCTACTGCTCGGCTGCCCATTTTTAGTGTGACTTAAATTGAATTAGTTAATTATTAGATTAATGACCTATGAGATACAGGAAAGCAATACTTGAAGACTTTGTGATATCACTTGATATGAATACAAGCTTTACGAGCATATATTAGCATTGCTTCTCTCTGATTATGCACTACCATGTTCTCCATCTAATGGGTCACTGTCAATGACTTTGATTTAACCTTCTTCATTGCTTGATCATAGATGTGTGACCAAAACTGATACTGATACTGATCAGTTTTGATACAGATACTGTGTATCATTTATTACTCTGATACAGACCGCTTGTTCAGGTCGAAAAATTTGAGTTATTTTCTGATTTTTACTTTACTATAAGTAAAGTATAGTGATCGTGAAAAAATTCGATCTCGAGATTTTGACGGAATTATATGTTTTGAGATCCCAGAAGTCGTTTTGTGAAGTTTTTTCGATGATGTCTGTGTGTGTGTGTGTGGGTGGGTGGTTGGGTTCGTGGGTGGGTGGGTGAGTGTGTTAGCATTGCTTGTTACCACGCTACGGTCCAGAATCTTTGATGGATCAAGTTGATATTCTACACAAAAATCGGCCCCATAAAGACGAAGATCCCTATTGTTTGGGAAGAATTATGCATCATGGAAAAGTCACTTTTTTTGCCAAAAACCGTTTTTTTTTAAAACATTTATTTCTTCTAAACTGATAACCCTAGAATTTTGAAATTTGGACATTATCTTTGAGATTACAAATGCAACAAACGAAAAATTATTCAGAATTTTAAAACAACGGGAAATATTTTTTTTCAATAAAATGTAAAAATTTTGACTTATAATTCAATCTCAAACCTTGTGAGAGCCATACAAGCCATACAAGCCATACAAGCCATACAAGTTTGACGGATCAAAATATAACTATGCCTATAAATAGAACATTATGTGGAGAATGAGATGAGATATTTTTTTTCGAAATTACATTTGCTAATGGGGCGTTACAGTACGATTTCTGTTTTCAGAAAATGATTTTTTACGCTGAACGGCTCATTAAAAAATAATGAAAATTTGATCAAAAATGGAACGAAAAATTAGCAATTCATACAAAAAAAATCATGAAGTTTCAATTACGGAAAAGATCAATAACGCTATAAAAACTGTTTGTTTATCCTAGACTGAGAGATCTAGGACAAACCTGCTATACTTGTCGAATTTTTTATATTTTACATTGTTTACATTGACTTAGAAATTTTTTGAGTGAATCTACTGAGATAAAATTGATATTTATAAAGGAACAATTTAAATAGTTTATAGACATTTATGAGATGTTAGAGGAATAATATTGTTACATGTAAAAAAATCACCGCCAATAAACATAAGTAAATTACCTTTGTCTTCCATGGCATGATGGATTTGTCTCATAAAATGCTTTAATAAATCTATATATTGCACTCTTGGACAAAACTTAATATCAGTTACAATTATATTATAATTGTGAATGTAGTACCTTTCCATGATATTCTTTCATAATATCAATATGAAATATATTGAAGATTATTCATAATATCGTTATCAGCCTTTGGAGCGATTCACATCTTTTCCTGAAGACGAGGACATCGAAATATAGTAGTGAGTTCAGTGATTTCTTTTCTATGTGTTCTTTTTAAATTCTAGTTTATATATATATATATATATACGAGTTCGAGATTAACAAAGAACAACACACAAAGTAGGGAAACACACTTACAGACTCAAATTTTCGGGTAATCCGTCTTCAGGAGAAAAGAGAATGGGAGACCAAGCACGTTGTAGGCGCAACGGCAAGTAACCAACCCGGCAACCGCCAGTGCTGTCAACCGTACCCGGTCTTAAAGTATAAAATAGGAGAAGATATAAACAGAAGCTCAGATAAGCAGTACTGGTTGGGTAAAACTATAAGTAGGTGAAAAATTATAAACAGTATAAGATAAAAACAAACTATAAGAAACAAAAATAATGATAGAGAAAAGAAGAAAAAATAAATAAATAAAAATAAATACAATACAAAAAACTTGCATTGGTTGTTTTAGTAAATAAAAGATAGAGACTGAATAAAAGGATAAGTATGGGAAACTAGTTAAGAATAAGAATTTAGAAAAATAAAATAGGATAAAACAAACTAGTAGTAAGTGAAGAAGACAAAATAGATATACACAAAATATACGAAAGAGGAAAAAATAAATAAGTATTAGAGAATAAAGAATACTGGAAAAAAAGTACAAAAAAAAAAGTACAAAAAAATTATCTTTTAAGGTTAAGTCCAGGTGCACTGCGCGCCCCGAGCAACCAGATGTGAGCCTCCTCAGAGGCTCTAAGGGTCACGGTATTATCACCAGGGGGAATCTGACGCAGAATCTGCACACTGAAGCAGTCGTTAAAAGACAGACCGTGGGATTTGGCGTGTATGGCGACAGGTAAATTGGAGTTGTTGTTAACGGATGCTCTATGACCGTTCATACGGAGGCTGAGCTTGTTAGAGGACAGTCCTACGTAGAACGCATCACAACGAGTACAGTCCAATTTGTAAACACAATTTTTGGATGTACATGAGCAGTCCTTAGCAACAGGGAAGGACTGGTTATGGGAAGATGGAGTGAAGTGTGAAAGGGGGTTGAGAAGCGGACAGGTCAGGCACCCCTTCCTTTCGCAACTCTTAGCGCCCACAGACGGGTGGTTGACGCGCCTGGACGTCAAGTCTCTGTGGGAAAAGAGGTTGCCAAGGTTGGGGGAACGTCTATATGAGAGGCAGGGTTGGCTGGGAAAATATATATATATATAATATATTATATATATATATATATATAAATATATATATATATATAAATATTATATATTATATATATATATATTTATATATATATAAATATATATATATATATATATATATATTTATATTAGTGTACTTCGGTAGCAGTCCTTCCTTTATACATGATTGGTTATACACGACTGAATATTGTCGATCGATGATCTTCTTCTCCAACTTTTCAAGTTTGCGGAAAATTAATTTTTCGTTGTGAGAACAACGGTTCAAGGAATGAATTCTTCTTGTAGACGCGTTTCGACTGTCTACTGCAGTCATTTTCAAGACACAAAACAGGTGGGTTACCGGTCTCCTTATATAGCCGAGAGTCAGGGGGGGTGACAACGACAGAATAAAATTACATATTTATTATAAGGCCCGGACCACAACAAATTTAGTCATAAAAAACAGCCCCATCACCGCAACCAGCGATCTGCAGAGAGTCAACGTCGTGTACGAATACAAATGTAAAAAAGGAGAGTGTGAGCTCCTGGCTAACGCCAAGTATATCGGCATGACGAAGACTACGCTTTCCAGACGCCTCACCATGCACCTTCAATCAGGAGCTATAAAGAACCATACCAGACAAGCACACAATTCCGACCCGCACTTAAGAATATTATACGAAGGAACGTAAAATGCAAACAGCCCAACGACAGAATAAAATTACATATTTATTATAAGGCCCGGACCACAACAAATTTAGTCATAAAAAACAGCCCCATCACCGCAACCAGCGATCTGCAGAGAGTCAACGTCGTGTACGAATACAAATGTAAAAAAGGAGAGTGTGAGCTCCTGGCTAACGCCAAGTATATCGGCATGACGAAGACTACGCTTTCCAGACGCCTCACCATGCACCTTCAATCAGGAGCTATAAAGAACCATACCAGACAAGCACACAATTCCGACCTATCCCGCCAGGACCTTACAGAAAACACCACCATCATCAGGCAAACCAATGATTGCAATAGACTCCCAATCTATGAAGCAATAGAAATATCCAAAAATAGCCCTATAATCAATAGACAACAAACTGGGATGTCAAGAGTACTCAAGCTACTCGGAGAACAAGCCCCAGCAATAGGCCAAACCAATAACCAATGAGAAGGAAGAACCACAATAGCACAGCCAATCAGCGCTCACCCCCCCTGACTCTCGGCTATATAAGGAGACCGGTAACCCACCTGTTTTGTGTCTTGAAAATGACTGCAGTAGTCAGTCGAAACGCGTCGACAAGAAGAATTCATTCCTTGAACCGTTGTTCTCACAACGAAAAATTAATTTTCCGCAAACTTGAAAAGTTGGAGAAGAAGATCATCGATCGACAATATTCAGTCGTGTATAACCAATCATGTAAATATTTATATATATATATATATATATATATATATAAATATATATATATATATATATATATATATATATATATATATATATATATATAAATGAAAAGACAATAGATACAAGAGGAAGTTGATAAAACGAAAGTAATAGATAACACGAATTATCGGAGAGCTTCTTTAGGAATTTGGAATGGAAGGATTGAAATAAATTTTGATTGTAATGTGGATTCCAAAGAGGAGAGGCTTTTTCTAAAATTGGAAAAACGAGAGATTTATAAAACGTAAAAAAAGTATCGGGATCTTTAATGTCACATGAATTTTCTGTAATGAAACCAAGCATTTTCATTCTACGGTTTTTTTAAATAAACAATATGATTGTTAGAAGTTAAAGTCAAATAACCAATCCTAAATTCATTCACAGAGTTTACTCGGTTAAGAAGGATACTTTTAAATTTATATATCTACATAATTATAAAACTCTGATGTTCCTGTTTAAATATTTGCTCACACTCTAAACTAAATAATATTTTAGAAATTCTGTGGGAATCGAACCCACGCCCATGGCATTGGAGGTCCAGCGCACTACCAACAGTGGCACAAGAGCGTTCTACAATAAACTTCCAAAACCTGATATAAATGACGTCGAAGTATTGAATAATAGTTGTTTGACCTACATTATAATCTATAAATATTATAGTGAATACAGAGTGAAAAAGAATGAAAATAAAGAGATTATTACTGTCCGAAGACATGTTTATCCCTGCACATAATGATTAGTGTATTGAATACATTTACTCTTCGTTAACCAATCCACAAATATCGTTCACAGAAAATTCTATACAAGTTCTATTTAACGAGACACAGAGTGAAATTAATCATAGGTCCACTGAATAATTTCCAGGAGAAACTAAACAATATCTGTCATATAACTCGAGTGTGTTTGTGTAGGAACAGAACCCACACATTACTCTCAAGAAGTACTTTACTCTCAAGACTCACTAGAGTTGTCTGGATTGCTCCAATATAAGCTAGAACTCAATGAGTAAGCTCCTGTCATGTGTATGTATGAGAAACATTGATCCACCGCGCTTATGTAATGGAATAAGCCTAGTAACTGAGGAACTTTATGATACCTAATGTCATTGTTTATAAAATTACCACATCATGGTTTCAAGGGAAATAGTTTTAATTCCAATATTGAAAATTGTTTTATCTGAAGAGGACAACATTCCTTTTTTAAGGATTCAATTTCTATTCCAGTTAGCATTTGTCATGACTATTCATAAGTCTCAAGGAGGGACTCTAAAGAAAGTTTCAGTTCATTTATCTAAAACAGCATTTCAACATGGCCAATTTCATATTACTCTCAGTATGGTGAAATAGAAAGAAATGATAAAGTTTTTTTTGGAAAATTCAAATTGTATAAAAAATGTAAATAAAGAGAATTGTCTTAAAAATATGTTTATTAACCTCTTTATTAGAAATGAATTCATTTAGAGTTTATCTGCATTTATTTGAACATGATTGCATTAAAAAGAAGGTGTTGGATGACTCAGGGGGTCTCCGATCACGGTTAATCAAGTTATTAATATTAATGCTAAGTTTACTAGTAGGTTAGGTTAGGTTAGGTTGCAGTGGCAGCCCCACAAGGAAACACACGTAGGCCGAGCATTGGCCCTTTGTGATACCACACAATGAAGATTGATTCTACAGTGGGAGTCCTAAATTTTGCCTAACTCAAGTGTATTTAGAGGAGGGATCTTTAACAAGCACCTGACATCGTACAGGCTTGGAACCGACGGTTTAACGTCCTTCTCGGAGGGACGACGTACTCAGATTTATTCACCTCCCGCGTGAATAAATGAGGGCCATGGTTCTATCAGTTCAGAGGCGAGTACGTCAACCACTGAGCTAACCTGGCCCCCTGGTTTGCTAGTAATTATGAAGTCAAATATTTCTGAAAAAGTGGATTGGATGATATTGGCATATAGTTTGCGATTTGTGTTTTATTACCAGCATTATCAAGTGGAATAACGTAAGTGTCTTTCCAGATCTGAGGGAAAATACCTGTCTTGAGGGAAACATTGTAAATATGAAGAAGGAAGCAATTTTTAACAAAAGATTGGAGCGATATTGTCGGTACTTGGAGAAATCTCCAGCAGATAGATTATTACTATCTAATTTAGAAATTGTGCTTTCAATATCTTCAGTTGTGATAATGCAACTCTAAATTTCTTTATTATAACTATTACAGCATGAGGAAAAAGTAAACAAAGAAGAAGGATCAAACACAGAAGAGAAATATTTAAAAAACAAGTTAGAAATTGTATGACTATTTGTTAAAAAATTGTATGAAAGAAGACTCTTAGTATGTGGAGAGTTCACCTTTTTTTTTACATTATTACAGTTAAATATATGGATAATAAAAAATAATGGTTTAATTTTTTTGGGATTTCATTTCAAAATGGCAATCCATTTTAGAACTTTGATAAACGGGCGCGCACTTTTGTGTGTGCGTATGAATGAAATAAAATCTGTCAAAATAATACAGACACAAAATGCGTAACGAATAAATAATTTGTTTATTTGTATTTAATGCTCTAATAATATTACTTACGTATGAAGTCGCTGCTGCCCAAGTGGTAGTTATTGGTCTCTCCGTCACTGTCATGTTCCATACTTTCAACCACATCTGAAAAAAAAAAATTTCATTCTTTCATCTTTCAAAATTAACGTTCACTAAGGCACTGCATTTTTTGAAGTGAAATTTAAATATATATATATGGTACTGTTTTCTTGACCACAAAATATTAACAAACACTTCTCCGAGAAGAAGAAAAAGTGTTTGTTATATATATATATATAATATATATATATATATACTCAATAGAACTTATATTGATCATTTATTAAGTATCAAGTACATTAACTCCTTAGTACTTCATATCGCATATATTCAATTCAAATTTTTGTCCAAGGAATAATATAATATTTATAGCGGAGTATAAAGTGTTTGTTTTACGAATAAAACTTACGATTTACTGAAATCAGTTTTACGTATTTTGCCTTTATCCTTTAGCTTTGAGTTTGGTCTTTTATGATTGATATAGGCGTACTTCAGTTTACGTATGTTACGGTGCCTTTAATAGACATTGGTTAGAGGAAGGGAACAGTAGTAGTAGCAGTAGTAGCAGTAGGAGGCAACCTTTTAGATTGCAGTGGCTAACCCATAAGGGGACACACCACAGACCGAACATTGGGCCCTTTGTTTGAAGATTGATTCTACATTGGGAGTCCTATATTTTGCCAAACTCAAGTGCATTTAGAGTAGGGATATTTAGCGAGTATCTGACATCATACAGGCTCGGGACCGATGGTTTAACGTCCTCACCTCCCACGTGCATAAATCGAGGGCCAGGTGAATATCAAACCCCGAAGCTACCAGTTCAGAGGCGAGTAAGTTAACCACTGAGCTAACCTGGTCCCCGAGGAAGGGAACAACTGAGAATAATAAGTTCTTTGTTTAACGAAATCGATGGCGTAGCAAGGGATGCGGAAGGTGCGGTCCGCTCCGTGTAGCACGTGCCAGGAGGCGGCAGTCTGAGGAGATAAGAACAGAAAAAAACAAAATAATAAAAAGCTAACGAAAAATCTGAAACTTTATACCACAAAATGAGTTTCAAACGTTATATGTTTTTATGTTTACGTATGTGTAATACTGTTTTTAAAAGGATTTTTCAATTGTAATATTTACAAATAAAAATTAATTTGTTTTAAATTTTTTTAAAACCAGTTTTTTAAAAGGGTTGAAAGTTGATTATACTTGTTTGTGTAACCAGTTAATTTAATTTAACAATTTTTATTATTTGAATTGCGTACTTTTGTTAGAAATATCTTCTGTTTTCTTTGAAGACGACTGTATATGTATATGAAAACTGTAGTAAGATGAAAGTCTGGAACAAATAACAGCAGTCTAAAATATTTTGAGAATTTCTGGAATTCCAAAGGTTAACGGATTATAAACGGTTTGCGGGAGGGCATACCGCCCCGGGCGGCAGTAGCTTCGCCACTGCACCAAGTAGCCATTAAGTTATGAAATTTACTTAATACTTGATCATATACAGGCTTAATTTATGTTAATGGTCCAGCGCACATAGCTTGTAAAAGTATGCCTGGATGTTAAACATATGTTCAGAGAGCGAAGAAATAAATCGCACCAAAATGGATGCAAAGTTCAAAGTAATCACCAAAGCAGGTTAAGTTGCAGTGGTTCACCCACTAGGGAACGCACATAGGCCAAAAATTGACCCTTTGCTACACCACACTAAGCGTTTCGAAGACTTAGTGTTCATCATCAAGTACATCTCAGAAGGGGTGTTCATTGATTGAGGCGTTAACAGACACTATTTTAAATCAAGATCAATTAAGAAAGGAGTAGAACACCTCTTCTGAGATGTGGCTGATTATGAAAACTAAGTCATCGAAACGTGTCGTAAAATAAATTCCTTATGGTGAAGACGCAATATATTTTCCTCACTAGTAGTAGTAGGCAACCCTTAAGGTTGCGGTGGTTGTCCCAAAGGGAACACACATAGGCCGAACATTAGGCCCTTTTTGTTACCACAAAATGAAGATTGATTCTACATTGAGAGTGCTATATTTTGCCTAACTCAATTGTATTTAGAGTAGAGATCTTTAAGGAGTACCTGACATCGTACAGGCTCGGTACTGACGACTTAACGTCCTCTCCGAGGGACGACGTGCTCAGATTTATTCACCTCCCACACGATAAATGGAGGGCCAGGTGGATATCAAACTCCGGACCTACCAGTTCAGAGGAGAATATGTTAACCCCTGAGCTAAAATGGCCCCCAGGTTAGTGTGATTTTCCACACTAGCATCAACCTATAATTTTTCCTATCACTGATTAATATAAAGGACGATCAGTCGAATGAAATCTGATTTTGTTGCTACTTTGGCCACTGTCAAATAGGAAAAGCGGCTCTACGTACTGTAAAGCCAATGAGCTAGTCATTGAGTTGCCTCTTACTCTTTATTCTAACATTTTCTTTTAGAATCAAAAAAGAGTATGAACATGAGTGGGAAGATTGGATTGGGTGAGTATAGAAAAACGCATCACTTTCACATGTAATGGGAAAGAATGCTTTTTTCACAATGAAATATTACTTACATCATCATAAATGGTAAGAGTTCTAAATTTATTTCTAAATAAATACAGTGGGTAGGTAATTGTGACTTGTTCATCTCACAAATAGCTCGCATGCAGATAATGTGTGAGCACAGCAGGCTTAACTATCATACTCCTGTTGGTGTTGTTGGACCGGTTTCAGGCGTTGTTCACCTTCCAACTTCAGTCAACATTGGACGAGGTCAAACAAACCAACAATAGTACACGAGGCAACAACGCATCAACCTTTTTTTACGTGATCAACATAAGATTTTAATTGACTAAACAAACAATAATGAAAAAAACTATTTAACCTAAAGGTTAACTAGTGAAATAAATGTTAAAGAAGTGTATACTTCTTTAAATTATTTACTTTAAAATCCGAAAGACAATCCAAATGATCCATACATAAGTTCAAATACGAAGAAGAGTAACACACGGACTAAACGCACTTACTAAATAAAAAAGAAGGTTATAATATATGTGGTTGGTAAGCCAAAAGCTACCGGCCATTGAGTCTCCAGCGTGTTTAGTCACCCTCTCTCTTTTCTCCTAAAGAGATTTTCTGAATCTCTGAGAACGTAGCCTCACCATTCATGATCTTCTAACTGAGAGTATCAATCTTAAGAACTGATTTCCAACTGTTAGGGGATAATCGAAATATGAGTTGGCCAAGTAACGTGTTCACTAAGGACAAAAGAAGGTAATAATAAGTATACATACATACATACGAGTATATATATATATATATATATATATATATATATATATATATATATTGTTGAAATGTACCGCAGCTTCGGCATTCAAACTAAGCTGTTCCAGTCTCCAATATAAGGTGGTAATTCCCAAATAAGTTGTCCAAAGGACATTGAAACACTTTTTTGAAACACTTTAATGGATATCAACAATTTTAATACAACTAAAAAAAAACTAAAATCACAGGTAAAGAATATAACATAACTTACAAGACCATTATCTACTAACTTTCGACTATTCTATAGTCATCGTCAGGTTGGGTCTTACAGTTTTTAAAATCTGGAAATTTTTAAATAACAATGAAACAATTTTAACAATTTTGAAATAAACTAATAAACTAATGCCTCCAAGAAGATTTCCTGCCAACCTATAGTAATATATATATATATATATGACACGGGTTGCCGTGTCGGATACTAGCCGTTGCGTCTATAACGTGCTTGGTCTACCTTTCTCTTTTCTCCTGAAGACGTATTGGCCAAAAATTTGAGTTTGTAAGTGTGTTTTTTACTTTGTATGGTACCTATCTTCAAATTTGAACTGTTATATATATAGTAGCAGTTTGCTTCTCAACGCGAGTACTTTGCACTTCTTCCCGATGACGACGGTTGTCGAAATATCGAAGTGAGTTCTGTAGTGTCTTTCTGTGTTCTTTTCTCTGTGTTAAAGTATATATATATTTGTAAATTTGGGGAGCAATCCTTCTTTTATACATGTTTTGTTGAACGACCTTTGTACTGTGGCATGAATAAATTTCATTGTCCATCTTTCAAGTTTTCTCATATCTGTTTTAAATATTTAGTACCAGAAATATTTAAAACCAAGGCGAGAAAACTTGAAAGATGGGCAATGAAATTTATTCATGCCACTAAATATATTTAGTACCAGAAATATTTAAAACAGAGGTGAGAAAACTTGAAAGATGGACAATGAAATTTATTCATGCCACAGTACAAAGGTCGTTCAACAAAACATGTATATATATCCCTATTGTAGGAAACAGTCCATTGATTGGACCAATCAGAAATCACATCCACTAAGGAAGTTTATATAAACATCCTTCCAGAAGAAGATTTTACCTGACGATGACCAACGTAATTATGGTCGAAAGCTCGTATGAATTGATGTCCCTCGGACAATTGATGTGGAAGCTCCACCCACAAGATAGAAGAATCGCCCGCAAGATCGAGGCTACCAGCTCAAAAATCGTGAGAGTAGAAGCTGCTGCTACTTTCAACAATATATATATATATATATAATGCCTTTCTTTCATTTTTATGAAGCCTGTTACTTGGCTAACTTCTATTTCGATTATCCCCTGGTAGCAGGAAATCAATTCCTAAGATGGAATCTCTCAGAAGATCGTTGAATGTCGAGAGTGCGGTTCACTTTAATGAACCATGTCTTTAGGAAGATCTGAAATCTATTTGTACGAACATATAAATATATATATATATATATATATATATATTACAAAATCGGAAAGATGATCCAAACAGAAGATAGACGAGTTCAAAATTGTAGATTAAAATATAGAGTGAAGAAACACACTAACTAACTGAATTTTGTGTGAATCCGTCTCAGAAAAAAGAGAGAGGTAGACTAAACACTTGCCGTGCTCTCTCTCTCTCTCTCTCTCTCTCTCTCTCTCTCTCTCTCTCCTCTCTCTCTCTCTCTCTCTCTCTGTTTTTTTCTGAAGACAGATTTCCCGAAAATTTGAGTAAGTAAGCGAGTTCTTTACTCTCTATTACTCTTCTTCAATTTTTAACTCTTATATATATATATATACAATTAAAAGAAACGGTCCAGCGGACTTTTTTAAAATAAAATAAATTCAAAACGAAGGAAACAAACAGAAAGACACAGACATAACTCACATCGATATTTCGACCATCGTCGTCATCAGGAGGTGCGAAGAGCGAAGAGTCCCGCAGGAAGACAGGGCTGAGTACCGCCCTGTCTTCCTGCGGGACTCTTCGCTCTTCGCACCTCGTGATGACGACGATGGTCGAAATATCGATGTGAGTTATGTCTGTGTCTTTCTGTGTGTTTCCTTCGTTTTGATTTTATATATATATATGAGATGACCAAGCACCTGTTGTCTTCGGCTGCGCTACTTCCCAGCTGCGTGGAAGTTAGCAAAAGTCATATTATTACAAAAGCCACACAAGTCAGGTCATTCCCCGCAGGACTATAGACCTATTAGCCTGTTACCTTGTCTGGGTAAAGTCTTTGAGAGGCTGATCCTTTCAAAAATAAAATCTTATTTGCCATTCCAGCCGGAACAGTTTGGCTTTCGAAGTGAACATGGGACCACTTCACAGCTTCGAAGATTGGTCCAGTTCATCAAGCAAGGAACGACACTGGCAAGGCCATTCCTCCCTTATAAGACAGTGGCAGTGTTTCTGGATCTGGAGCGAGCTTTCGACTCTGTCTGACATAGAGGTCTATTGCACAAACTAGGCTGTTTTGGTTTGCCTGAATGGTTTGTGGAGATTATTGGGTCTTTCCTCTCTGGACGAAACTTTTTTGTTTCTATTAATGACAGACATTCTCCAACTGGACAAATGCATAGAGGTGTTCCCCAGGGCAGTGTTCTTGGTCCAATCCTATATTGCCTGTATACATTTGACTTCCCCAAGCCTCCTCCTATAATAACTCCCCATTCACCCGATCAGATCGAGACATTTATCGGACTCTTCGCTGATGACACCGCTGTAGGTTATAGATGTGCTAATATGAGCTATGCCACCAGGAAATTGCAATGTTTCCTCGATGGGGCTTTGCATTGGTTCACAAAGTGGAAACTAGCGTTGAACCCAACAAAGAGTTCCCATGTTCGATTCTGCAAGGTTGTCTCTCCCCGTCCTCGTCCTGCCTTCGTTGGTAACCAGATAATTCCCTACCAAACCCATGTAAAATATCTGGGTCTTATTTTAGACTCTAGATTAACTTTCAAGCAACACCTTCATAATAAATCCAAGCTTGGAATTTATTTAATGTGCAATCTGTATTCTCTTTTCAAGTCAAGGAATTCTCCCGATTCGGTCAAGGACCTTGTCTATAAGGGGGTTCTTCGTTCAGCGATGACTTATGGATGCTCCGTCTGGTTTAGAGCTGCACCAACGAACAAGGCGTGTATCCAGATTGTTCAAAATAAGTGTGCCCACCTTATAGCCAGGGCTCCTTGGTACGCCCGTAATGTTGATATTCACCATGACTTGAAAATGGAATCCATAGATAGTTACATCACTCGACTTACTACCAATGAAGACAACAAACTATCTACTCATCCAAACCTCCTGGTACAAACTCTAAATCCTGCCACCAACCTTCCTCAACCTCACTGAACAATTACTTCATCCACTGACTATCTGACTACTTTTCCAACTGATGACTTAAAACTTTGAAAACCATGACCTCAACAAGACCACATGACCGCGAATACGACATCTTTACTGCACAGACGAACTTATATCTGACATGAATTACTGACATTACAAGTTATAGTAGCACAGTAAGCAACCAGTAGAAGGCCTCTGGTCTGGAACTGCTAGTTACGACGTGCACTATAGTGCGCGGATATATTCGTTGGTCGTTGGTCGTAAGCACCTGTTTCATAATAACATAAGGAGCTTTACATCATTGCACACACACACGCACCCACACCCACACACACACGCGCACACACACACACACACACACACACACACACACACACACACACACACACACACACACACAGACATATATATATATATATATATATATATATATATATATATATACATACTTAAAATAAACTGTGACACATAGACCGAAACATAACAAAGACTCACTTTTCAATATTTAGACAGTCAACTAAAGAACTCACTGGGTGAGGGCTATAGCAGTGCTGCCGCAAAGGAGAAAAATAAAAAAGGAACTAGGGAGTCGAGATCAAGGAAAAAAAATTGTTTTTAAAAGGGGAGAATAAAGGTGAAGAAAACAAAAAATACAGGAAATATGTACAAAGTTAATTAAAAAAATAATAAAAAAAAGAAAAAAAAAATGAAAAGTGAGTCTTCGTTATGTTTCTGTCTATGTGTCACAGTTTATTTTAAGTGTAATCTGTCCTGCCGGATCGATATATATATATATATATATATATATATATATATTATATATACAACATTGTCAGAATAACACCTGATATAAATATTCATGTAACTCACCACAAATGATTGAAGATAATCGCTCTGAGGCCTTTCGTTTATCATATTGTCAGAGTTGCTCTCTGACATATATATTCTATGTATACAGAGATTATATGCTAGTGCATAAGGCTAAACATAAACTTTATGAAGATTATTTCAAGGTGGGAGTATAATGATGGCTGAAATATATTTTGCTAATTAGATTATTTTGATAAAAACTAAAATAAGACTTTAGTTCCTCATCAAAGTTTTATGTAAGAACTTAACATTATCTGTGCAGTCGATTAATGCTATGGCTCTCCAGTATATTAGAATTTAATATTACGAGTTTGTGTTTTTTATACATCACACATATATCAAGAGAAAGTTGAAATGTCAAGCCTATAATAGAAGTAACACTTGATAATGAGTCTAATCATATATTGGGTGAACAATAATTTTGAAGAATTACGATATCTGGTGACTGCGTCTTGATATTGTTTTACATACTTTTTATACTAGGTAATAAATTATATAAATGTTAAAAAAACTACAAAGCAAAGCGTTAGTTATACCAGAAATCACCTTATTAATTGTAATTAGTAGAGTAAACAGTAATTTTAGGAAATTATATAATACAAAAACAAATGTTTTAAATTACTGATGATAAACTCATGCTATGATTACTAATATCTTTTGTTCAGTAAACATTAGTTATGATGAAAATTTAAAAAAAAATTAATTTATTTAAATTTACATAATATTGTTGTCTAGTATGTTGTAAGGGGATATTGTTTCGGGGAAAATGAGCCAAAGATAGTTTAATTGTTTCTATATAATTTAATTGGATGTAATTAAAGTTAACCTTGAGGATCGCACCAACTAAACAAATCATTAATTAAACGTCATTTGGCCATAGGTCTTCAAATAACTCCTTCTCCTATCTAACCTGCCAATTGACACACACACCTATTAAAATTGCAATTATCTTTCATTTTCATAATACGAAATAAACTATTTTCAAATTATCATCTTAGTATCAGTTTAAATAGAGCACTTAAAATGAATATATTCAAAGCAGAATATGAAATAAAACTTTAAATCATATATATTTTACATCTATAATGCAATTCTGCGTGGTGTAAATGGGTTGGCTCACAGAGCAAACGACGTTATACCTCTTTTACCAATATCTATACTAGTGTCGCAGATTCAGCCCTTTTCAATTTCTTTTAACCCTCGACATTTTGAATTGAACTCTGACGCGTTTTTTTAGCTTTTTTTTGGCTAATTTATCTTCCTCAAGAAAGAGGAGTTATATTTGTTGACAAATATCCAGGTTTTTCATTATTCAAGTCTAATAGTTCATATCCATTATTTTCAAAATTTAGAAGCTCTCAGCAATAAAAAGTTTTAAATTATACTGAGTAGCCAGCGTTGAATTTGATTTGGGTATGTAAAACTGGCTAATTACTAATATACTTTTTCATCAAAATACATTCGCAGTAACTTATAAATGGAGTACAGCAGGAAGGAAAAAGATAACAGTCGCTCAGAGTAAATTGGTATATATGATTTTTGACAAAGAGAGAGAAAAGTGTTTTTTATTAAATACTAGAAAGCCATAAAAATTTTAGTATAATAATGCTATAAAAGACCAAAAAAGTAAAACATAAATCAAAATTGAAAAAATTCTTTCAGGAAAAATAAATATATTTATCCTACATCTTAAATTAAAAATTACCTTAAAACGACACTTTGTATATAAAATAGGAATATTTCCAAGTTTTAAATTGGAAAATTTGTCTTAAATTTTCAATGTAAAAGGTCAGATAAACTATGTAAGAGATCCACTGGCTATTGGAACAAAAGTTATGTTCCCCTTTATAGATTATTTAGTAACACGAAATCTAACTCTCGGTTTTCAAAAATGTTATTAGTGCTGTAGTTATACTAATGATATTATATGCATTAGTGGTGTGATATACAAAAATAAGCGTATATATTGATAAGTAGATCAATTACTATCTGTACTACCTCCAGGAATGAAAGACTAATTAAACATCTCCCATTTAGACATTTATATTATACCTAAATGGAACATTATTTATTATTTACCAAGAAGTATGATAGTATGTTTACTTATAGTAAAGTTGAGTGTAGGCCACACCAGATTTTTTTAGACCATTTTTTTTATAAAATTTAGTTTTAAAAATACGTACCTAGTATTTACAGGAAAATCTCTGTAAAAGTTTAATCTCTAGCATATGCTGAGCATTTTGTACACATTTGTTGTATACATTTGGCAATTCAAAACTACCAAACTTCATTACAGTATGTTGTTTGAATCAAGTTCATTGTTCGTTGAAAACTCGTTTGAACGACGTCCAACGATTTGATCTGACGGACGGAGAGAGAAAGTAATTTTCGCAGTTTGGCGTTTTTATAAGTGGCAGTAAAACTGTTTGTGGTAATTTTGCTATATTTATTGAAGAATTTATTCACTCATCAGTTTTGACATTATTTTAGTATAATAATATTGTTTTTACCTGTCTTCGACCAATAAAACACCCATGAAAAACAGTATATGCAAAAGTTCAGAAGTGAATGACTTAATAGTCCCAAGTATAAAGATTGATTGTAGGGAATTGAAACCAACAATACAAAATGTCGTTGTAAGTATTGTAAATGTGTCTTTCCTGCTAAATTATATGACATAGATAGACACATATAAACTGCAAAAACAAGACAGCAATGCAACCTTTCAGTGCCCAAAGATGTACACTACTTTCTTTTGTTAAAAAGGAAAATAATGACATGAAAGAGCAGAGTGTAAACTTGCTCTTTTCCTTGCTTCTCATGGTGCCATTTAAGATCATTTAAGCCAGTGGTCCCCAACCGGTGGGCCGCGGACGGGTGCAGGTCCGTAGACCAATTGGTACCGGACCGCGTTAGAAATACAGTTAACAAGTTCATGCACTTTAAATTCGTTTTTCTGGTGTATCTGTATTTTATTTTGAAAGGAATGTTTAAAGTAAATTTTAAATGTAAACTTTTTAATGATATATTTATTATTATTTCGAGGCTTTTATTTTCATGTTATGTTGTTGGTACGATGCTACATGTAAGTTGCAAGTAAACAATCTACCCTCGGGCCGCGGTAAAATTGTCTAACGCTTACCTGTCCGCGGCAACAAAAAGGTTGGGGACCACTGATTTAAGCAATGTTTGCAAAGCCCTCTTCTCTGATAGTACAAGTTGCAACGACTTAAATCTCCACCCTACTATGTACACTACATTTAGTCGAATTTATTGGTTTTAGCTTGATAATTAATGAAACAATGATGTTTCAAATAATAAATTACTGGACCTAATAATTAGATATTTCTCGAAATTGAGAAACGATATTGTGGTAAGTGTGTTGGATTTAATTCGACGATGCATGCAATGCTGATGCTCTGTTGCAATACAATTAAATCAAATCTGAAATAAAATGGTTTGAAATGAGAAAATCTTGTTGGCATTGGTTCTGACAACTCATCATTAGTGACGTGAAAACACACTGGTGTGCATGCTCAGCTGAAATAACCAACTTAATTCTCAATAAGTGGGTACAACATTACAGCTAACTTGTTTCAAGTGCAGTATCATAAGCGCTTCCTCGAAATCTGGAGTTCCTCACCAAAGAATCTTTCAACTGGTTTGCCTATTCGTCTATGTGGCAAAACAAATACATCGAAAATTGATGCAACTGTATGATTATTGCCTTTAAAAATAATTATGTTGATTTTCCTGGCTTGTCATGATACCATTTCTCTGAGATCACTTAGGTTATGTTTGCAAAGCCCTCTTCTCAGATAGTACAAGTTGCAACAACTTAAATATCCACCGTACTATGTGCACTAGATTTATTAGTAATGGGAGTTATACCTTGATAATTAATGAAACAATGATGTTTCAAATAATAAATTACTGGAACTAATTATTACATATTTCTCGAAATCGAGAAACGATATTGTGGTAAGTCTGTTGGTTATCTATTACCAAAGCAGCTTCTTGAATTCACGATCAATGCCACTTTGGAGTGGCATAGCAAGAGGGGGGGGGGGGGGGCCAAGGGGCGGCATTTGGAAAATAGGAATTTTATACTAAAATAAGCTTTTCAGGTCGTAATATGTTTTTATTTGTGTAATAGTTAAAAAAAACTATTTTAAACTTTTCAAAAATAGTTTTTTAAAAGGATTGAAAGTTTGTTATATTTGTTTGTGTAACCAGTGTTAAAAAAATAATATTTTTTTAACTATTATTAAATTTTTATATTAAAGAAATATCTTTGGTTTTTCTTGAAGATGACTGTATATGTATAGGAGTAATGTAATAAGATTGAAGTCTGAAACTAATAACAGCAGTCTAAAATTAGATCCTTGATTGTAATTCCATGAAAATAAATATTGTGAGGACTTTCTAAAATTTTAGAAGTTAATGCCCAGCAGGGGGGCGGGGGGGGGGAGCGCAAATCTTACGACCACCCGGGGCGGCAAAAATAGAAAACACAAAATCTCAAAAACGTTGTTATAATTCTGAACAATTGTTCTCATGTATTGTGATAATAGAAACTATCATTACTTATCCTTTTTAAGGCCAATTCCTGATCAGGTTAGCAAAACAACTAAAACTGTCTGAAAGTGAGAAATGAGATCCTGTAAAGTTATTGAATGACTTAGAACAATTGATACACTCTCTTGCTTCAAATTTGTCATTCCTGGCACAAAAATTAGTGAAAATACAAACATCATAGATCAGTTATATGTCCCGTTATATTTAAGTTATATTTTTGAAACAGAACTGACCAAAGCAGAGATTAACAATGATGACAACAAGAGCATTCGGCAAAGACGCATTAATACCTTGTTAGAGCAAATAGAGCAATTGAGATTGCGTCTTCCTGATAACTACAACATTTAAATTCAATGACAGAATTAAGTATCAACTCTTACTTGAATCCAATAAAACCTGATATAATTCCATTTGCAAAAATTCCATTAGCTCATAACTTACTGAACTAAATTTTTAGTGGAAGCAGAAGACAGTGAACGAACAGTAGTTAATTTCTGGGGTGAAGTTCTAAATTACAGAGTTTGTTAAAATTAAAATTCCTTTGAAGAATTTTCCAATCTCGCTTCAGCGATTCTGTGTCTTCCCCATTCTAATTGTTCAGCCAAGTAGACATCATTAAAAAAAAAACTTGGAAACAAGATGAGTGTATCAACAATAAGTGTACTGACAATATGACATAGACTAAAATGTTATAGTAAATGCTGCAATGATTTTGATTGTCTTTTTGACTAATCCAGAAAATTGGGACCAATGAAATCTACGAAACTGAAAGACCGAAGAATTACATTTAGTTGAAGCATTGGATGACGAATTTTAGGAAATCTTTGGTTCAGCTCATTGGAGGTAGGATAGGTCATATTTATATAAAAATATAGTTTAGAACATTATTTTCTTATATCGCCACTAGGCCCTTTTTTTTAAGCATCACTGCAGAAGAAGAATCACCGCAGTCGAGCACCAATGTGACGTGAAGAGAACTCAGGACACATTCGGTCGAAGTACAATTAACATTATTGGGAGTTATAGAGAATGTTTCTAGATAAACAAGTATCGAATAACACTCTTTGAAGCGCAAACAAAAATCATTTTTGAACAAATTTTATTATACAATTTATTATTGAAATATTATAAATAATCGGATAATAACTTGGATAGTAAATGCCATTGAAGGGGGCCAGGTCAGCTCAGTAGTTAACTGAGAGTACTCTCCTCTGAACTGGTATGTCCGGAGTTCGATACCCACCTGGCCCTCGATTTATTCACATGGGAGGTTAATAAATCTGAGTGTGTCATCCCTCGCAGAGAACGTTATGCTGTCGGTCCCGAGCCTGTGCGATTTCAGCAACTCGTTAAAGATCCCTACTCTAAATAGACATAAGTTAGGCAAAATTTAGGACTCCCCATGTAGAATCACCGATCAAACGAAAATACTGTAAATGACTAACGTTTTTAACCCGCTAGGGGATCGCTTTAAACAATAACAAAAAATCTGGAGTGGCCTACACTCAACTTTACTATAAGTAAACATAATATCATACTTCTTGGGTATATAATAAATGATGTTCCATTTAGTCTTTCATTCCTGGAGGTAGTACAGATAGTTATTGATTCACTTATCAATACATATGCTTATTTTTGAATATCACACCAATAATGCATATACTGTTATATGTATGTATATATTAATTGTAACTATAATTAATTATAACTCTGTTATATGGTTGCTGTGAATGTATATTGAGAAAAAAACATTAGCAATTAGTAAATTTTACATACTCAAATCAAAGTTGATGCCAGCTATTCAGTATAATTTAAAACTTCTATACCTGGAAGCTTGAAATTTTTAAAAATAATAGATATGAAATACTAGATTAGAATAGTGAGAATTCTGAATACTTGTCAACAAACAGAACTCCTCTTTCTTTAGGAAAGAGACTATTCCGACCTTTCGCAAGTAGTGCATTTTCAAATAGAACCCTTTAAGATGTACTTTGTGCTAAACTGGTCGGACGTCTACATTTTACAAGCTATGACGAAGTTGTATAATAATGTGATGTTTACTAACCTCTATGGTACTAAGTTTATGCATGTAGTTAAAAATAATTATGTACATTTTTTTTTAATCAACACTAGATCTGTTAAGTTAACTGTTTAGTTAATTAAGCTTTAGAAAGTTTCAAATATGAATATATAAATAATTCATGACAATTTATATGTAAATAAATTGTAATTTAATTTGTGTCCTGATTTTTTACTCGGCAAAGCTGGGAGGTTTTTCTCGAATGTAACTCTCTTTTTATATTACGACTTTGCTATACCGAACATTACGGCTGTGTACTACACTTTGCCGACATGTCGTCGGTTGTCATGGTCGGAGAGCATGATCTGCTGGGCTGATTTTCCCTACGGCAGGCAATAAGAAAGGCTTACCGACATAAGGGTATCTGTTGGAGCAGGTCATCCTGAGACTAGTGTCAGCGGAAAGGGAGTCTGTCCACCAGTCAGTGGCGTAGCAAGGGGGGGGGGGGGTGCGTCGCACATGCGTGGGGCGACATTTTAAGGGGGTAAAAATAGAAAAAAAAAAAAAAAGAAAAATACTAAAAAACTAACCGAAAATCTGAAATATTATGCCAAAATAAATGTTTAAGGTTGTAATATGTTTTTCAACTCTAATATTTGCAAATTAAAACTAAAATTATTTTAAATTTTTCAACACTAGTTTTTTAAAGGGGTTCAAAGTTTATTATATCTGCTTGCATGGGCAGTTATGTCAACATTTATTTTATAATTTGAATTAATATGATTTTGTTTTCAAAAAATCTTTGGTTTCTTTTGTTTGTGTATCCAGTTTGCATAGCCAGTGTATTTAGTTTCATGGTGGGGGGAGGGATAGTTCCAGAGCTACATGAATGGGGGTGACTTTCATATTGTCTTATTTTCCTTACCTATTACCTTGAGGGACTTCAAGTATCAAGAGTCTTTCAACCTCCATGATACTGCCTGCCATAATGTTTTCATTGATGTATCCCGTGAAAGCCTCGATTCACAAGGTCAAATTTAAACACATCGCGGGTACTATCAGCTTCCACACCCATGATATAGTCCCGCGATCTGGCTAAAGGGACCCACACAAAATTCATGTTTCTTTTATTGATGATATACGATAAATAAAAATAGCTTCTTACCATATAGTTACATGACAGAACGGCAATGAAAAAAAAACAAAATTTGCCTGAATTTTATTTCAATAAGGCATAGAAAACCTTTTAAAACATAGACCGCCTTATCTTGGATGTTCGTAGTGGAGTCATTCAACATGTTTCGGAAGTTGTAAATTTTCAAGTAAAATTTACAGAAACTTTTAAGTATACTTCATGATGGATGGAATCCAAAAGTGATTGAACGATCCTCCACCAGGATTCGATGTAAGATTGTTTATACATTTCTCAATTTAAATTATACTAGCTTCTATAGAACAAACATTATGCATACATTTATCAAAACAGTTTCAAAATGAAGTTACTTTCAATATAGTTCAGAGCGTTTACTTATTCGTGCATAAGAAAACAGTTGAACATATAAGATTATGTACCAGAAAATGAATAGTATCTTGAATCCTCATAAAATGGGATGAAGAAAATATTTATATTTGGAACATCTATCGGAGGCATTGTAACGTGTGGGGTCTCCAACTGTCAATTGAGGTTACCTACTTTATTTTGTAGTGGTACTGATTCCTCCATGGAGTATTGTGTCTACCGTAGTGATTTTACATAAGGAATCCTACATTTTCCGAACTCAAATATGTTTATTTATACTTAAGGTATAATATAACCTTGCAAATAAGCTTACTTGTGGTATGTTTAATGAATCTAAATGATGGTATTTCAGTAATTTCTAGCTGAAGATGTAAAAGCACGTATGTACTTCAAACGGGATGCTGTTTATTTTAGTTTGTTGGAAAACTAATGGTTGGAAACTTATTGGTTGAAAATTTAACATGGAATCCCTCAAATAAAAACAAATTATTAAACGAGTAACTCTGACATCAGCAGGCTTGAGACCGTCAGCTAAACGTTCTTTCTAATTTTTTTTTACCTCTCGTATGAATAAATCTTCGTTTACAGTGAGTATCGAACCTAGGAACTACGAGTACAGAGGCGAGCACGCAAGCCAATGGACTACCCTGGCACCTTTTTATTAGAGGGATAGGAATCCAGTATATAGCATCAAAGGCAACAGTATACTGTACGGTCTAACAGACGCATACTGTTAGCATCACAAATGATTTGGGTCAGTTATTCTTGACGATAAGACAGTTTATGAAACTGATATGCCGACTCAAGCCAGTATAAGAGATAGGACAGCTTATCAATTCCTTCATGTAAAGAATTATACTTTGGTTCCTCAACACACTAATATAATTAGCAATATATTTTATCTATCCATAGCCATCGTCAGCCTATAAATTAACATCACCTGCATAGTTTAAATTTACAGAATATACATGACATTTATAAAAAATACTATAATAAATAACCTTACTTGTGGTATGTTTAATGAATTTAAATTATTATATTTCAGTAATTTAAGATTGATTTAATTTGTAGCTGAGCTTGTAAAGGCACGTGTCTGCTTGAAAGGCATTTCTATTTATTTTAGTTTGTTAGGAAACTAAGGTCTTATGGAAGAAAATTTAACATGGACTTCCTCAAAAAAAAAATAAAAAAAAATATTAATTGCTAGTTATAGTTGTAGAGCAGCATCCAGAAAACTATTTGACTTACAGACCGGATAGGAAAGTCTTTTCAGGTTTGAAGAAATGAATAAAATAACCAGTTCTTGAATTAAACCAGTTTAACTAGTTTTTGAAAATTAAGTCGAAATATCATATATTTATTGTTTTATTTAAAGTTTTTTCCATCCTTAGCAGGGACAATTGAGAATTTGGAAACAGTTTATTTAAAATTATGGCTACATAGCAGGGTCCTTGAGAGGGAAAAATGTTCCGGTACAAATGTTTTTCTGGGCCCTTTTTTGCAATACTGGTAATAAGTAGATAATTCAGGTGAACTATATTATATGTTCTCAGTAATAAAGAATCTTACAAAAAGGTTTGTAGATTTATAAAAAAAAAAAAAACAAAAGCTGCCGCCGTAATCTGACTGTTGGGAAAGATGAGACTTGAATTCATCAAACGGAGCCGTCAATATACTGGTAGGTTACTTGATAGGGCAGCACGTTAAACTAGTCGGCCTGATTTGATTTTTAGTGGTTATATGGCCGAAAGACTTAGGAACACAAATAAAGTCAAAACAGGTAAGTTACTTCATAAAATGTCTATTTTCCACTCCCGTAATTTGCAAACTATTTCTTTGTAAAAAAAAAAGGGCAAAAAAGAGCCAAGTTACAAGAAAATGCAAACCAGGTTGTTTTTAACGCCAACAACTTGAAAAGAAGTAAA
Source organism: Hermatobates lingyangjiaoensis (assembly GCA_026182355.1). Lineage (NCBI taxonomy): Eukaryota > Metazoa > Arthropoda > Insecta > Hemiptera > Hermatobatidae > Hermatobates > Hermatobates lingyangjiaoensis. Next base: position 28,629 of record JAPFBL010000360.1, read on the forward strand.
ATTTGACTTAATTGGATACAAAAATGGCAACCTGGCAGCCTTATAGAACAATGGTTGTGATGGTGCACTCTAATTCCCTTTCTTCTTCAATTCAACAATAAAAAAAAAGGCATGCATTATTGCCTATTTCAATTTTTAACTTTGATATCATGGGATCCTTTGGCTTATGGCCCTGGCGGGAGGCACTGGCTGCACCCCTCTCCTGTGGGACTTGCTACACGGTCCATACATTGTAACTGTTATGCAGATACTTATTTAGATAATAAGTTATTGGAAACTTATATTCATTTTTCGCCATGAAGATTTTTTACATTGGCTAATACTCTAGCCAGTCCATAAACATCTAGGCATCATAATGGAACAATAAAAAATTCTGGCTTTCAACTGCACCAAAATGGAACTATACAAAATCTTGACACTTTAACGTGGCCATAAACAATCTTGATAGCATAGCCACATTATACAAAATCTGGAGTGGCCTACACTCAACTTTACTGTAAATAAATTTAATATAAAACTTCTTGGGTATATAATATATAATGTCTCATTTAAACATAATATAAATGTCTAAATGGGAGATGATTACGAGTCTCATACCTGAGGTAGTACAGATAGTGATCGATCCACTTATCAATAGATAAGCCTTTTTTCTATGTCGCACAATTAATGGATATACAATCATTGGTATTACAACAGCAGTAATTTCATTATGAAAAGCTAAAGTGATAATTTCCTTATACGAAATAATGGCCTACGAGAGAGCTGGACTTTGTTCCAATAGCCAAGGAATCTCTTACATAGTTTATCTGACCTCCGTCTACATTTAATACTTAAGACAAATTTCCCATTTAGAACTTAAAAATATTTAAAGTATTTTAAAAACATTACAAAGTTTTTGTCTGTAATGTCAAAAACATGGAAGAAAAAAATGTCGTTTTCAGATAATTTTTAATTTAAGATGTAGGATTTAATTTATTATTTTTAAAAGAATTTTTTTAATTCTAAATAATGTTCTAAATTGTTGGTCTTTTATCAAATTATTATACTGGAAATTTTATGGCATGCAAGAGTTTTTTGAAACTCACTTTTCTTTCCCTTAGTCAAAAATCATAAAAAAAACCAATTTCCTTTGAGCGAATGGTATTTTTTCCCATGTGCTGTATTCTGTTATAAGTTTGCTATAAATGTATATTGAGAAAATATATATTGGTAATTAGCCACTTTAATAAATGTAATTATTATACATCCTAAATTATAAATTATCTTAAAACGACATTTTCTTTTCGATGTTTATGATGTTTTTCAGAGAAAATAAGAGTATTTTCTTGTTTTAAAATTGGAAATTTGACTTAAATATTCAATCTAGAAGGAGGTCAAGTAAACGATGTAAGAAATCTACTGGCTATTTGAACAAAAGCCATGTTCTCTTGTAGGAGATTATTTCGTAAAAAGAAATTTTTACTTTGGTTTTTCAAAATTGTTACTATTGCTGTAGTTATACTAATGGGATTATTTGCATCAGTGGTGTGATATACAAAATTAGTTTATATATTGATAAGTCGATCAATCACTTATCTGTACTACCTCGGGAATGAAGGACTAATAAACATCTAAAATTAGATGTTTACATTATGCTTAAATGAAACATTATATATACCCATGAAGATTGATATTATGTTTACTTATAGAAAAGTTGAGTGTAGGCCACTCCAGAGTTTTTAATTAGCTGTTTAGCGTCAAAAAAACATTTTCTGAAAACAGAAATCGTACTTTAAAGCCCCTTTGGTGAATGAAATTTTGAAAAAAATTATCTCAACTCATTCTACATATAATGTTCTATTTTTAAGCATAGTTTCATTTTGATCCGTCAAACCGTTTGGCTTATATCACTCTCATAAGCTTTGAGATTGAATTATAAATCAAAATGTTTACATTTTATTGATAAGAAGATATTTCCCATTGTTTTAAAATTCTGAATATATTTTTCGTTTATTCTATTTGTTACCTCAAAGATAGTACCAAAATTTCAAAATTCTACAGTTAGCAGTTTAGGAGAAAAAAATGTTTTCTAAAAAACGGTTTTTGGCAAAAAAAGCGACTTTCCCGTCATGGATAATTCTTCCCAAACAATAGGGATCATCTACACCATGGAGCCCATTTTTGTGTAAAATATCAACTTGATCCATCAAAGATTCTGGACCGTCGCGAGGAATAAGCAATGTTAACATACTCACCCACCCACACACAGTCATCATCGAAAAAACTTCATAAAACGACTTTTGGGACCTCAAAACATATAATTACGTCAAAACCTCGAGATCGAATTTTTTAACGATCACTATACTTTACTTATAGTAAAGTAAAAATCTGGAATGACCCACACTCAACATTACTATAAGTAAATATAATATCAACTTTTCGGGTATATAATGTCTTATTTAGAAATATGTCTATATGGGAGATGTTTATTAGTCTTTCATTCTTGGAGGTAGTACAGATAGCGATTGTACCAGTTATCAATATACACACTAATTTCTGTACATTACTCAATTGATGAATATAATATCGTCGGTATTACCACAGCAATAATAACACTTTTGTAAGGCCGAATTGAAGGTTTCGTGTAACGAAATAATCTCTTACAGGAGAACATGGCTTCTGTTCCTATAGCCAGAGGATCACTTCTTGGCATTTGTAACATTATATGCTACATTTGATGTCGTTTATCTGACATATATCTCCATTCAAGATTTAATATAAAGTTGTCCCTTTAAGACTTAAAATATTCCTATTTGGTCTTAAAAATATGTAAGAAAAATGTTAGTGTCATCGAATCATCGAAGAATCAACTGTATATTAGTATTCGTTTTGTAATACACATAGAACGAAAGAGTCCATTCGTCATACTTCCATATTAGCAAAAGAAAATATGATACATAAACACAAGAAAAACTACATCAAATTTTAAGTTTTGTTCAAGGGTGGAACACACAAATCAATTAGATCTATTGATTAACACATTTTGTTAAAAATCTATCATAGCATGGAATACATCAGAATTATATGTCATTAAATAAACCATTAATTCGTTTCAAAATTATTCAGAAAACCTCTAAACATCAATTTCACTTCACTCTGACCACTTAAAAGTAAATGCAAACAAGTCTGAAAAGTATAGCAGGTGATCCATTATTCTAGGAAGAATATTCAGTTTTTATTTTTACTTTACTATAAGCATAGTGACCGTGAAAAAATTCGATCTGGAGATTTTGACATATTTACATATTTAAAGGTCCCTAAAGTCCTTATGACGCTTTAGAGATGATGTCTACGAGTGGGTGGGTGTGTATCCAAAAGCTTGTATACACGTCCTCCAGTCCTTGATGGATCAAATTAATATTCAACACAAAACTGGGCCTCATAGAGTAAATGTGCTTGTATAGTTTGGGAGCAATTATGCATAATGATAAAGCCGCTTTTTGGGCAACAATGAGTTTTTAGACATTTTTTTCTCCTAAACTATGAAATGTTGGCATTGTCTTTGAGATTACAAAACAATTACTCAAAAGATCTTAAGACTTTTAAAACAACGGGATACATTTTTTTCAATAAAATGTAAAAAATTTAATCTGAAAGATTTTGAGAACGACAAAAGATATATTGTTTGACGGATCAAAATGAAATTAGACCTAAAAATAGAACATCATGTGAGGATGTGGATGTGGGAGTAAATCTTTTCAAAATTACATGAACCAAAAGAGCGTTAGGCTCAATTTTATGTTTTCAGAAAAGTTTTTTTTTTTTTTTTTGTTCAATAGAGAACAATGCAATTTTGCCCAGAATTAAACAGAAAATCAGCAATTTATAAAATAAAAAATCCATGAAATTTTAATTATTGCAAAGAACAATAAAGCTGTAAAACTGAATATTCATCTTGGACTAATGGATCACATGCTATACTTTGCTTATATTGACTTAGAAATTATTTTAGTGATTCGACTGAAATAAATTGTTTAAAACTTTGAAATGATCTAATGACTTAATATGCGATGTAAGAAGAATAAAATTCTTACATGTAAAAAATCAACGCCAAGCAAACACATGATTTCTGATGCTTTCCATGGTATGATGGATTAGTCTCACAAAATGCTCTTCTCAATCTATATGTTTCAGTCTTCAACAAAACTTATTATCAGATTGAAAATAAATATTTGGTGTTGTGGTAGGCTGAAGTAGAAGTTGTGAAGCAGAGAATTTGCTATCTGATAAACAATACAAAATTCTTGATTTTTATTGAAATAAACACTTGGTTTTATAAGTATAAAATAAAAGGAAATTATTACATTTATTAGTAAATAAATGACGTTTGGTGTCACGTGGGTGGCTGTTATTCCTTTTGTAATCTTTCAATTTTTTTTAACTATACACTTAAAAATGATATTTTTGAGAAGTTTTAGCCTGTTTCCTTTTCTGTTTATAATTTTAGTACCTTTATTAAACATTATTCTTGAGAACATTGAATATTGAGTGTTTCCTTAAGTGTGTTTGATCATTCTGGTATTAAGAGTATAGGCGATAATATCTGCTTTGAAGAAGTTTTAGTTATTGCAATGTACAACTGTTTAGAGGCTTTATAGTCTGCGTGATTGTATTTTTGTACTAAATGAAGAACTCTTGGTCTTTTTTTTGTACATCTTACAGGCTCGAGGCCGACGTCTTATCGTCTTCCCGAGGATCTACCGACCTGCTCAGGTTTTGTCACTTTCCTCCATGAAAAAACTCGAGACCATACAGAATATCGATCTACCAGTCCAATGAGATCGATGAATCTGAAGAGGTTCATCATATTCAAATCATTCATACCTCTCAATTCATTGAGAACTTTCAATACAATCGAAAAAACACTTAAAAACCACATACACCATTCAATAACTTAACGCATTTTAATTTTTCCGATTCATTTTTTTGTTTAATTCATGAAATTGTTCCTCATTGAAATTTTCAAATAATGATAATAATCAATTGAAAAAAAGATTTAGAGAATAAGATACAATGATTTCGGAACCACTATATTGGATAAACAGATGCGAATTTAAGACAGCGATATAAAGCACACATTCATGATCTAATCAGAGAAAGAATAAATCAGAGAAAATAAAGAAATTTTTAAATTTTTATAAAAAACAAAAAAGGTATTTTTTTCAATAAGATATAACAAGTTTGACTTACGATTGAATGTGAAAGCTTTTTAGGAGATAAAGTATGATACTTTTTTTACTAATAATAAAGTTGAGTGTAGGCCACTCCAGATTTTTATCAAATTCGAAGAAACTTTGATGTAAAGAGTACCATTCAAATTTAATTAAGAATAGCAATGATGAATTGATAATTTGCTGAGGTGTTACTGACTGTTTGTTCTGGTGGAGTCACTTACGGGTGACGACGGAGCGGTGTTTGAACCCTCGACCATGGTCTCGGAGCTGGGTCAGTCACTCACACTGACTGGCAGGAGGCAACCGCGCGCATGTCTCCAAGCTCCGCTGTACGGATTTCAAACCACCCCCTCTTCAAAGCGCATCGCGGTAACTTAAAACTGGTGCCTAATTACCTACAGGAGTAAATTGAACTCACATTTCAATTTACATGGTTAATAATTAGAGGAGAGAAAGAAAGAATTATAAAAGAAATAATTTAATTATTGTTAAGTAAGCATATCGCAGTACAGTGGAAACTGCATCCTCTCATAGGTGACGATAGAAAGGATATATCTTTTCCCATCACCTCTCAAATAAAATGCTACTCTGATTTCTTGATGTATAAACAAATCTGCTACCGATACTTTAATATTTTTCACCCTCTATAATATTACAAACATTGAAGAAACAAAAAAAAAATCCTCTCCTTAGACTATCAAGACAATAGGGGCTGGCTGAACAGAGTCATCATTCATGCACAAACATATCACGATCCAGTATTGAAAAACTGAGCAACCTCAAATAAAGCCAATGGCGTAGTCGGGTGCGGTCGTTTTGGCCTGCTCCTGTTTATTCATGAGTAAGTCTGCTCATTTCCTCAGTTGAAAAAAAAATCTCTAGGAAAAAATTATGCAAAACGGCATTTTGGTTACCTTATATCTACCAGTTATAGAGGCGTTACGTAAGATCAGTTTTGAGTACTAATCAAAGACTCTGTATGTAAAAAAAACACAGGTAGAAAACTTTCAAATGTAAAGAAAATATGCTAAAATAAAGATCTTTTACTTTTTTTGCAGTTAGTTTTGTTTAATACTGAAGTATTATTATTTATGTTTTAATATTTACATTTTAAAATAAACGTCTTAAGTGCTTAGTGCTTTTAATTACCTTAGTGCTTTAGTTTAGGGAATTACCTCAACAAGGTTATCCTTAGTTACAACTTAGGGTTCTCCATCTCAAACCTCTGAGATTAATAAACTAACAAAATAGGACAGACTACTTCGCACAAGGTATGGTCCAAACACTTTAACATATTTTCTTAATAATAACAGAAACTAAAAAAAGGAGGAAACAAAACACATCTTGTTAAAGTCCATATTTTTTTTTACAATCATATAAATAACATTGCACACATAAATAAAAAAAAAAAACGTCAAAATAGTAAGCTGAAAAGAAACCAGAGTTTGACATTTCAACTTCAAAGAAAATAAAACAATTTTCAAAGAAAAATAAAACAATCACAACTTGATTCCTATAAAGCCATAATCCTAAATATAGTCACTGGTTTAACAAAATAAATAATTCTAATTTATAAAAAAATAGATATATATTTGTTATTAAAATAGCAGAAACTTCTCTCTATAAAAATATATAATTTTCGCTGCACCAATAAGCACCAACAATTTACTACAATATATTTACATTCTATGAAAGAAGTACGTAGGCTACACTGAACATTCATTCACACTTAAATGATCGTTGTACGATATAATATCATTGTGTTGTCTAAAAGGCGATTTTGGCATAAGAGAAATAGAGTCGAGTAAAGTACATATATAAACAATAAACAACCCGCTATGCGAACTTATCAAACGACTAAAAGAAAATAACACGGAGAAAGAACAACAAAACTCATTTCAATATTTCGATCTCGTCATCATCAGGAGAAGAACAGCTCTGCTAACGCGGCATATAGCAACTCAGTTGTCAGATACTGTTTTCCAGCCGAAATTATAATTATTATAATAATATAAAATAATTATATATACATACATAAAATAAGATATATATATATATATATAACTAATTATATAATACATATATATATATATATAATCAATTACCGTAATTAGTCCTCCGGGATCGTTTTTCAATTTATATATATAACAAAATATCACAATAAACAAGTGAAATAACAATCATTGTTCAAACCACAATAAGAAATGGGGAAAAAAGACTAAGATCTTTCAACCATAACAAGCGGTTGAAAGATCTTATCATTTTTCTCCTTTCTTACTATAGTTTAGATGATAACTTTTGTTTCACTTGTTTATTTTAAAATCTTGATAGAATATATTAATAATAAAGTGAGTGGGAAACATAATGGATTGTCGGTTATGTTACAATATAACAGACACTGAAAGCTTAATAAGTAAATTAGTTAATTAAAAAAACTTAAACATATAAATAAATACTTTAAAAAAAAAATGAATCCCGAAGCTGGCCTGGAACAAAGGAGGTGAATATATGATATTTGTGAAGCTTTAAGACAACTTGAGTGTTAAGAACAAGATTGGTTTGTTGCTTAATCACAGGGGAGGTTAATGATTTGAAAACGGAAACAATAATTAATATTATGAAGATTGTCACAGGTTCAGTTTCAAATTCTTAATCCAACCCTGTGTCTTCCTTGGAAAAGTATAAACTCTCATTGGTGCCAAATCAGTTAAGGGACTGAATCATTACAATTGAAGGTTCTCTTTTAAGTTTAGTATTTAAATTTTTACTTTACATTAATTAATTTCTTAATTCATTTTTTAAGCCTATTTTTCCGTTATGCTACTCATTTTATTACTCACTTCATTATTGATTTATACACTATTGTTATTATCATTATTATTATAATCAAATACTATTATTTAACATTATTATTCTTTAATTACTCTTTGCTTTCTTTTTTCTTCGTATCTCCACTCTTTCCTTTTATCACATTCTTTTTTCCTTTACTTCTTCTAAGTTGGTGACAAAAAGCTGATTGGTCTCAAAACAAGCATGTGTTTACCAGTCAGAATCTAGTCAACCACTTTACTCCTGATGATGACGGATTTAAAAATATTAAACTGAGTTATACTAGTTGTTCTCAATGTTTTCTGCTTGTAATTTATTGTGTTGTCAAGTGAATCATTTTATAATTAAAGCGCTGACAAAGCTTACACAACAACACCAACAACGACATCTGGCTCCGAGGAACGAAATATCAGCCCCTTCAGAAGCAGGTAAAGTCACATGTGTAGTACGTTGTAGCACTCCCTAAGAGTGCGAGTAATAATACTTTTACAGCATCTGAAGAGGCCCATATTGTCTCCTACCAACTAAAAAAACTCACAGACTGAACCTGTATCTTAAGGGTTTTCTCTATTTTAAGTTAATTAGTAACTTTTTTATTTTATTATCAAACTTACATCTTTTTTGTTTGATTTTTGCAAGTCGTAATATATTATTTTATTTACTGTATTTTTTTTATTTCATTACCTTTCTTTTTCCTCTTGTTCATGGACGGCAAGCTGTATCTGATCACTTGAAAATGCAATGCGTACCCTTGATTTTTGTTTTAAACAATGAAAATCTCCTCGCGGTGCGCGATATCAAAATATTAATCTTTAACGGTGTTGTTTATTTTTGTGTTTCATTAATTAGGCTAAACCATATAGTAGTTGAAAACCCCAAAAAGACACCGATAAAAAACACTTCCATGTTTTGATATTCATGTTCATCAGGAGAACAAGTACTCTGGTTGACATTCAAATATTAATTGATAACACTGATCAGACAAAAGTAACAGGTGTAGTATGGAACATTCCCTAATCCTTTAAAACATCAGAACTCTATACAGGTAAGGTACAGTGACTCCTGGACTCAATCTCGACGGCTAATTTGCTTTGGTTGATGTTGAAATTATTGATTTTATTCTGGTATCTATTTCTCTAGGTTTTATTTGTCTCCAGTTATTTGTGTTAATAGTTCCTATTTACTTATGGAGACATAGCTTTTCTCAGTTCAGTGTTGTCAGTTACTTTTTGTCACTTATCCTTCAGACTTCTATCTCTGATAACGTTGAATTTCAAATATACATATAGGCTTTTGTCAGTGTCATTATACATTATCTTCCAGTGCTGTTATATATATAATCTAAAATACGAAACCGTGATCCAATCAGCACAATTAAAAATAAAATTGACACTAGACACAAAACAAACCACGATTATCGAAATTTCGAATCCCAAATCTACATCAAATGTTGAACTAAGTATAAGAACATTATACTAAGTATGACAACTTAAATGTCATGTGATATATATATATTAAGAAAAATAAAAGGTCCAACTGGACTACTAACTCAATAAAGAAAAGAGAAAAACATAGACATGAATGACTCACTACTATATTTTGACCCTGGCCAGCTGCTGCTGCTGTGAAGGAGTACTTCTACATGATGACGACGCCTGTCGAAATATAGTAGTGAGTATTGTATACAGATGTTTATGTGTTCCTCTTTTTCTCATTTAGTTTTATATACATATATTCATATATGTATAATGCATAACAAAAACACTTAGAGAAGAGAGGAAAAGGGAAGAGATGTTCTAGGACAAATCAACGATGAATTTTGTTCTGTTATACGTAATTTTTAGTTTTAATAAGTCAGGTTGAAACACTGTTAATTGCATTTCGAAATATATAAAGTTCAGTACTAAACTCAAAATTCACATACAAACTGAAAAACGACTTAACTACTCTAATTTTCAACTAAACAGTCAACAGAGCAAAAAAAAAGAAGACCGGGAATCCCAGCACGTTGTGAACTCATAGTTTACAACCTGACAAAAAATATATATTTTTATAATGTGCGCCAAAAATTATAATAATAAAAAGAAGTCAGTCTAATCAAAAAATCTAGAGTTAAAACCACATAAGTACCTTTTAATTAACTGTAAAGACTTTAATTTATAAAGCACTTTAATTATTTAAAAATAATCAAGCCATTTTTAATGACTAGTTCCAAAATTTGAAACCCTGATGACAAATTTTTACTACTTAAGTAGAAAGGCCTGATTCATCTTTAGAATACCAGTTAGTATAGTATATATATATTATAGGAGCATGGAAAATAGAGTAGCTGAAATTTGAAGATGTATTGGGTAGACAACTGAAAATAAACTGTTTTTTTTTTTTTAAAAAAAATAAGATATCCTCCTTAAAATTAATAAAAAGTGAAGATCATTCAATAATTGTAAAATAATAAGAAGTTACAACTTTATTTCAAGAGAAATTAACCATTTTTAGAAAGTTATGAATGCAATCACCCACTTTTAGCCAAAATGAAACTGTTTGCTTATGTTATTTAGTTAGAATGAATTATTAAAAATGTTCTAAGAAATCTAAGAAATAACTGTCACAGTTGGATTAACACCAAAATTTCCTATTAGAAAGCGGATGAAACACTAAATCTCTACACAAAAGATTTTATCAAACGTCGAAACGTTTCGTACACTTAGTTCATTGCCATGCTACATCTTATTACATAGAACACTGTGACTCTTTGAACACTCAACATCATCTTACTGAGGCCGATGACACCTGACGATGAACACGCGTTTGAGTGTTTGAAACGCGTCGACGTTTGATAAAATCTTTTGTGTGGAGGCAGTATTTCTTCCCCTTTCTTGAAGGATGAGTAAACACTTCACAATAAATGCTTGCATAGCTCTTGAGTTAAAGCTTCATACAGTCTAGCTTTCACAATTACTTTTTCTTTTCCTTTTAACAAACATAACTATAAAAATGATTTAATCAAAAAAAAAAGCATGAATTATTATTACGGAACTGTACGGTCATGAATTAGTACGGAACTGTTGCATGAATCAACGACCACTGTGATTACGACAGAATTAAAAAGCTCAAATCACAAAAATTGTCTGTCATTCATCAGCATTTATTACCAATAACTTCATTATTCCTAAAAATTAAACTTAAATTTGATTTAAGTCTAAACTCTTTCTCTTCTAAGAAGACAAAAGGTACAATATTAATAACTACTAAAGAAACAAGTTTGTCCAAATATGAAAAAGATTTTGTTCAATATCTCTCAGATTAGACTTATAAACAGTTTTAAAATTTATGCAAATAAATATTAAGTACAAATATCATTCATAAAAACAGGAACTTCGTCATAATCAGTATGCGATAAGAGTTAATTGAAGAAAGCTTTCTTAAATACAACCCTATATCTATCAAAATTCTTCCTCTGTTTAAAAGGAAATATTGTCTGTTCACAACATTAAACATATTGGTGCTTTTACATCGAAATAAATAGGCATTTTGATGTTATATTTGTTTGGTTTTGGCTCATGTGATGTCAGTCATTCTATAAAAAACATATGCTATTACATTCTAAACTCTTGTAATATCGTAATCAAACTGGATTAGTTAAAAATATACTATATTACTTTGAAATTGTGAATTATTTAAAATATATTGTCAGTACCATATACGTTATCTTCTAATGTCACTATACAATATACCGCCTTGCCAAGCACATAATTCCTAATACCTCAACCGGTTTCCGAACTTGTTCATTGTCAAGAGGAAACTGAAAGTTATTTGCCATTTCGAGTTATAGGAAAACTATAATAAACATTTTCTCAGTATCATTGTCGTAGTCCTATAACATTAAATAAAAAATATCTTTCTGTTTTTTCTCCAGACAATGAACAGTTTTAAACCTGAGACTGAGAAAAACGTTCAAGATAAGACAGTATATTTTTAGAATAATATTATGAATTATGTTTGAGGAACAATTATAAAGGTTTCTTCGTAAAATTTAAGAAACAAAGAATTAAGAAGCTGGAACATAAATCACTGTTTATTAAAGTAATTTGTCACATTAAAAATATGAAAATAAATCTGTGATTTTTTATGTCAAATGTACCAGCAAAGTCACTGTGCACCTTGTTTTTTTTCTATTACTCTTCAAGTAATCATTAAGAAATGTCAAAGATGTTAGAGTATCATTATAAAATTAATGTTTTGGAGAAAGTTTCTAGCCACCAACAGAAATTTAGAGCAGTCAAAATAAAAATATAATCTTAGATTGCTTCAAGAAGTATAACAATTCACTTTTTTCTAGATAACACTATATTCTGTACAGTATTAAATTAATGTTATTTATATTTCAACATACGAACCGTAATAGAAAATTATAAAGTACCTCTAAACTATTTTCACTGATTGCATTTCTCATCAGTTTTAAAATGAATGAAGATTTATTCCATCTGAGATTCTGACAAGGACTGCTAAAAGAATTTTAGATGCACTTAGGAATTGCATAATACGGTTCGTTCATACGTTAATTTTTATTTTATTAGTTATATATATTTATAGGTATACATTTGAGAAGTCTGCATGAAGTTGGTTTGGAAACTTCTCCTCACAGTGAAGTCGTCTTTTGAGGGTCCTGCCTTTTTAAGAAGTGTGATTGTCGTTCGATTAGCAGAGTAGAGGTAGTTTGGTCAATTTCGTCTTGTTTGAACTGAATTTTAGATTCATTATTCCGATTTGAAAGGATAACAGTCCTTCTTTATCAGCTGAAAGGAGAAGTGGTCAACGCCAACTTTGTACAAACTTATCGGATACCTTGAAATAAGACGTAGAACTAAATTCAGATAAATACCTACATGAAGAAATTTTTTAACGCTGCTCTTAGATCAATTAGCGAACCATGACATATATACGTATATATATATGAAAAATTAATATCAAATATATCCCTTTAAAAGGGTCCAGAAGAGATGCATCAAATAGGCTTTCAGTTGCTTTTAGGCTGCCACTAATAAGTCACATCCATTACCTATCATAGGATTCCTTTGTCCTCCAGAGACGTAAATAAATTAGGATACCAGGTACCTTTCTTATTCTGAAGCTAATTGTGTGCCACCAATATTGATTGCTTACAAAGTACATAAAAAGAAATTTCTAGAAACATTACACTCAGCCCTTGGTTAAAACAAGAATAACAACAACAATATTGACTTACTACTCACACTGAATTACTAAAAACCAAAAAAAAAAAAATGATTGTCAAAGCAATTATACGAAAAAAGTGATATCCATCAGTGTGATTATGTCATGGGTTGGGTGTCGGCTTGAGAATTCCGAAATTGAGACGAAGCTGCTCCATGAAGACGAATGTGAGGATAGTATGAGGTGCCAGTCGTACAAAAGCAGGGACGTATCCCTGAAAGAGAGAACAATAGACAAGAGGTCATTTTATAATTGGAGGAGGCTTAAAAACTCCGAAATTGTGTTGAACATACGCCATCAAGACGAACGTATGAGATGCCACAACAATGTAAAGACGTATCCTTGAAAGAGAGAGCATGATAGAACTAAAGGAGCATATTTATAAAAAAAATAGTGACTTGAGAACTCCGAAATTAAGTTGAAGTTCCTCCATTAAGACGAATTTGAGGATTGTATGTGGTTCCAGTCGTACAGAGATATATCCCTGAAAGAGATAACAGTAGATATGAGAGCATCATACAAATGCGGGAGTACATTTATGTAAAGTAGACCTGAGTACTCCGAAATTCAGTTGAAGCTGCTTCATGAAGTATGTTAATAACAAAATAAATTGTGAGAATTATAAATTTCGTTCAGGAATAAAACATCTGAAAAAGGATTTGAATGAATATGACGAAATTACCTCAAATATTATAAATAAGGATTATATATTTTTTGGGGCATTATATTGTAATAAAGTGAATTATTTGTACATTTTTGTTACCAATTGTCTAAAAATATAAAATTATTTCAATAATAATTGGTATTGATTATTATCCTAATTTTTAAATGAAATTTACATCTAATTAAATCAATTTATTTTGACTTCTGACATTTAATAATATTAAAGGGACAAAATATTGCATGTTTCAAATAAAATAAAATTTATTATATTTTTATCATGCATTTCTTTCATGAAGGCAATACCCAAATGAACATTTCAAATCTCTAGAATACTTAAAAGCGCAGAACAAATTAGAAGTTCTTTAGATATAAGTAAGCTTCGCGTAAAGCAGTATTGGCCAAAAACAATAGGGTCAAGTCCCACACTAAGGACTCATATCTCATAAACCTCAACAAGAATTCATTGATATTAACAAATATTTTATTCACACCCAACCACCCACAAATACAAAAATCTTCCTAAAATTATCAAAAATGGATTTAGAAGGACTCCTTTAAACATGTAAATCAAGTTAGAATATCAAAAACGATTTTTCTTTTTAATGATAACCACACTTTACTAAAAGAAAAGAAATTAGGAGAATGGATCATACCTTAAAGAAGCCGAGAGGTCCAAGCTTGGCAGTATATAGAGTTAATTGCCAAAGAGAGTTGAATTCACCAGGGCGAGCGTTCATAGCACGAGTCTTGAGTACGTCCAAAGGCTGAGTTAAAGTGGTCGCCACCACGCCCTGGAACAGTCAAAAGCAACTGGTCACCAATGATCGGAGGCGCTTGAAACAACTACCCAACGATCTACCAATCTTTCCGTACACTGAAGAGAAATTTGTAATTAGTATAACAGGGAGCCAGGTTAGCTCAGTGGTTAATATACCAGGCTCTGAACTGATAGGACCGTGGTTCGATCCCCACCTGGCCCTCGATTTACTCACACGGAGGTGGATAAATCTGAGCACGTCATCCCTCGGAGAAGAACGTTAAACCGTCGGTCCCAAACCTGTATGATGTCAGGTACTTGTTAAAGATGCTACTCTACCTACTCTAAATACACTTAAGTTAAACAAAATTTAGGGCTCCCACTAAAGAATCAATCTTCATTGTGTGGTATCAGACAGGGCCAATGCTCGGGATACGTGTTTTCCTTGTAGGACTGTCACTGGAACTTAACCTAACCTAATTAGTGTAACAGATTATCTCTGTTTCTGTGATCTTAAGGTCAGTGAGAATGCAGGTACGGTTAATAAGAGGTTGCGGTCATGGCCATGTAATCTACGATAAGAAAGACCAACCAAGAAAGGATTTATTTTCTCATTGAAACTACTTATTTTATGGAGGATCTGATGGGGGCAGTGTGAAAGGGTTATGATGGGATAGGGTTTTAGTGTCTTCATCAATCACCAGTATAATTCATACTGGTGAATTCATATAGTGAATTCATCTATAGATTCCACCCTGAGATCTCTCTGAATATCCACAGCCATTACCCACAGGCTACATGACTTACCTTGGACATCTAGATAGCGGTTCTATTTCTTATTGCAACCTGGAATGAGATTGAACATCCTTCAGCACTATTTCCGTAATATTGCTTTATAAATATTCCCTTTACCATTGATGGTATATTCCTATATCATAGTATGGAAATACAAATTTGACTTTAGGACCATATCTAATTTATATCAGTTATTTAAAGGTAACTTACTGCAAGTAAGCTGGCTGTGAAGTGAGTGGTCAGATTATCACAGAAATAAGGAGTCGAGAGTAGGAGGGACTTGAACTGGTCGTAGCAAGACAACTGACCGATGGTCATCATGACTGCTCGGCCAGTCGCGGCAGAAGCTCCGGAGAACAAACGCGAAGGACCCTCTTCACGGAACACCCGCCACAGTCCATCCACTGCGTGTTTGTAGCTGGAAACATTACATTGATTCACTACAGCTTCAGGTCAGTCTTCTATGATTCCCTTGAGGCGTAGCAGTTTCATCAATATAATCAAGGAAACAACTACAACTCACAGAGGCAATTCAGTTAATTTGTCATTCATACATATGATTACTAACTTCATACCTTAAATATACCGACTGTTTAACATATTTACAGTTGCAACTATATTATTATAATTAATAAACAATTATTAAACAATTAATATTATATATTACAATAAATAAGGAATTATGTATGCGTTGATTGGGAAGAAACAAAGAAACACATTAAAGTATACGTTAAACTTAAAAATATTAATTTAATGTTTTCCTTATATTTAAATTGTTATAGAAATAAAGAAAATACATAAAATCCCAAAAAAATTAACTTTGAAAATATAAATTTAAAAGTAGCATTTGTTAATCAAATTACATTTATTAAATGGTAAAGTTAATAAAACTTTTTAAAAAATTAGTTTTATAAAGATTTTATTTGATAAAGCTCGACTTCACTAGAATGGTTGCGGTTTACGACTACCAGTGGTAACTATCACTTTTTTCTGTAATGACTGTCTTGATTGGTTATTTCAAAAAAAAAGATCTTAAGCATAAAATTAAGTTTTTGATGTGTGGTTTACCCGCAGTACGGGAACAAACCAAGAGACAAACATACAATGTATCAATAAGCGATACATAATCTTCAAATTGAGTAACTCACATTTTATACTAGTATATAAATTATTTATGATAAATGATATATAACTGTAATTCATAAACAAATAATTGTCATTTTATAAAAAAATTCAATTATTACAGGAATCAATAGTCAATTTATTTATAACATTTTGCTATAATTATTCGGCTTTACAAAATACAATAAACTTTTTTTATTCCTTCAAAGAAACTATTCAACTTCTTCGATAAAAGAGTAGAATTTTGTAGGGGTAATGCAGTGATAGTTCGAACAGTCCACAATACATGGTTCAATACACATGCTGATATTTGTCTGCTAATTCAAAATACACTAAAAATTAAAATACCAAATATATTTAAATACAATTCCAGTCTATTAATAGTAAGTCTCACATCAGTAGAGATCAATTAAAACAAAATGGTTATAAATTTAACTCAAAAATTGGTTAGTTCTACTTTTAAAATAAAAAAAATCTTTACGGGAGTCATCCTCATGCAAATTTAAATACAAGTAAATAATAAAATTCAATACAATCACTCTTCAAATGCTACTGCACACTAACACCAATGTCCTCATGTTTATAATTAAGATAGAGTACCTTGTTATAAAAAGGAAAACTTTTCAAAAAGTAATGGAGACATATGTCATTCTTGATATATTTGTGGTCTTAAATAATTGACAGCAAAACGAAGTGAGTGTTTTACTTTACCTTAAGAAGACCGTCTTCTAAAAGGGGCAGTGATTGTATTAATCACTGATATATTATGAAAAACTTATGTGACCACACCTTTTTTTCATTATATTTTTTTTTCTGATTCTAAAAGTGTGAATAGTTTGTTTTAGCAAAGTAGTATTGTAAAAAAAATTATTGCAGGCAACAGCTGAGTAAATCTGTTAAAATTTGGCATGAAAAGGTTGAAGGATAATATTTATTACAACCTTATGCACAACTGATTTTGAGAAACTGATTTCATTGAATTTCAATCAAAAACTGATTGAATTACACTATACACAAAAATACCATTAGATAAATTTTCAATAGTTCTATCAAAATAATATCGAAACTTATAGAATACGGCAGTCTTATTTTCAATTAAAAATAAAAACAAACGTGCTTAAAATCATTATCATGCTTAGTAGTTTTTAAGTGTATTTCATAATTGTGTATTTCATTTCCAAGTTTCTTCTTTAGATTATATTTTTTTTATTTTTTTCAGTTTTTTGATGACTTCTCTTTTGAGACATTTTTGATGACGTGTCAAAGGTGTTTGAACTAGTGATTGGCTGAATACTGAGCATAGGTATCGGATCTTTTTTTAATCGCCCACATTTATTGTGGTGGATGTAAGTGTACAAATTGTCTCTCATTCTATCAATTGTAAAAAAAAAAAACACAATCTGTCACCCTTGAAACTGAGAGAATTTTCATCAGTGTTTGAGTGAAGATGGACATTCCGAAAAGAAACAGAATGGATAGTGAAACCTGAATAATACTAATGTATTTATGCCTCTAGTGCTAGATAAGAAGATAAAGCATGACTCATTCATGATTTCAACTCATTTAAACCATGGATGAATGAATACAATGGCCCATGGTGTCACCTATCCAAGTACTAACCACATCCAATATTCTTAACTTCGGCTACTAAAAGGAACCCATGAATCCAACAAGAGTATCGTCGTTATCAAGGTCGTTTTGAGCACATTAAGCCGTTTATCAGGAGACATCTATCAGGACAGATATATATATATATATATATATTATTGGTATATTTAGGAAACAGTCCTTCATTTCTACAGGTTTGATTAAATAATACGCTATATTTACGATTAACTAGTTTCCTCGTATATTTTTCAAGGGACCGGAATAATCTTCTTGCGTCTTCATCCAAATTGTACAGAACATTTCCAATTGTTCCATTGTCTTCAAATCGAAACATGTCGATAGTAGTGATAGTAGTAGTAGTAGTAGTAGCAATAGTTATAGTACTAGTAGTGACAATAGTGAAAGTAGTGAAATTAGTGGAAATGGAAGATTTGAAGACAATGGAACCATTGGAAATGTTCTGTACAATTTGGATGAAGACGCAAGAAGATTATTCCGGTCCCTTGAAAAATATACGAGGAAACTAGTTAATCATAAATATGGCGTATTATTTAATCAAACCTGTATATATATATATATATATATATATATATATATATTTCACATTTATCTGTTATTCTACACAATACATGCATTCCATTAAAAGTAAATTAACAACATATTACTTATACTTATAGTGGAAGGAAATACTTTATTTTCACAATATCAATCCCTTCCATCTGTCAAAACTGTAAGAATTTAAGCGTTAGAGAGAACATTATACTCCGATTAGAGAGGAAAAGAAACACTAAGTCTTCCACACAAAAAACATTTAAGCACACTAGGCATTTCGAACACTTAGTGTCCATCGCCAGGTTACATCTACGTCTGTACACGATGATATTTTATGAAAAGTTTTAAGTTTTTCTCATTATCTTTTTTTTCTGTTCTAAAAGTGTAAATTGTTTATTTTACCAAAGTAGTATTGTAAAAAAACATTATCACAGGTAAGAGCAGAGTAAACCTTTAAAATTCGGTATGATAAGGCTGAAGGCTTAACTTTATTACAGATGAATCTGCATCCTTAAACACAACTGATTTTAAAAAACTAATTTCATTGAATTTCAATCAAAAACTATTCAATTACACTATACATAAAAAATACCATTAGATAAATCTTCAACAGTTTCATCAGTAGGAATATCCGAACTTATCGAACACAGCAGTCTTACTTTGAGTTAATACTAAGTGTTCGAAGCGCTTTGTTGATTAAAATATTTTTTTGTGGGGAAGATTAGTGTTTCTTTTCTTCTCTAATCATAGGTAAATACCGCACAACAACTGCTTGCATAGCTTGTGATTTTACTCCGAAAAAAACAACAGAATAGATAGTGAGACCTGAGATGCCCCTATATGACAAACTTTATGGGTTTAAAATATACCAAAATTACCAGTTACATACTTCTCAGAGTATATCTTTTTATTTGTATTAAACAGTCAAAGACATATATTTTATTATACCTAATTCAGTTCAACAAACACGATCAGAAAAGAGAATGTTCAGATTAAAATTGTTTTAATTGTTCTATTAAATTTTTTCTATGTGCCATTTTTTTGTTAAATGATTTGTTTTTATATTCCTTTATCTCTCTTACTTTACATATAAAATAGTTAAGAATGACAAACATCTCAAATCAATACATCAAATAGCTCTAGCATTACCACACATTTTATTAGATGTAATATTAGTTTTCATTAAACTAAAACATGCTACTCAAAAAATAAAAAAAACACACATTCACGTCGGTACCTTTTTTGAAAAAAACAAATAAGCTTCCAAACAAGTTATCTGAAACCAAAATGAAATGATTACAATCTTTTTTAGCTTCCATTTTCAATTTGTCATGAAGTTGGCTGACGCTTTACCTCCGCCCTGATTTAAAAACACCTCTCACCTGAAATGTAATCACAACACTTGCACATTTCTAGCACCTCAAGCAGAATCATGCTAGCTGCATCATTATTTAATTTTATCTTATTTTCAAGAAAACACTAATAATCAGTGCTTTTTTTATTGTACGTAACATGTAATTATTTATTTCAGTAAAAATATGTAGTATTACATATATGTATAGTATAAACATCAATGATCAAACCACATTATGAAATGGGGAAAAAAAGACTAAGGTCTTTTAACCGTAACAAGCGACCTTCGTCAGATTCAAAAACCCAACTGAAACACAAAATGCAGAAACATCATGGTGAGGAGTTCAAAGCAGTGGGAGGGAAGAGTGGTATTTTAAAAGGGTGTAAAGAGCAGGAAAGGACAAATGTCTAGAGAGGGACGTTAGCGTAAACAAAGGAGCGAAGAACCAAAAATAAAAAACGATCCGCTAGCTGTCAACCCTCTTCTATGAGGCTATTGCTATCGTCAAGAAAGAATCAAGTATGAAAAGCCCGTTACTAATATTTATAACATTTGATCTATAGTGGTTCAGTTGGGTTTTTGACTCTGACGAAGACAGCTTGTTACGGTTGAAAGATCTTAGTCTTTTTCCCATTTCATATTGTGGTTTGATCATTGATTGTTATTTCACGTGTTTTTGTGATATCTTGTTATATAGTATAACATTCATATGCTTCTGACTCTCATTGCCTTTGTTCCTAGGCGATGTGTTTTATGTAGTATTTATTTTATTTATAATAAAAAATTATTTTTTTATATTATACATTTAATTTTTACTAGTTTATTTTTTCATTATTATGTATTTTATATATTTATTTCTATCAAATTCCCCTTCATTGTGACGATTCTGCATGTATGTGCATTTATTACGAGTCATATTTCGAACAACAGTTCATCATCAGGAGAACATAAGAAGAGGAGATGAAGCAGTAGAAATATATTCAGCCTGGCATGTCAAGTAACTAAGTTTTTGTATGTCAGTCTGAATATATCTCTTCCACTTTATCTTCTCCTGATAATGCATTGTTCTTAGAAATTTGTTTCTCTCTTTTGTGAATTTCTTTTGTTTTATAAAGTCGACTAAGTGGTCTGTTCAAAAAATAGGCGGACTGACATCATAATACAATATATATTTTATTTAGAAGACATAGCTCTGGGTCCCCTTCAAATCCCCCCCCCCCCCCCCCCCACCATACGCACTATTCCAACGGTGTTTCCACTTGTTGAAACAGTACTGGTACGCTTCCTTTGGAAAGCCCTACTGTCCTTTTGTCACATTTGCCTTAATCTCCGGAATCTTATCAAAACTTCATTCTTTCAAAGGTCTTTTGAGTTTGGAAAACAAAATCATGAGACCCAAGGTCAGATGAATAAAAGGTAGGAGGGGAAGGGCACAGTGATTGAGTGTTGCTGGGACGTAGTAGTGATAAAAAACCCAGTCGTCCCTCCTCCGTATTACTAGCCCTTCATGACAGATGCCGTCCCTCTGACGTTTCAGAACTTCAATGTAGTAACTCTGTTTAACTGTTGATCCTTCAGGGAGGTACTCGTGGTGAACAACACTCTTAGCATCGAAAAAAACTGTTTGCATCACCTTGGCTTTGAATCAGAATTCAGGAGCTAGTTTGGGTCTGGAGGATGTTTTACCCACACAAAGGAATGACTGGATATTAGCTTCAATTTCATAATGAACCTTGCCAAGAACTTTTCATCTTCTGAATGATCAAACAGTTCTTACATAAATCTGGATACAATGAGCTTTTTTGTTCATCTGAATTTAGGCTCTGTACAAATTTTATTGACACCGTTCAACTACAATTTGTCTGTTAAAATCTCGTGAAAAGATAGAAGTGATATCTCCGATTATTTAGCAAACTCTCTGACAGTTAAAAATCTGTTTGGCTGCATCAGAGTGTTGAGTCTGTCGACATGTGGGACACGTTAGTTGACGTGAAGGCCATCCAAAACATCATAATCTTCAATGGACTATCAATCAACCTTAAAACGTTCATGCCACTTGAAACATAATGACCGCTTCATCACATTCACATTACCTTCATCAACATAAATTCTGTTCAGATAAAAGTTTCAATCACAGATTTTCCAAAATTTCATTTTTAGAAAGATTTTCCTTCTTCAGTTCATTCATTGTGAAATCCCCAAAACTAAAAAACCGAACTTACTGTAAAGCGCGTAGTTAATGTACAAATGGGGAGGTATGCAGACGAGAAGTGGGATGAAAATCAGCTCATCTGTGCGAACATGGCACCACCAAACGGATTTCCTTAGACCAACTATAGTCACTCTCGCCAAAAGTGCACGTATTATTTGAACACACCTGGCATTCACAAACGTAATATTTTATTCTATTCATTATAATAAGAATGTATACTTTTTTTCATAAACATATAAACTTTCACTTTCGTAAGATTTTTAAAAAAAAACACATTTTGCAAAAATGAAACTTAAATTATTAGAGTTTTACATTTGTCGTAAGCCCAATACCATTATCTATTAAGAATTTGTTTAAAATTTAACTAATTGTTACTAACTAATCCCCAACCCAATTTCAATAGTAAGCAATATAATAAACTTCATAAAAATATTTCACACTTTTCATTAAGAAATTTATAAGCGGTTTACCTTCAATACTGGTAAGTATTTAGTCTTTAGATTTAGAAATTTTATTAATTACGATTAGCATTATAAATCAAAAGATTAAAAGGAGAATTGATGAAAAAATAAATTCAAAATAGAAATAATAAAATTAAATTTTATCCTAGATTTATAAATAAAACTAATATAACCATCATACCTGTGGAAATGAACTTTCTTAATAAAGAAATTAAATGAAAATTAGGACGAAAACTGTATTAAAAATGTAGAAACTATGGTATCAGATAATGAACTAACTGTAAAACTAATTACAATGAATGAAAAAAAAATACTTTTGGTAATTAATACCAACACCCAAATAGACGAATTATCAATAACGATAAAAATACTCGCAATGAAAATCATTATAAAAAAAACCTTCAAAATATTAATAAAAGAATTCAAAAGTTCACAGCAATAGCTAGTGAAGATATATGGAAGTGAAGATAGCACACTTGTTGTAATATCTAAATCAGAATATATTAAAAAAAGCGTAAGAATGTATTGAAATCAAAATTATGGATAAATTATAAAAACATCAACATTTCATAAATAAATTAGAAATATAAATTTCATAATTTAATTTAAAAAAAGAAAAACAAAAAACAAAAATAAAAAGACGACTTTAACAGATATAGATGAAGTAAGACATCTATGTCTCCATGTTATTCCATCTAACAGTAAGCATGTATTTAATAATTGTTGATGTATTAATTGTTAAATGATGCAGTAGGGGCTGCTTGTTTAGCTGTGAGAGGCTATAATAAATGCAATGGTGTCTTACTTCCTGCGCTGCTCCGGAGGTAACTTGACGTCGTTTTGCATTCGAACATTGACGAGATCCGCAGGAGTTCCCACGAGGCCTCCTGCAGCTCCTGCCGTACCAGCCATTGCTACCTAAACACACATCAAGTGGAACATTTTACTGTCACTTTC
The DNA here is from genome assembly GCA_026182355.1 of Hermatobates lingyangjiaoensis. Classification (NCBI taxonomy): domain Eukaryota; kingdom Metazoa; phylum Arthropoda; class Insecta; order Hemiptera; family Hermatobatidae; genus Hermatobates; species Hermatobates lingyangjiaoensis. Next base: position 52,384 of record JAPFBL010000360.1, read on the forward strand.
CGATTGCAAGTTGGAATGGATCAAGAATTAAGCACAAATGTAGGACATCATTGTCAAAAGGAAAAAGACAATAAAATCAACAAGGATTCATATAAAAAAAAATCATAGACTATTTTAAATTTATCATAATGTTCTCTACCTTGTCCAAGGATATTTTGAGATCTAGGATTATTTTTTCAGAATATTTATTAAGAATTAATTTTCCACATCAAATTGACCTCTGCGAGACAGTAAGGTCATTAACACTCGCGGGAAACTAATACCATTCAATATACCTTCTAATTATTCAAACTAATACCGATTATCTATAAATATAATCTAGTATCTATAAATACAGTCAATTATCTGTATCTATAAATATAGTCTAGTAATATCTGTCTCTGTTTCATTAACATTATATAAATTGCCCAATAACAACCTATTTTAAAAGGAGTGGCTAAATTGCTTGCAAATTTCAATAGTCAGATTATGGTAGAAATAATCACGAAAAATGAGATACTACATAATTTATAAGAAGTCATGTTTTTGGCATTTTTTTTTATTACTTTAACATACCGAACGTGCCAATATAAAAATATGTAAAGTTAAATAGCTAAAATACATAAAAAATTGAAAACAAAATATTTAGAATAATATATTTTAAAAACTAACTTGGTAGCAAATAAAAAATAACTTAGGAGATTGCAAATTTCATTCACTACAGTTTTTATTTAAAACTTTTTCCTCTGTGAATTCTTCAAAGGCCTCAAAATTTAGAAAAAAAAATATACATGAAAAAATTGGTGTTTTGCCATTTGTAGTTAGATTAAGTCATGATGGCACTGTTTCATTCCTTTCATTTTATTCCACCGATGTAATTAAGAACAGTAAATTAATCAATGATAATATTTTCTGACTTCACCACAGTTCTATACTTTTACATTTAGGAGTGTCAAAGTTATACCGCCGTTCTAGGAGCGAAAAGTTTTGGCAATTTGTATTTGACACCCATTCTAGTAATGAGAGAGGTACAGTATAATGAATTAATAATAATAATAATAATTTAAAAACTTACAACGCACACATAACCCTTTATCCGTTAGCAGGAATTATATTTGGTTTTAGTTGATATATTAATTTTAACAAATTCTGATTCACTTGAAATTTAGCTTAGAAATCTAAAATGCAAAAATGAAAAAAAATACATAGCATTAATTTATAATTAGTAACACACATCAGTATATTAAACAAAAAGAATTCTCAATTTAATTATGATGATTTTTCAATTGGAAAAAGCTCGGCTAGTAGTCCAGGTTACTAGTACTATTCTAAATTTTCTTCATGTTGGCAAAACGTTTACTGAAACTTATGGACTCGTAAGTAAATTTAACTAATTGATTAAACAAACAGAAAAATTGTCCAACAGAAATTTTGGCAAGTTTCTATATTAATTAGCTGATAGTATAAAAATGTATTTAAAAAAATTTAAAATCCCCAAGAAAGTTAATGCATCATGAAACAGATATAACATTCCTACTTGCTACACCACAACTGACCCTATTTCATAAAATATGTTCTACTATCAAGGGTTCTTAAATTATTGTTTTAGTGGTTGTAAAATTATTTTATTTGTTCGATCTGCAAAAATTACATTTAGAGAACTATAATATCATCATATCACATTTTCAGAAAGTGTACTTGTGTATTTTTTAATTTGCCCCTTCAATTCAGGTCATGTTAAGTGACGTATTTGAGGTCATCGTATGAATCAAGAGTTGCAAGGAAGCAATGCTGATTTTTTAATTAAATTCGTTTCATATTTTTTCTTACTATATAAGTTTCTTGAACGAAATGTGATATGAAGATTACTATAGTTAAATTACACTAATTACATAAACTGTAATTTTATCAAACGATTACAAGAAAAAAACACTAGAAACAAAATACAACTCACTTCAAAATTTCGATCTCATCGTCTTTAGGAGAAGAAGAAGAGGAGTTCTGCTCGGCTGGTAAACAGCAACTAACCAAGCAACGCGTACAGCTTAGTGACATTTCATTTATTATTGTAACATGTAGTATATAAATGTAACTTTAGCAAATCGAACAGGAACAATAATTTTACAATGACTGAAACAATAATTTAACGTCTCTTGCTAGGACATTTTTTCACGCAATAGTGTGCTTTCCTTTGCTATTTAAGACTGGAGGCTCGAATCGTCGTAGGTTAGGTTATAATGGCCACCTCAAGAGATAACACACACATAGGCAGAAGATAAGACTTTTATAACATCATATAATGAACATTATACATACACTGGGAACCCTAAATTTTATTCATTTAGTCCTAACTCATTTTTATGAGTATTTCGAGTAGGGAACATTAACGAGTGCCTGGCATCATATAGGCTCAGGACAGAAGGCTTAATGTCTTCTCCAAGACGATCAAACCTGCTAATTACCCCTAGATTTTCATAGTTACGATTGAAAACCTTGTGAACTCTGTCCATCGTAGAGGATGTAAAGCTTTTCATCCCCAGCCTATATGATGTCAGGTACTCGTTAAAGATCCCTAATCTAATATACCTGACTGAGTTAAACGTAGAACTCCTGATACAGAATCAACCCAGTATTGTAGCCATCAAGAACTAAAATGAATGCTAAATAATAAAGGAGACACATTTTCCACAATAAAAATGAACACGTAAAGTGTAAGCTTAGAAGCAGATAACCTAAGAAATATTTTTATGGAACTCTACTTCTTAGAATAAGTTTTATATAAAAATTACCTCTATTAATCAGTTTAATGTTTTTTTTCCTATTAAATAATGGAAGTGTGTACAATTTTTAGTTATTAAATGAGCAATAACTGATCTAAAGTTACTTTGCTATGTAAACCTGTATTTATAATTCCTCTCATCTGAGGGTATAAGTACTTGGAATCCAAATCATGCGGTACTATTGGTCGGTTAAGCAATGGTAATACTAGAAACATAACTAGCATTGAACAAGCCGAGTGGGTTAATATTACACTACTTTTGACTTCACCGTAACGTAAAGAAGTCATGGCTTTATTTATTATGATCACTACTGATTTCACTTTTTTAAAAGAATTGTCAACTAGAGGACTTTAGTTACCTTGACAAGGAATGAATCTGAGTTTTCAAAGGTGGGAGACTGTTTCATGACCTAAAACAACAAAAAGAAACAATATTAAAATTTAATGGAATAATAAAACTTGAAATAGTACCAAGGTACAGTTTAAGACAATGCAATAATAATTTAGACATTTTGCTATTATATTGACAAGCATTATATTGAACAGTATTTTTTTTCCTTTTGCCCATACCTGCTTCAGTAAGGACAGCATTTTTCGCTGTGTTTGATTGTTTGAGGCACTCATTCTTCTCTGATGTATCAATAGACAGCGAAGTCAGAAGTCTCCTGATGGTAAAGTAAGTATTTGTCAAAGTCTGTTAACTGTATTACTTTAATTGGTTTTATTGACTATGGATGACACTATGAGATTCAATGAGACGGACTCTCAATTCGTATTTCTTTACAATTTTACTACTAATGGGTATGTCCATCCAGGTTAACTGAGCAGCTACTGCCATTGTACATTATATAAGGTCTTTTGATTTAGTGTATCACCCGAATGGACTTAATAACATTCGTTGCTGAATTCCAAGGACTGGGATGACCTCGCGCAGTTTGTTCTGATCGTTAGGTTTGAACCTCAAGTATCTACTTAAGAGGATAGCTTCACAGTAACAGAGGCTAGCTAGAAAACTTTTATTTTTATCCAAATATTTATTAGTGGAAACATTTCTTCAATATTGGTGCTCATTTGTATGAGCTCCTAACTTCTATGAAAGCTTTCAGCAGACTATGTCAAGTCAAGAAACTGTTTGAATAGGTTTGGGAATGAGTCTGTATGTAATAATGGAGAACACATTTTCAGTGTTCTAGATAGAATTCTTCATAACGATCCTTCATCTTTCCCCCATTTCTTAAAATAATTACAACATTAATAACTTTAATTACAAAATTAAATAACAATTATTATAATTTATACAATTTGGATTACATTTACAAATGTTATTATAAAAGTAATTTAAGAATTTATTCCAATTTTAAAACAAAAATCAACTTTTACATTAGTTATAATTTAAACATTTCCAACTCTCTTCTAGTCTCCACTCCCTTCCTTCATGCGTTACTAGTTGTTCAGAACAGTAGTTTCGGCAATGTGTTGCGAAACAGCAATGTTGCTTATCTTCGTCCTCCAGTTTATTCTATATCCGTGTCAGGAGGATGAAGAAAAACTCCAGTTCAGTGACATTTATAAAGATTTTCTTCTCTAAATTATTTATCAACAAGACTAAATACAAACAAACAATAATTTCACAAGATTGAAAGTTCAACAAATATCATACCTCATATATTCCAAACCTCGTCGTGGAGTAAGACAACTGACGGCAAAGAGAAGCAGAAAGACCGTTGTACAAAGATAGAAATCCATTTCTACGTATTACATCGACTGTTGCCCTAGCTACGGATGACTTGCTTTCTTGTGATGTTTGTAGATGGACCTAAAAAACAAAAACATCATGAAAGGAATTACTATGATCAATTTATTATTACATCATAACCATCATACGAGGGCGGTTTGACAAGTCCGTAACTTTTTGAATAAACAAACTTTTTTGGTCAAAGAAACATTTCATTTTTCGACATAGTCACCTTTTAGCTCGATATATTTAGTCCAGCGTTTTTCTAATTTTTTTATTCCCTCCAGATAATACGTTTTCTCAAAGCTCAAAAAAAAAGTCTGGGAAATTCAAAAAATCACTGACTTATCAATCCGCCCTCATAAATTAAAAACATTAACTCAAGACAACAAACTCCATGAATAAATTATCACAACAAAGGATCATATAAAAAGAGGCACTAAATATTACAGAGTAATTGATAAGGAACTATAATATAAAAATTAGTAAAAAAAATCTACATTTTCGTTACAAATTCATTCAAAAATAATAATGCATGTTACTATTTTTATATGAAAAATAAATGTTTTATTAAGCATTGGAAAAGAATTCGTTATGGTTGACATAAAGAGTGAAGTAGTTCTCAAGTGTTTGGTGATAGGACGTGTCACAGACTATGAGACCTTAATCAATGTGATTGATTTCATTTTGTACTCGAACAAATCTTTACTTTACTTACATGATATATTTGTGTTTTATGAATTTAAAATATTTACTCACTTTCATAGAATTTGATAATATATATAATCCGGTCTTAATGTAAGATATCCAAACAATAAACATCTGTAAATCATTGATTGACACTTGTTTGTGGTGTACCAGTCTCAGAGGAGTACTGGTGCAGAAAATGTGTCATGTTTAGAGTTGGTGATGGGATGGTATCTATTAAATTGGACCATGTTTATCACCGATGATAATTTCGACATCCTGGGGAAGCGGTTGGTCTCTCTTGTATTGTGACGAAAGAGCACAATGTAAGAAAACATCAAGCACGGCATACGTCCAAAAAACAATGAAAAATTACAAAATCAAAACACGGTGTTTGGTTCTCAGCAAAATAATAAAACTATATATTTTCTTAATTTTTTGCCTCTTTCCCTTCTCAATAAAACACTAGATGTTCTACATTATTTGTTTTAGTATAACTGAGTATCTGATAAAGGCCACATTTTTTGGTTGAGCGATCTTAGTCATTTTTCTGATTTTCTTACAGTTGTTTAGACGGTAATTTTTATTTTACGTGTATACTGTAAAATCTTGTTATATATACATATATATATGATTCGTTACGATGGTGACCAATAGGAGAGTAGAGTTTGTAGGTCTATGAGTGCGGTCCCAGTTACCCGCTGCCACTGAAGCCTCCGTTATTCCGTCAAAGGGTATAGAGGTTGCACAGTCCCTCTGTGATATAAGAATATTGGCAGAAAACATGAGCCTCACGATCAACCAGCCATCCACCAATAGTAATATGAACAGTCGTCATAACAAACAGAAGAGGAAACGTAAATTCATCATAACCAATAACTCGAATGGGTCTCTACGTGAATAAGTTGGAGTCGAGTGTCAACATCCTTTAATCAATAGGGACTGTGCAACCTCTACCCCCATTGACATAAAGACAAAGGCTACTTTTCCTAGAATACAAATAAGAGTATCAAGTAAAAATAAAATCAATATCCATAGCAGACAATATAAAAAACCAACACCAAACACCAAAAAAATCAGAAATAGAAAGGGAACAGGAGTTCACTGCAAAGTGAGGCTCATGTTTTCTACCAATATTCTTATATCACAGAGGGACTGTGCAACCTCTATACCCTTTGTCGGAATAACAGAGGCTTCACTGGGCAGCGGGTAACTGGGACCGCACTCATGGACCTTGAAACTCTACCTTCCTATTGGTCACCATCGTAACGAATCATATTCCTTTCCCCGGACAACTCACAGAAATCAATATATAATATATAAAAAGATTTCACATAAACACGTGAAACAACAATCAATGATCAAACCACAATAAGAAATGGGAAAACAAGTTTTCCCATTTCTTATTGTGGTTTGATCATTTATATATAATATATATATATTATATATAAATATAAATATATATATATATTTGTAAGTGTGTCTCTTTCTCTGTGTGTTGCTTTTCTTCATTTTTGAACTGATTTTCGTCCAGTTTGGATCGTTTTTTTCGAATTTTGAGTGGAGATATATATATATTATATATATATATATATATAATATATATATATTTATATATAACAAGATTTCACATAAACACGTGAAATAACAATCAATGATCAAATTCAGTTGGTTTTTTGATTCTGACGAAGACCTCCTGTTACAGTTAAAAGATCATAGTCTTTTTTTCCCATTTCATATTGTGGAGTGATCATACATATACATATTGACTTCGGGGTTAAGACGAACAGTTGAAAGTTCTGAATGAAGTTATGCTAAGAAAAGCTTGGGAAACCCCTCAACTTTAGTGCACTAGCCCAACTACTCAACCTAAAATCCAAAACCACAAAACTTGGTGTAGCATAGATAAAAGTATAAAACTGCGAATACAGTACCATACGTATAGTACTCTTAAACACATATCAATTTTACTGTGTAGAAATAATGATGTTGATATAACTACAATATATTTATTTTGTTTCCAATTTTTATTCCACATTATTTTTATAACTTCACATCTACAGCTTTTCTTGTAATTGATGTACATGAACTGTAAAGCTCCTGAGGATCTTTGTTAGGAGGTACAGGGTTTTTAACTTTTTTAGCTTAAACTGAAGGTGTAGACCTAACCGGTTACTTTTTTTTAATGCACCCACGATAGTGGGGAGTCAGTTTCTCTTACAAATGACTGTTTACGATTTCAAGTCAGTCAGTAATTTCGAGAAGTTCATTTTCTTAATAAACAGATCTCCTTCAACGTGCAGAACCTTTTATTTCTTACAATTTGTGTATTTCTATTGAAATATATTTATTTTGTTTCCAATTTTTATACAAATATATGCTTATTTAAACACTACATGTAAACATTCCTATAATTTACAAATCCCACTTCTGATAAACAATACAAAAAGAATTAGGATATTGTGAGTGGACCAGCATATACCAAGGAAAGCCAATATTGATAACTGGCCATCGTCATGGTCACCACCAGTATTGATAACTGGCCATCGTCATGGTCACCACCAGTATTGATAACTGGCCATCGTCATGGTCACCACCAGTATTGATAACTGGCCATCGTCATGGTCACCACCAGTATTGATAACTGGCCATCGTCATGGTCACCACCAGTATTGATAACTGGCCATCGTCATGGTCACCACCAGTATTGATAACTGGCCATCGTCATGGTCACCACCAGTATTGATAACTGGCCATCGTCATGGTCACCACCAGTATTGATAACTGGCCATCGTCATGGTCACCACCAGTATTGATAACTCCATCGTCATGGTCACCACGTATTGATAACTGGCATCATGGTCACCACCAGTATTGATAACTGGCCATCGTCATGGTCACCACCAGTATTGATAACTGGCCATCGTCATGGTCACCACCAGTATTGATAACTGGCCACCACTCCACACTTGGTGGCTATAGTGTCATATAACAGGTTTTTATACTAAACATACAACAATTTGCAATGATCAAATTTAAAATAAGTTGTAGAGTTGCTTCATATTTCTATCACATTAATTTTTATATTATATAACAGAAAAATTAAAGAAAATAGTTTCGATATAAAAGAATTTTGAAATTTGTATCTTTTTTATAAAATCTCTCTTGTGTACATAATATTTTCTCTAATTTGCCACATATGAGTATATAAAAAGATTTCACATAAACACGCGAAAGAACAATCAATGATCAAACCACAATATGAAAATGGGAAAAAAAGACTAAGATCTTTTTTTCCCATTTTCATATTGTGGTTTGATCATTGATATGAGTATATATATATCACAGAGTAGCTGAATATAGCATTGAATTTATTTTTTTTATGTTTTACGAAATTCAAATTTAAAGAAGAGATTTAAGAGAATTGGTTTTATATATAGGTGTGATTAACATTGCTTTAGACCGAAGAGAATGAATAAAACATAAATAAATATTATAGATAACCCGAAGGCCACTTCCTAATGCATTTTAACAAGGCTGAGGCGAGAATAATCGACTATTTTAAGACTTCAGTGTTTATTTACCATTTAGTGCTGCTCAAAGCAGTTACTAAATATATCAGATATTTGACTAGCGCTCTATACACCCGTGTAACTATCATAAGTTAGCACCTTTAGAGGGATCCAAAGAAAACCATTATACATTTAGTTAGACGTTTGAATATTACTATTACAGGGAACTTAACTGAACAAATGCGCCAAAGAAAGTTCACTATCCAGTAGGGAAAAATTAATGGCGAGTAATTCTCAATAGACTTTTATTGAGGACGAAAATGGTCAACAAATTAAATATCTATTACATCAAACGTTCTATCTCCGAATTCTCTTTTTATCTCATTTTCCGTTTTAAATATAAGGGGGAGAGAGAAAGAGAGAGAGAGAGAGAGAGAGAGAGAGAGAGAGAGAGAGAGAGAGAGAGAGAGAGAGAGGAGGGAGAGAGAGAGATGAGAAATGCCGGAGAGGCAATTGCAGGTAATGCGTTGTTGGTCTCCCTTTCTCTTTTCTCCTGAAGACGGATTTTTCAAAAAATTGAGATAGTAAGTGCTTTACTCTGTGAATTACGCAGGACTGTCACCTTTAATTACTCTTCGATAAGGTAGACACAGTTTTTTGAGGATCAAGAGTATTTATTCAGAACAGGATAATGTTGTTGGTGGTAGAGCTGAAATGTGGTTGGGGATCAATAATAGCACAGCTAAGGGTAACTCGGTGCACACACTATTTCGATTTACGGGCCAGCTACCTGGAGCAGGTTGAAGTACTTGCCCACCCTCCTCATATTAAGAAATCTATTCCTAGACTCCTCTCCCTTCGAATTCACTGTATTTGCAATGTAATGAAAGATAAAGCACGTCACCTTAATCAATTAAGAAGAAAATTGGTAGAGCGAGGTTTCCCAAATCCCAAATACAAAACATCAGATAATTCTTCGACCACAGGATTTTAACCGCAAGATTCCATGGCTTACCCGTAGGAGGGAATCGTGTTGACGCCGAGATAGCCTTATCTGTTCTATTATTACTCCCTAACCACATTCCAACTGTCCCTCCCACAACACACAATATTCTGTTGCGAAGGAACCAGGTTAGCTCAGGGGCAAACATTCTCACCTCTGAACTGGTAGGTCCGGGGTTCAATACCCACCTGGTCCTCGATTTTTTCACATGGGAGGTGAATAAATCTGAGCATGTCGTCCTTCGGAGAGAATGTTAAGTTGTCAGTCCCCAGCCTGCATGATGTCAGGTACTCGTTAAAGATCCCTACTCTAAATACACTTGAGTAGGGCAAAATTTAGAACTCCCAATGTAGAATCAATCTTCATTATGTGGGATCACAAAGGACCAATGTTCGGCCTCTGTGTGTTCCCTTGTAGGACAGCCACTGCAACCTAAATTGTTGTCTACTACTACTATTATGTACCGAATGTCTGTTCGATCATATACCTCCAAAACCTGTGTCTACCATTTGAGATATGCCAAATATTACTCGTAAATCAAGCGTCTATCATGATTAACTTCCTTATTTGTAAGGGAAAGAGAGACCCTATCAACAACCAATCCCACAATCCCAATTCATAGCAACAACCACATGACAACAAATGTCGTAACAAAATACTGAGCGAATCTTTGTCCGTGTTTTTCTATGCACTTTCTTTTCACGTACAAATGAATGTTGCGAAAACGATTAGGAAGGGACAACAATAGTTCAAAGTTAGTAAAGAAACAAAAATAAAAGAAAAACACACAGTTACAGTCTCTAATTTTTGATTTGAATCATTTTAAGAAGAGCAAAGGAAAGATGACTAAATGCACAAGGCAGTTAGGTATCCAACTTTTAAGTAACTCCAGGAGTCAGTATAGACAAAATAAAATACCAATAAAAAATGATAGCATATAAGGGGACAATTGAACTTTTTTCTTTACAGGAATCAGGAATTTACTCATAGAGGAAAAAGGAAGAATTATGGTGTAATGATTTGCTAATCTCATAAGCTTACAGAAAATATATTTTTCAAAATTGTCTACTTCTATGCAATTTCCCTATGATTTCATCTAGATCGAAGATTGTTTATGACTAAATGTTTTGCAAAATGTGAAAGGAAGTGATTATTGCTTTCTGGAATTAATTTTATTTGCCATCTCTTTTACATGCTCAGATATTCTTTGACTAAAGGATTTAATTGTCCTTCCTATGTAAAATGAAGGGTAATTAAAGCAAGACAATTTGTACACACCCCTAAGATTAAAGGTTTGACAAAAACTATTTTGGAGGATAGTAGGGACTTTAAATCGCCAGAGCTGTTATCACTTTTTAAGACCGTGTTCCTGTAAAATTTTGGCAATTTTAAGAGATGAGTTACCAATGAGTGGGAATTTAACCCAGGCCTGTGTCTGTGCATTGCACAAGAGCTGACTAGGAGGATTGCTTTCTTATCTTTTTTTTCCTCATATGTTTGCTACTTAATTTAGTTGGATATTCGTTGTTCTTTCTTATTGCCTTTATAGTTTCGATTTCTTTGAATTTGTTTTGAGTTCAGTGAACAAGGGGTGAATCAGGCGATTAATGAAGGTTGTATGAATTATTGAATCTATGTGTGTAGGTGCCTCGTAAAATTAACGGTAAGAACATTTATAGAAATTTAAAAATACGACTGACCCATACTCTATGGTAAATTTGACGTGGATCTCAGCTGGTTCAAGTGATTCTTTAAATAATTAATGGTTAATGGTTTCTTTAAAGGTGACCAATTTATCTACATATCTTCTCCAGAAAATAATTGATAACATTAAGGGATCGTTTGAGGAAAACCATTTTGTTTCTAGGAACCATAAAAAGAGATTATCAAGAATGGGTGATAGGTATTAGATCCCATAGGAATGGCTACATGCAATTGTACGTGGAAGTTAGTGTTAAAATAAAAGTAATTGCGCATAAAGCGTTGAGCTGTTTTTTAACGATAGAAACGACAGCAATTTGAGAAATTGTTTCTTTTATTTCTATAAGCTCAGGAATAGGAAAACTGGAGAACACTGTTAATATGTTGCTTCATTTAATAGACAAGATATATAAAAGCAGTAAAAAAAAACACCAAACAAGGAAACAGAACGACATTCTTATGTAGGCACTCTTAATAATCATAATAGTTTCCGTTTATATATTTCAAAGATTAATATGACTATATGCAAAAGTACCATAATAAACATAGACTACTCTAAAATCAAAAATCGTCACAAAATGAAAGAAAACAAGAACTTTCAAGGCTCATTGAAAATTAACGGTTTAATTTCTTTGATAAACATAATACAACAGTTCAACTATTTTCTCTCTGAATTTCTGAAGTAATGAAATTTATATATATATATGTTTTATAACCAAAGTCTGTAAGTTAAGTTATGTATAAACAGGATGATTAAGTAATAAAGAACCAGTAGAAATTAACTCACTTTTAAACATTTAGAACTGGATTTTGTCATTTCAGCACTAAAACTACAAGGAAATGGTTGCTGATTTCAGGATATGAGAAGTAAAAATTTAATGAAACAGAATAAAAGTAGATATAATGTTTTATATGGGACGATAAAACTGCAATTGTCTTTTAAAATCATTAGAAATAACAGTCATGAGCGAAGTTCACAGAATTTTAAAGGATCACGATTATTGAAAAAACATAATTCTCAAAACAACAGAAGGCTTCTCGATATTTCATGAACCACATTATTGTTCATATTAAATCTGAACAAGTATTAAATGAACCAATAGACGTATATTTCTCATTAAAGCTGCGGCTCCACTATTCTGAACATGCTAACAAAGCAAACGATAAATCAGTTTAACATCTTACTAAAAGAAATCCTCTCAGAAACAAAGAAATGTTAATCTCTCTAATTTTATGTCTTTTATAATTCTTTGGTTGAGAGATGTTCTGAATTTCGAAAAGAGTAAAGTTTAATTCGGCAATAATTACAATTACGCACAACCAACTTTTTATTAATAAGAATTGACTGGGTAAGCCATTAACTTAATTAAACTTTTGAATAATTATGAATAAAAATTAATGTGATAAAATTACTTTTAAAAGGTCCAATGGGTGAGTACAACATGCAGCTCCTGCTGAAGCCAGGCCACCGAAATACCATTTTGACTTCCTTTCAACCATTTTCAAATTCACTGAAAATAAGAAAAAAATTATAAAAAAATAAATTAAGCAAATGATGATTAATGACTGTTACGTATAATGTAGTATAAATGCGAAAGAAAACTAATACCAAAAATTAATATCTGGCTGTCTTATAGTCACGAATTGTACAAAAGAAAATGATAACATATCAACCAATAAACTTGTAACAATTATAGAATTAAAAGGTACAAATACAGGAAACAAAAACATAACGAACTTATCATTGATAAGTTAATACAGTCATAAAAATGAAACCTTCTACAGTGATAAGACTTAGGGTTATAAATACATTTTAATCAGGATGAAAATCTAGGTAAAAAAATATTACCTTTCAAGATATCAAATAACACCTAAACCCCGATAAGTACTATAAAATTTATTCTAATGCGTAGCCGACATTGCAAAACGAAGTCGACTTTAAAAGAATTAGTGTAAGAAAATGTAAAAATAATGAGCTCCCCTCCCTTGAGTTCTCATGACTGAAGGCCATTTCAAATTTTTATGCAGAAATTGTTAATGCATGCGTTTAATTAATTTTAGATATATTTAATATTTCATTTAGGAATGTATATTTTGTAGTAAAAATAACCAGTTTAATAGTATATTACAATGATTTACTGAATAGTGCTTACATAACAAAAGTAAAAGAAGATTTTACATGTTTGAATGCAACACTGGTTGCCTAGATATCTTTTGTTTTGGGTGAGATATTTTGATTATCAAGATAAATTTATCAGTGTCTATGGGATGCGAGCATACTGCTTTCTATTAAACAGATTACGATAATAATACTTCCTGTCAATAGGGAAATGTGAGTCCTTTAACATTAAATTATTCTGATTTATTAATTCAATTTTCAAAATAATAATAAATAAATTAGAATTGAATCAATGTCATGTATTTATTTATTCTTTATTTTAGTGAGAAATTGATCAGAACTGAAGGCTCGTAAGTTATGAGGTCATGTTCCATTGCAGCAGTTTTACTTGTGGTTTACATCCTACTAGTGTTTGTTGTTTGTCGAATATTGGACCTCGTAGTTTGGTGGCATTACGGTTATTACTCGTTACAACCAATAGATCCAATCTTCCTTAGTGTTACCCAGTTGAAGCAGGTTTTAGATGTTCGTGGAGTCAAATATGCTGGCTATATTGAGAAAAAAGAGCTAGCTGAATTAGTTCAAGAGTCAGGTAAATTGAAAAGATACACAGTAAACTTGCCGTTTTTATTCCATATTTCGTGTTTATTATATGTGTTTATACAGGTGAAGTCACGGTCGGAGAAATAGAAGAGTTAGGGGAAACTTCTGGATCATTTGCTGCTGAATTATCTGGAGCTCCACATTTACGTGAACTTGTGAGTACCTATTGTTATAACTAACTATACTTTATTTCAAAGAAGATAAACTTATATTGATTCAATAAAAAAAAACTAAAGTTAGGGCATAGATTCCATGTTTTGAAGTTGTAAACCTTGTATATTCCTTTCACTGCTAAGTACTGGTTATTGCATATACTTAAGTGTATAACAATTTGAAATTTAAATTATAATCGCCAGGAAAATAAAAATCCTATTACTTATCTCTTAGCTTTTCTTCTTTCCTTTTTTTTAAAAAAAAAAAAAGATCTTGAAATAATCTATTCTTTCAAATCAGTGAAACAGATTTCAGATAAATTTATGTCAATTTATAATTTTCCTAATGGTGGCAATGTATGTATACATTTACATGTAATAGTTTTCACAACAAATAATAATAGTTTTTTTTACTTACTAACCTATTTATTCTCGCTAACTTAACTTTTCTTTGTTGTTGGGATGGAGTCGTATATATCCATTGTCCTACTATTTTCGTCATACATGTAACACCATTCCTCTTTCAAATAGAAGAAAAAAAAACTCAAAACCAAATAACAGATAAGAAATAATATGAAACGAAATACAAAAATAGCAACATGCATTGTTACTTTTTTTATGCTTTAAAGAATTGTTTAAATCTTATTTGTATTAAAAATATTCGTCCCTTTTGTAATATCTTAAATATTTACAATTTATGATTTTTTTTCTTGCATGTTTATCTGTCAGAACTCTTCCATGTTTTTCATTCTATATGGGGTAGCTGCTTTCTGCAATCCTATTTCTTTTCACTAAATGGCTGATAAAATCTTTTATTAAGAATGAACAAATAGTTCTACCTGCACTTTGTTTCTACTTTTTTTTTGGGAGGGGGAAGCGCATTGATATGAACTTCGTCATCGGCTATTTAGTAAAGATCCTAGCAAACTTTTGGCATTCATCACATTGTTTGATGTAATTTTCAAGATCTATAATAATTTGAAGCCGAATAATAGTTTGCTTTTGCCATCTATTATATTTTATTAATTCAACTAAGGGTATATGATGTGAATCCCCAACTAAAATGTAAATTATTGTTTTTATTTTTTACTTTAATAAAATAAAATAACTGTTCCTAACACTTGTACTCGTTGTTTCATGTACATAACTACTACAATATTTGCTTTTACAATATTAACATGGCCGATTTTATTTACATAACGGAATGAAACAACAATTGCCTTCGGCACCTGTGTCTATTTTAAACTCGATTTTGCATTGTATGTTGACATTTCTAACTTGTGTCCATTTTTATATGAACAATAGTAAAATTTAACAGTAAATTCTTCAGCGACTTGACTTCCATTTTGAACTGCCACAAATTCATTACTCATGTGGCTGCTACAACAATTACAACTTCATGAAGTTGTAAATTTGCAATATACTGCAACAGCCATTTCAACATTTTGATCTAATAATTCTTTATTTCTTCTTTCTGAGTTTATGACTTGACTTGCTTTTCATGTTGGTGCCAGATATTACTGCCATATTCGTGAAACAATTGAGCAATGTTACTAACTTTCTATGAAATCTTGTACTATCTTTCCTGTAATTTTCAGTTTTTGCACTTGATTTCGATAGAAGTGTTTAAATTAAAGACGTATCTCATTCTTTTATTGACGTTCCGAATTCTTCCAATGAATGGAAAGTTTAGTGGGTCGCTGTAATCAAGATCCAAAAAAGACCGACAATCATTCTGCATACACAAATTTTTTTATGTGCTCAAAGATGACGAAACAATTATTTTGGAAATAAATAAACTTTCACTAGATTGTATACTGCAGTGCAATTACAGAATATCAGTTCTAACTTTTCAATTAGCTTTAAAGCTTTCATCCTAGTGATTAGAGCAATTCAAAATGTTTTTATATTCACTCTAATAAAGTAATTTTTATCATTGATTGCAAAAAGTAATTCAAACAAATTTCTAAATACACTAGGAAAGCCATTGAATTTAGATGCAGAAATTTGTAATCAACATGTAAATTTGACATTATGACATAATTTTTTTTTGCTTTCACTTGAGGATTACTCATCGGTTTAATTTTTATCTTTATATTTTGCCTTGATAGAGAAAACATCAGTTTCAAATTTGTCCTCAATCATCAGTTAAGGACATTATCAATGTCCTGAATATAGTATAACAATATTTCTTTAAATTCCACATAAATCTTTGTTAAATTATATCATCAGGTGAATAAGATAAAAGTGCCTGCACGAGTCAAGGATCCCCTTACATTTTTCTTTTGCTTATGAATCTCAGCTGGTTTCTTGTCTGAATACTTTATTAACCCACTTCTGACAAAATTGAATTTTTTTTTACTTCATAATCTGTTTATTTTCACCAGCATAATCTGTTCGTTACTGCAGAGGTGCAGTCATACACATATATCAATTGTCATGTTAATTTTCATCGTAATACTCATTAAATAATTATTTTATATATTTACCTAATACGACAGCAAGTTTTCACAGTAAACACGTGAAATAAAAATCAAAGTCCAAACCTCACTAAGAGACTCAAAACAATGGCTAACATTCTGAGGTAAAATGGATAAACTAGGTTTCCTACTAGTTGTTTTCACTGGACCAACCCGTCAGTACCACATCCTTGGTGTCTTCCTGATGATGAACACAAAGTGTTCGAAACGTGTTGAATAAAACTTCATTTGTGTGGAGACTTTTGTTGGTTTATCCATTTTTCCTCAGAATGAGTAAATACCACACAATTACGGATTGCACAAATAATGATTTATGAATGACTAAAATCTTTCAACCAAAACTAGGGTTCTTTATCAGGATCTCACTGATAATGAAAAAAGGAGGGAGACAAAAGAGATGTTTTAAACCTAACAAATGACAATATATTAGCTGCCGGTTAGCGCGCTATTACAGGAGTTTGTCTTTTTTTTTTTTTTTTGAACCGTTCAAAGTATTTAATCAAAAAGTATTGCCAACTAACGAGTTGGGCCTGGAACTTAATCTATTAATCCTCTTATGCTCCAAGTGTGTTATTGTTTTGTTGCAGCAGCGATTTAAAATAATTTATACTGTTTAGATTAGTTCCGATCCCAGTTTTGGAACTCTATAAATTGACCATAAAAAATATGTTATTATTGATCTAATATCTGCAGAGGTAATAGATTTTATTTGCCCAGGTCGAGGATACAAGGGATTCAGCATGGTTGGTCCAAGTGGGTGACAAGCCCTTACTAGATGAACTCGCTTGGCATGTGGTGCGCAGTCGACTGGAACCCTTCTACATCAGGACTGGAGTTCTCGACTGTTCTCGCCATAAACCTAGGTAATATCATTGTTATATAGAATTAAGTCTTGTTCTGTTCACTAGATATAGTAATCTCTCGATTACTGTTGATTATGACCCCTCTTATTCCATGTGACAAGGCATATTCTTATATTTTAAATCCTAAACCTTTAATTGTCTGCCAAATTATTAAAACCATTCCCGCCTTCTTTAATACAGTCAGTATACTTCCTTATGGTAGAGAAAATTGGAAAGTATATTCTTAATTTTTGTGTAAAACACTTTTCTAAAATGTATAAGTGTTTTGTACATTATCATATAAATAATTTTACGTCCATTCTAATTTTCTGAGGGTAGTAATTTTTTTTCATTTCCTGAATGTGGGACATAGTGACAAACATTTGCTAGTGACTGGGATGACAATAGTTCTGTAGAGTCTAGCCGTCCTGGGTGAGAAACTACAGCGTCCTCTCGTTCAAAACCAATGACAAAAACGGACTCTAGAAGTACAATAGACCATTGGGGTCTACCCATCCTGTGTGAGGAACTACATCTCCCTCTCGTCCAACACCAATGACAGAAACAATAGAACTACAGTAGATCTTTGGAGTCTACCCATCCTGGGTCAGAAGTCCTAAAGCTCGCCTGCTCAACATAAATAACAAGAACATGGGACAATCGGTCTATACGCGAAGTTGCTGATAACTTTAGAAGTATTATAGTCCAGCGGAGTAGTCTACCCATCCTGGGTCAGAAGTCACAAAGCTCGCCTGCTCAACATGAATAACAGGAACATACACCGAGAGCATGAGACTATCGGTCTATACGTATAGTTGCTGGTAACTTTAGAAGTATTATAGTCCAGCAGAGTAGTCTACCCATCCTGGGTCAGAAGTCACAAAGCTCGCCTGCTCAACATGAATAACAGGAACATACTCGTACACCGAGAGCATGAGACTATCGGTCTATACGTATAGTTGCTGGTAACTTTAGAAGTATTATAGTCCAGCGGAGTAGTCTACCCATCCTGGGTCAGAAGTCCTAAAGCTCGCCTGCTCAACATAAATAACAAGAACATGGGACAATCGGTCTATACGCGAAGTTGCTGATAACTTTAGAAGTATTATAGTCCAGCGGAGTAGTCTACCCATCCTGGGTCAGAAGTCACAAAGCTCGCCTGCTCAACGTGAATAACAGGAACATACTCGTACACCGAGAGCATGAGACTATCGGTCTATACGTATAGTTGCTGGTAACTTTAGAAGTATTATAGTCCAGCAGAGTAGTCTACCCATCCTGGGTCAGAAGTTACAAAGCTCGCCTGCTCAACATGAATAACAGGAACATACACCGAGAGCATGAGACTATCGGTCTATACGCGTAGTTGCTAGTAACTTTAGAAGTATTATAGTCCAGCAGAGTAGTCTACCCGTCCTGTGACAATTCTCAGCTGTTGAACACCAATAACAAGAAGTGAGCAGAGTTCATTGAGTAATAATCTGGTAATTCAATATACTAGTTGTCCTTGTAGTACTTTAATGGGTAGTGATCCAGTAAATTGGATCTAAGAGAAATACTGTCGATGGAGCAAACTACTCGTATGTTACAGTTTGACTGTAACATTTATGCTATTTATATTGTTTTATGTTTTCAATCATTTTCCTATGGAATGAATGAAGTTTCATTCATCCCAATAAGATTTTCACATCTCAAATAGATGCCCAGTCATGATGCATAGTGACAGTTTCTGATGGTGACACTGTCATATTCTTGATTTATTCTTTTAGTGTTCTAAAATGACAAACCATATTGTAGTAATTTGTCTTCTAAAATAATAGTGAAAAACGCCTTTTTACATTACTTATTGTACTTTGTACGCAAAATAGATAATAATATAGGCTTGTCAAATTAATTTCCAAAATTATCAATAATTGATATAACCTGAAGATTACATCCAATTTTATCAGTTGTACCTGATAAAATAAGTTGTAGCTTTTAATACTAAGGTAAAAGATAATTTAAAGTCTCCAAAAAAAAAATGTATTTAAACTACACGTTTCAAACATTTTGTGTTCATCATCAGGTATACTAATAAAAGGAATGTAATAGGACGTAGTTGAAATAAAAAACTTCTTTTTCGTGGAGACTTTGAATTGTCGTTTTCCCCTAGCGTGAGTAAATACCACACAATTACCGATTGTGAAACTAATGTACCTATTAATTTATTTGGTTTTAGACATTACATCACGGTGTGGTCGAAAGGCCGAGGAACGTGAAATAAAACAAACAAGGTTTTAGACATTAGCCGTTTTCATAAAACCTGAATTCTTCTTCATGATTTCTTTCAGTTTGATGGAGCTAGCTTCCCCTTATCATTCCTTGTTTACTGTAAGTGTTATCTTTCCAGATTTGTTATAATACATAACGTTTTTGCAGTTGGTGAACTAATCTCAGGAATTTTATTACTTTAAATGCAAACAAATAATGATTAAGCATCTTGATTGCTCTAACAGTTATTTTTTTGTGTGAATATTAAACTTTAGTTTAAAATCAGTATAATACAAGCCCATTTTTTTTTCTTTGGACGGTTTGTCGTAAAGAGAAGTTTTTAATAGGGGAGGCGTATGCGGCCCAGACCAATCAAAAGAACCATTCCTCATGTTGGCCTTAAGTCGTGGCAGCAAACCCAGAGACACTATGTTCATCAGGACGACCAAGCATGCTCGACAACAGGTACTTTGTTACGAGTTTCATTTTTCATAATGTGTTATTCTCTAGTGCAGTGGTCCCCAACCTTTTTGTTGCCGCGGATCGGTAAGAGTTAGACAATTTTACCGCTTCCCGGGGGTAGATTGTTTACTTGTAACTTACATGTAGCATCGTACCAACAACATAACATGAAAATAAAAGCCTCGAAATAATAAATATATCATTAAAAAGTTTACATTAAAAATTTACTTTAAACATTTCTTTTAAAATAAAATACAGATACACCAGAAAAACGAATATAAAGTGCATGAACATTTTAATTTACTAGAACACCTAGTCAATGAGAACTTTGAGCTTGTTTCTTTGCAATCAGATGGTCCCATCTGGGAGCAGTAGGAGACAATGACACCTGGAGTGTGTTGCTTATATCTAGTTTATTCCATATTTTGTTTTAGTTGATGTTACTGCAGAAAACCCCGCTTCACACAGATAAGTTGTCGGAAATGGCAACAAGACACACAAACACACTTACAACACTAGTGACTAAGCTTACAAAGCGTATGACTAATCTTATGACAAAGCGTACAAACTGAGATAAAGAGCGTTA
Organism: Hermatobates lingyangjiaoensis; assembly: GCA_026182355.1. NCBI lineage: Eukaryota > Metazoa > Arthropoda > Insecta > Hemiptera > Hermatobatidae > Hermatobates > Hermatobates lingyangjiaoensis. Next base: position 73,274 of record JAPFBL010000360.1, read on the forward strand.
AAAACTGCGCAGATGTATGCAAACTATATTTCTAAACTGTATTTTTAACGCGGCCCGGTACCAATTGGTCTACGGACCGGCACCGGTCCGCGGCCCACCGATTGGGGACCACTGCTCTAGTGTAGTTTTAACGAAGCTTAAAAAAAACGTTCAGTCTTTAATATATTTTGTTTTTATAGAATTAAGAGCAAGAGACGTTGGTTTATTGATTTTAATTCTTTTCATCCGGGATTGTACACTTGGCAATTAAATATCATCATTGCTTTAGCTCAAATAAGCTCTCATCATTCTTATGTATCTACCAAATGTAATATATTAGTTTAAAACCTCATTATAGTCATACTATTTAAAAACTCCATATACAAGAAAAATGATAAAATCATGAGACATTAGTTCATTGTTAGTCGTGCTAGGAATCAGCTCTATGAGTAATATATTTTGACATCAGTTTAGATTGATTTTATACATGTTGCTATAAAAATGTATGAATTTATACAGAAATATTTATGGTCAAACCACAATAAGAAATGGGAAAACAAGACTAAGATCTTTCAACCGTAACAAGCGGTCTTCGTCAGAGTCAAAAACCCAACTGAAAGTCAAAAACTCTGACCAAGACCGCTTGTTACGGTTGAAAGATCTTAGTCTTGTTTTCCCATTTCTTATTGTGGTTTGATCATTGATTGTTATTTCACGTGTTTATGTGAAATCTTTTTATAAATATTTATATACACCACTCCAATAGACCACTTATGCATATACACCCGACCACTATCGCAGGTATCGAATAAACTCGAGGTAGAATATTTTCGGAGTCTTTCCGTCCTAGGCCAGAACCCCCAGTCCAGAAGATACAGAGTGCCTGGGGCTTACTCGAGCTCTGCAGCTTTTTCTCACACAGTCTGTATTGTTCATGTATTTATTAAGTATGAAAAGTCATCTCAAGCTTGAGTTACTCTCCTTTTTACTCTTCTTTTCAGTGAGCGCTTTCCTTATTTTTCTCATGTTGATTTTCAGGCTGTAGTAGACTGGGTCAAAGAAGGTGTTGGTGCTCAAGTTCACCGCCTCAGCTCTGCTTTGGAGCTCGACAGTTGGTTGACTTCTTCCAACAGTTCTACTTCCTTCCAAAGTGTCAAAGTACTTCTCTTAACTCACCTCCTTAATCCTCCTTTCTTCTTGGCTGCACTTAGTGTAAAGTTCTCAGGTAAAGTCTCTGCAACTTTATTATTTTTGATGCTACATAGTTATTGGCAAGTAAAACATCAACTAAATATGTGTAATAAATTATTGTACTACCCTTGAAATACTGTTGAATAATTCTTGAATTATCACTACTTTTTGTATAAACGAAAGTATATTTCGTATAAGTTTTTTCTTTTGTCTCTCTTAAAAAACATTAATTTTACAGTAGAGGTAATGAAATGTTTACATTTTGACTAATATGATATGAAGTTATCTCAACACCTCGCAAGTGTTTTGTGCTCCAGTGACCTTATTGGATACCACTGACTTATGCTTTTTTCTTTCATGTAGTATTTACTAAATGACAACTGTCATTGACATTCAAATTAATTACTTGATTTCATTCATTTAGAAGGCAATGGTGGAAAAATATGTTTTTTATAATGAAATGAAGCGAAAAATTTTTTTCATCAGTTCGTAAATGAAACTGTATTACATATACTAATAAGTTGCTTCACACAAATACCTGTATTATAAGTAAAAAAAAAATTACCTTTATAACATTGGTTTATTGTGCCAGTGTGTAGGATGAACTATTTCAGTCATTCCATAGAAATTCCGCGGTTATTATTCTTTTTATATTACATGATTAGTCTTCTCTAATACAAACTACAGAACATTTATTTAAGACAGATATAACTTATCAAGAGGGTTTATTGACTATTTGTGTAGATTATAATTGATATACCTAATTATATATTTGCCATTTGAGCATATCTAGTTTGATTAGTTTGCAACTCTCATTTCAAATTTCAACTCTCTCTCTCTCCTTCTCTTTGTCTCTCTCTCTCTCTCTCTCTCTCTCTCTCTCTCTCTCTCTCTCTCTCTCTCTCTCTCTCTCTCTCTCTGTATAATATATAAATATATATATATGTACTTTGAAAACAGATACAAGGACTAAGGTGTTGTATCGTTTGAAGGTAGACGAAACCTCGATAATAAAGAAAAATAGTTTACATTTATATATAGTAATTAAATGCAACAGTCCAGGGGACTTTTAATTAAAATTGTATTTTATATACGTATATATACGAGTTCAAAATTCAAGAAGAGTAACACACAGAGTAAGGAAACACACACTTACAGACTCAAATTTTGGGTAATCCGTCTTCAGGAGAAAGGAGAAAGGGAGACCAAGCACGTTGTAGACGCAACGGCAAGTAACCAAAAAAAAAATATATATATAAACACTTTTTCTTCTTCTTGAAGTTTGGTCAGGGTTAATATACAGAATCACCTTTTCGCCAACTTTTCGTCTTTATTTTAAGACATCCTCAGGTCTATAAACTAACAAAAAAACAATGGGCATTTGTCATATCTACTTTACAATCATCATAACGAATTCAAAAAACTTACTCAAGGCTACCTTCTAATACCGAACCAACAAAACCTTTTTTGTGCTCCAAGCAAAAGCTCCATTGCATTGCTCTAAACTCCAAGCAGAAGAAAAAGTGTTATTAGTAAATTGTGGTCAAGAAAACAATAGTTTATACATATACCTTCAAGGCTTGGCTCTTACAGTAAGATACATTACTGTCAAATATGTTGATCTATTAGTTTGAACTCTGATTTAGTTTTAGAGTGACTGTAGAACAATCCATTTATTCAATTGATCATTTTCAGGGCGAATTAAATTTGGAATGCTAACAGTAAAGAAGGAAGATATTCCAAAAACTGGTAAAACTCCGTCCTACTTGGTGATATCGCCCGAAGGCACTGTAGTCTATGGCAAAAGGAAAAGGGAGCATTTCAACATTAAGTCGATGAACATTTTCTTAAAGACAGTTCAACCAGAAATGAATGATGTTTTTCTGTGTAGCTTGGTTTTAGTAAACATGTTTGCCGTTCTTCTTTGTTTGGTGGTAAGTTAACAAGTATTTTATTTTATTCAATAGAATCATAAATATTGAGATCTCACGTTTTCAAAGTATTTTCTTAGAAGTTTTTAGAAGTGTAAACAAAAGTTTTAACTGGGAAGTGAAATCAACTTGGAAGTAAAACTGGAGGTATTAGTAGAGTATAGGGCAATAAAAAGAATGCTTGGAGCCGTTTTGAAAGATGATATTAGAAAAAGGCACAAAAAAGGAACAGAAGGAATACTTTGTTCCATTCTGTTTGAACTAAACAGAAGAATGTCCTACGATCTGCCAGGATGCGAGGAAGTGTATTAACACTATAATGTTAGTGGGTCACTATTGTGCCTATTATTTGTGCCTACCGTGCATTGTGTGGTCAAACGACCTTAAAAGATAACTGGTAACCTCTCATGGTTTGTGTGGCACTGCTAAAGGAGCAGGAATCCAAATTAAAAATGGGTACAGAATGTACTAGGATTCTCGAAGCAAAATTATGAATTATCAGTAAGGAAGCTATGATAAAATGTTAAATTTCTTCTAAAATAAAATGTCCCTTACCTTTTATTTGTTAAAGGTGCGAGGGATAAATGGTATTACCATTGGTACCGAAATATTTCGATTAAAATTCTGATGTACTTGAAATTTTGCTTAGATGTAACCAAGAGTCTTAACTGAGAGTTAAAATAAATTTCGAAGTAACACCGGTAGTACTAGTAGAGTATACACCTATAAAAAGTATGCTTAGAGCCGTTATGAAAGGTGATAATAGAAAAAGGTATAGAACAGGAGAATGTATTTTGTCATCCTTACAATATAAGAATGACAAAATATATATACCAGCATTTCAAGAAAAATAATAAAACTATTACTATTATTTTTTTCTCCGGGTGATTTCTGTTTGGGCAGCTGTAAACAATATTTTAAACAAATTAAAAGTTCACTCATTTAACCTTGAGAATTTATTAAATTTCATTTTTACTTTCACGATTGTTGATTTTTCTTTTTAACTTAATATCGAAGTTTTTGAATGTTTACATAACATCAAAAGTAGCTCAATTAAATATTTTTTTTAAATATGGTATTGTTTACGAACTACATTGAATCGTCTCGACTGGGCTACTGTCACTCATTTGACAAAGTTATAGGGTTTTTACTGTAGATTTTTCTTTTACTATAATTAAGGTGAAATAAATAAGGTATAGTTTGATGATGTTTTGTTATAGAACACAATACGATAGATAGACTCAATTCGAAAATCAAAAGGGCTATAGAAATATTGACACTAAACTGAAGTTTTATTTATTTTTTTTTTTTTTTTGTAACTACGACACGGTTCTGAAGTACTGACACTATCTGTTTGTTATTCAACTTGGAAATAACTTATTAAAGCATATTTATTTTTTAATCAACAAAAATTAATTAGGATAGCTGTCCGAAATTGGGAAATATTGAAATATCTTTTTAATATTTGTTAATGAATAAATGAATAGAATAATAAAGTTACAATATTTTCTCAGAAGGAAGCATTTTATCGCTGCTTTTCAAAGGTCATATGAGTTATTTTTTAATGGGCGAGATGTATGTAGTAGGACTGTGTGTGCTGGAGGCTGTGTGCGCTGTTGCAGTGCGAGCGAGGCCCCTGGTGGCGCGTCCTGATGGGCAGTCTGTTGAGGCTGGTGTGCTGTCACCTGGTGCTGTTCGCGCTGTGGCTGGGGCTGGTCGGTGCTTGTCGCTGGGACGCTGTCGCTCGATTGGGTGCTTTCGCCACTTCCATTGTTCGCCGTGTTGCCCTCTCAGCTCCTGGAGCTGCCTTTCGAGCTGACTGTATTGGCCTTGCAGAAAAGCCTCCAGTCTTCCTCATATCGTTCCTTCTGTTCTGCAGTGTGGTGTCGCGAGTTCTCCGATTGATTTACCGTCCTCCAGCACCACAGTCTCATCCCGGCTGGTGGGATTGGCTGTTCAGACGAGACCATCCCTCCCAGCACGACGGCATGGAGACTCACATCATAGATCTCGACTCAGAACTAATTCACGCCTTTATGCTTGAACAATTATCTGCTCCCAACTTCTGGTTACCTCCAGAAATCATTCCCACTGAATACATAAACCGTCTTCCGGTGTTCAAATATTCTGAGGAGAAGAATATAAAGAAAGACTCTCCTGAAGCTGTAGAGCGAGCAATGGACTCTGAAGACGACCGTTTGGTCGAGGAGATGTGTCGGCCAGGGTCTATGTTGCGCGTCTCTGTTGAGTTCAAGAGCAGAGAGTGCTCCATCTGTCTAGAACGCTATCGACCCAGCAGTCTTCTCTGTCTGCTACCATGCGGTCATTCCTTTCACCAGCACTGCGTCGTCGCCTGGTTAAGAAGACAGCACCACCAGTGCCCTCTCTGTCGCTGGCCTCCCTACAAGACCAAACGCCATTGACGCACAACCTATCCACAAACCTCTTCGTACTTACAGGTTCCTAAGTAAACGATACCAACTTTCTTTTCCATACTTATACATCCATTATCAGTAGCTTCATTTTTTTCTCAATGATTTATTATCTAACAAATAATTGTGTTAAGTATCAGTCTGTATTTGTTTCACCAAGCAACATGTATATATAAATGATTGTGAAAAGGCTGTGCAATGTAGTTGTTCTTCATGGTTCTCGTTGTTGGTTGAATACAATTCATTAGTTAAGGTAGTTAAAGCGATGTAGTAAAAAAGCGGAAGAGTTGTGAATACAAGACGCAGGTATTTCTTTGTTAGGCTCTTTATATTCCTTAGATATCCTCTTACTTTATATACGTAGATGGGTAGGATAAATAAAATAATTATCATGTTTATAAATTGGTCTTTCTGGTTACATAAATCACGGTAAGATTATTACAACGTCTATAGGCCTAAGATAATTACTGTTTTTCTACAACTCCATTAGTGCCAAATATTAAATAAATTAACGCTTATTCTTTAATTTAATATATTTTTAACGTCTTCATTGGCACTATAATTCATTTGATTGTTTTTGTTTAGTTTGCTCTCGAATAATCTTTTTTTAATCGTAAACTTATTCTATCATGCCTAGTGTCGTTTTGCGCTTAATTTGAAATTAACTGTCCAAGACATTTGTTTGTAATTTATAAAAGCAGAAATATAAAATAACTTGATGATTTTGATTATTCCTGTGTTACTACATGATTAACTTCAGTTTTTGTGTTAAATATGATAGTTCAAAATAGAAATGTTTGTTAAAAATCATGAATTTATATTAAAATATACAATTATAATTTATAGTCATCGTATTCTCATTAGCATTATGTCTTTGGAACAACTAGAAAATGCATTATTAAATGGGCAAATGCAAATTTGTTTTATTTGAAAGTGCTGTTTTTTACAGAATTTATACTGTTACAGAATACTTCATTTCAGCGAGAAATTACTTTTGTAATTAAATACTTGCTTTTCAAATGTTATTCATTCAAATACATTTGAAAATAATAATTTAGTTTTGACTAAAAAAATATTATTCTTACATGATTTCTGTCCAATGTTTATATCAACCAGTATACTAAAAGTAACCTTATTAAAATGGTCTTGGAGTCAGTTTGTAATGAATAGAGTAGTGTGCGAGGTTATATCGCCTTTTACAGAAGTTAAAATCAAAACATTTTTAGTAAGAAGATATCCACAAAAAATACGTCTAAAAATGTGTTTTCTATGGTGAAATGTTTATACCAAGAGTCCAAAAAAATGTATCTGATGCTAAATAATTATAAATAGTTAACTAAAAAGTCATAAAATGTATCGAATACTATGTTATTCTCAATTGGGTTCTATTTGGTTTGCTATTCAGAAAATGAACATATTTCTCGTTGTTTTTCTTTTTTGAAGTTTTACGTAATATTATTATTGTTGAAAGTATACAAGTTCTTGGTAACAATTAAAGATGAATGAAACATATTACTTAATGAAATATATGACACAAATCATAAATATTCATTCCTTTTTTACGAGTGGTCATAGGTTTTGTCTATCTTCCAGAGTGAAACTGGAAGTTTCCAGAAGAAACTTTTTACTGTTTCACTCTGGAAAGTGGAGAAGATTGAAATCGGTCAAATAAGTGAGAAAATTTAAGAGATGCGTAATTCTTCTTTGATCGTTATAAACTTGTTTTAAAAATATTTTTTTCCTCTCTTTATTCTCTGGATATTTTGATTTTTGTTTTTTAAACATATTTCATTCTAAATTTAATAATTCCCTTCCTTTTAACTTGTTTCCTTAAAACTAAATTGGACTTTCCTTCATACTTGGCTTTCCCTTTCCATTATTTAGGCTGAGTAATTTTTTCTCCGGTTGACAAACAAGAATCAAAATCTTATTTCGATTTTATCACTTTTTGTGAATTATTTCTTATTAGATACATTATTAATAGTTATTCTTTATAAGGCCAATATTTAATGCTTCTTTTGTCACATACGACTAATCAGAAGTTTCCTCGTAACTAAACAAAGAAACAATTTTTTCAATAAAATGCTTATAGAGCTTGAAGGTTTCTTTAATTTATACTATTTACTTTTGAATGAAATATTTAATTTACAAATATTTTATTTATTTAGCTCTACCTGGCTTTTTACGCGTTCTGTAATAGTAAATACGAAGCTGGTAACCGAATGCTTTCAGTAACGTTCCTGGAGACAATTTACATAACCTTTGGTCAAATATAAATAAACAGGTACCAATTTTGTTTTAATGAATGAATTATATTATTTATTCTTTAATATTAAATTTCAAAATGTTTTCTCTCATAAAAAAATCTTTCTTCAACAAAGGAATTCTGTAATTCTTTTATTTTTAGACTTGAATCACTTGGTTTAAAGTTTAATTAATGTATTCAAGGTAAAAATATTATTCTACAATTGTTTCCTTTGAAGTAACACCTTATTTAAAATCAATATATTTAGCTCAGCATAACTTCCGTTTATACTTTTTTCTCTAAGAAATAGTCTTTTCTCAGGAATTTTGTGTCACTCTTGTTTTTTTTATTAAAATACCTATTTGTTTTATTAAAAAAGCCTATTATTTTTTTTAAAATATTAATTTTTTTATTTGTTTCTTAGCAAAAAACATTATTTAGTGAAAAAAGAAGAAAGTAGATTTCATTGTACTTTGGTTTCATTTTATTTCAAAACAGAAAAAAATACATTTTTTAAAAAAAGTGTAGCATATATTATATGAAGAATATTTGTGATTAATGTTTTCAACAAAAGTAGGTTTCTAAAACTGGTTGGATCATTTTTCTGGCATATTCATCTTGTAATATCGGAATTTTCAAAATACCATAAATAATTTCTTTCTCAGTTGTTTTTTTTTTCTATTTTTACGATGACTAATAACTGAATAAGCAAGTAAGGGGTTAATTTTAGTAGCTTTAATGCGGGCTTTTCAAAGATTTAATACTGGCTGTACATTAAACAAAACAGTAGCTGTTTATTTTATGCTGTAAATTATAACTGTAAAGAGATGGAGAATAGTGTAAATTAAGTATTAATGGCAAAATACATATCATGTTGTCTTATACAATACGTCCCTAATATGTAACCAAATTCAGGGACACAGCTGTAAGGTTTGATTTATTAAATTGTACGTGTAGTTGAAGACAAACACAGAAACTCCAGCGATATAATGAATTTTGACCCTTTGTGAACTGGTTCACCATGATTAGGGTTAATCGGTTTTTAAAAACCGTTTTTTTGGAGAAAATTATGAAATTCAGAAACTGTTTTTTTAGTAAAAAATATCGGTTTTCAATGTATGAATAAATAACACTTAAAAAAAAATTGAAAATGACAAATGTAGCCAAATGTACTAGATTGATGAAAACATTGTTGCAAGCGTTTGGTTCTTGGAATCATATCGGTCCAATTTAATAATATGGTTATTATAAAAATATGAAAATATATTATTTTTATTTATTCGAGCCCTTTGCTGAATAACTCGTTTCACTATTATAAAAATATTTACATCCTTATAAGTAAAAATTATGCATAAACGTTCGAATAATTGTTTTTAAAGTTATTTAATCCTGGTCAACTATTATTTCTTTGTTCTACTAAATTGCATAAAAAAATTGTACTATCAATAAAATTGAACAGTAAATAATTTCAGTCAAAAACTGCTTTTAATCACTTTAAATTTTCTGTTAAAATTTTTGCTCGAATTACAGAATATTCGAGCAAAAAAAAATTTTTATAAATATTCGAAACCGGTTAAAACCGGTTTTCTGGAAAAATTACTATTCGAAAACCGTTTTCTAAAATGTCTGTTTTCGTATAAACCCTAACCATGATTATAGGTCTTTTGATAAAGCTGTTGTTATTGTGGTGTTTCTGTGTTTGTTCTTTTACTTAAAGTAGGTAGTTTATAGTAAAGTAGTTGGAAGTGTGTATTGCTTGTTCAAATCGAACAGATTGACTGACACAGCCTATTGGAGTTTTAGATGTTCAGCTATATAAATAAATTGCGAACAAGCATAATATAGAAATTATCTGTTTATGCGAGAACTGATAACATTGTGGTCTTATTATCATGTTGATTTTTTACTAATAATAAAATTGTTAGAGGTGCATTAATAACTGAAGGGATGTCCAGGAAAAAAGCCTATGTTGTTTTTATTCGGGAGCAATTTAAATTAGATGCATGGATCACAGTATTAAAACCAAGTGGAAATAATGCAGTCCTAGTTTTAACCGAAAAGTCAGTTAATGGGAAACGTGAGTACTATAAGCAAGGCACCTATTTGGCCAAAACTCTCTTACAAGTAGAACTAATTTTTAAAAAACATAACTTAGACCCTTTTCCGCCCATCTATTTCATTATGTTTTCATTTTAATTTTATTGCTTTAGTTATAGTTAATGCCTGTAATAATTCTATTAATCTATCAAATCAATTGTAAAAAATGCAACAATTATTTGGTACATGGTTGGCATCGATAAAATTATACTTGGAAATCGAATAATTATACTTTGTTGAAAAACTATAGGCCTTATTACTCTTCAGCCATACTAATGTGTTAGTATACTTTTTAATTGCTGCTGCTCAGAGTGAGCCAATATGCCTGGAATTATAAATATTACATGTAGATGATATGACAACTTTCTTATTCAGTTGGTCTATAAATTCGTTATTGTTATTACATATATTGGAAAGTTCTTTCGAATTAATATATGTTGGAAGGCGCCACATCGCACTCAGTGCTTTTGAGCTTACATCACATTATTCCGTCAATAATATATATTCAAAAACTTTATAAATTCCATTTGTTGAAATTTCAATTTCATTATTGAGTGCGTTACAGTTTTTTTTTTGTTCGTATTTATTGCTTTTAGTTTAATGATTATAAAAAACATTTTCAATATAACATTCTGTTAACATGTTATCAGTAATCTGTGTTAACTTAATGATTTCGTTATCTAAAAGCTGTTGTCGAATCACGTTTGAGAAACCCTAATCTACGTTGTATCAATATTTCCAATGTTTGTTCGCTTTTATTCGGGGGGAATGAAAAGGTTTAAATATTGTCTGTATAAAAGATTATTTAAAAAAAAGAGTTGAAACATACATGAACAAACGACTGAATAAAAAAGTCATAAAATATATACAAAATTATGGCCACGGGTAAAAATTGACTTCAAATTTTAGATTTAGTAAAAAAATTTATGTCCGTTGCAGCTGAGAGTACAAGCAACTGTTAAAAAATTATGCACTAAGTTGGTAATTTCATCACCAAATTATTTTATAATTCTATTGTAGTGATGGTAACCTCAGGAGTGTTATCTCATTCGTTTTTTCAAAGAATATATTTACAATGGGTGGGGGAAATCAGAGTTTTCACTTGTATCGCCTATAACAGTTAGTTGACAAAGATGAGAGGGGTAGTTAAAATATACGATGAAAAGGTGCTGAAAACAACTGAATACTCTACTGAACCATTGATGCAAATTAAAGTTGTAATGGATCCGAAGATATGTAGGCATCAATGGCTGATAACCTGTCAAAACAATGGACCTGTCTTCCTCAACCGATGTGCTTACCATCACTCAAAGAAACAAAAGATCGCATCAGCTTAATTAACCAATGGAACAATCAGTGGCAGGTTGCTGGTAAGAGCTGGGAAAGCCTAACATGCCAAGGACTCATCGATCTAAACCTGCCAAGAGCCACTTTTCGTGTGAAGACTGGCCACGCTTACCTCGCGAAACGTCAGTGTTCTACCAACATCAGAGTGTTGGTAGAACTCTCTGCCAACACGAGTCAGTGGATGCTCAATTCTTGAAGTCCTACCCAGTTTTGATCCCCCCCCTCCCCCTCCCTCAACATGACAACCAACTATAAGCAGAATCTCATCTTTACTGGTCAGCTAGTCTCTTTTTGGTCCAACAGCCAAGAGTAGGCGTTGGATAACAAGCAAGCGGTTAAAAATCCATTCAATATGTGTGCCTTATTCGCGAATTCACTTCTTTGAAAGTTGACCTGGCGTCGGATTGGTTGTACCTCTGGACATCCCGTCGAACGAATCCGCCACTTTGATGTTTTCATGCTTAAATTATACTTAAATCGACTTATCTTTTATTTAAACAGTCATTGAACAAGTGAATTTATTTTGATAACAAATTACTTATCGAAATTGAAAGTTAGGTAATATTTAATTTTTCGAATATACTTAGAGCTGGAAAGACTATTCAAGAACAATTTAATAATGTTTTATCATATGGTACTATATTTAATGTGTTTTGTTTTCAATTTTTTATATCCAATTTTTTAAACTTTTTTAATTTTTATGAAAATTCCCTTTTTATTGTAATCTTTTTCTCACTGTTTTTTAAAGAAAAATAATTGTACAAAAAGTATACTTCTCTTGTATGTTATTGCATGAACTGCATGCACTGGAGGTTTTTGATGAAGTATGTTTGTTTGAGTTTTACAGAGTAGAAACAAATTACTCTAAAAGTTTTAGTAATATATATTGTATCGTATTTGTTGCTCACTACTGCAATCTACTGTTCATCGATCCTCTTTTAAATCATAGAATAAACAATTCTATATCAATACATGCAATAGTGAGATTACATTGAATAGAATTTTGGTCTCCTCCACAGTTTCAGTGTATACAATGACTGTACTTTGCGTTAAACCAATTGTTCTCTTTGTAGAGTTATTAAAAATGAAAACTTTTAATTGCGAATTCCAATTAAAAGAGTGTTCCACCTTGTAAATGTCTTTATTCTAACTTAGGCTACCTTCAGTAGACTTAATATAAAATGTCGCCCGTCATGTAGAGTTATTACAAATTCAAATTGTGTTGACGCCTTGTGAATTTATAAAGAACTTATCTCATAGCAAAAGGGAAAAATAAAAACAGAAATCTTATGTGTCATTTTGCAAACTTAAACAAATTTTAGAAGCTTTTCAAACAATTTTAAATTAAATATAGGTGATTTAAATAGTGAATTGAACAGAAAAAAGATTCCGATAGATTTGAGAAAACATTATAAGCTTGATAGCTTTCAATTTTATTTAAAAAAAAAAAAGAAAAACTATCATTAAAAAAAATTTCCTTTGTTGAAAATCAAAATGAAATTTAAACGTCGAGTCTCACTTTTTTTTCTTTTTTTTTGGATCATATTCGGTTTTTGATCATAAACTTAGGAACAAGTTTAACGTATGACAGCTGGTTCAATTTTGGTAGAACCAGTGTTTTTAAACACAATAAAGTTACCGCCTAAATTTCATACAATTCATAATGAAAATTAAGAATTTTTTTTTTTATCTAAAAGTTAGAGTAATTTACTCTGTATTGATTTGATTTTTATTTTTTCCGATAAGTTATTATATGAGGTTTATTAATAGTAATATTGTTTTAAGTAATATTCGCTAAAGAAAAATAAAGCTCCGAAAAGTTTGTTTTGTATGATTGCAAGTCTTATGTTGGCTCACTTGTAGATATGTATCGCTTAAAATTATGTATTTTATTATAAAAAAAAAGAATGTTTTATTATGTTGCTATTGTGTAAATACTCTTTTTTCTGTTTTGCTAATTATTTGTATTAGTTTGAAAAACTATTATGACTTTAAATGAGTACAGTTATTTACTATTGATAACAAATAATTGGCATGGTTCATGTTTATAGATATCATGCTTCTTTATTGCAACATTACAGAATATGATCTGTCAAAACATTCCGTCGTGTGATATTGTAATAAATAAACCCCACTGTGATTTTATACATCATTCTCGTTTTCTTAGTGATATCTTAAATAGAATTTGTAAGTTACCATTGTGATACCTTAGACAATGTAAACTAGTGATTAAAAGAAAAAAAATCAAGATAAATTGTTTAGTTGCATTCAAATAAATTTCTGTTTTAATATCAGATTTTGTTTTTATGGACCAGACAGAATCATCTTCTGAAGGAGGTGTCACCGCCTTCCTCTCCTTTACAGTTCAGAAATAAAATAACTGAAATAAGTTATTTAATATGTCAGAAAGAATCATCAATCCAAAGGAAGTCATTTGTAAGTTACTTGTGAAGTCACGAACTATACTTATTATTTCCAGAATTATTGCATCAGTGCGAAGTAACATATTCTCTGAAACGACATTCCAGAATATCTTCAATATTACACTCAAACTAAGATACTAATGAATACGCAAGCATGGATGAAAGTAAAATAGTTTGTTTTTGTTTTAAAATTATAATCAACTTTTTTTAACAGGTCAAACTAAAGGTAATATAATAAAAAAAAAAGTTGAATAATATAATAAAAAAAGGAGTTTTACAGATATTATAAACTTTTAATTAATTTCATTTGGAAAGTTAAAGTTTATCGATTGAAAAAACATTAGGATGATTTTAATTTATTCTACGATAGGTAGAGGAGTTCCTCAAAGAGTTTAGGGCAAGTAATTTCCAACCTCTAATCTCCGACAAGGCTGTGTTTCAGTTTAAGACATATTTGCAATTTTCAGCTCACAAAGATATATGGAAAAAAATGGATGCAATGCTTGGTAGGAATAATTTCTCCCACTTTTGAGTAGGAATCGCACATCAAGGGACCAAAATTCAGTTACTAATTTCTCATCAAAAATATATCCCAAAATATTTGTTTGAGATATATTTTTAGCTTTTAGCTACGGTAATATATTTATACTAATATATAATTATACCAATATGGTTTTAGCTCTAGGAATTCGTCTTGACAGTGGACTTCCTATTATTTGGCTCTTATTATACTCAATCATAACTAATTACATTATTATAGCCACGTATAAACAAAACAAAAAAAAATCAGTATGTTGTCAACAAAATTGACTTGTGTTTACTTATAATAAAGTTGGGTGTAGGCCACTACAGTTTTTTTAACAGTAGTAATTCTTCCTTACCAAATTCATTTGCGTGCAAATATAAGTTTTATTGGCGTAGTGAGAATATTCTGTGTATCCCTCAATATTGTTATAATTAGTCGTTTCAGAAAAATATTGCATTGTCCCTGATGATTTTGTTCCTGATGATCCAAAGTTTGAAGCTAATATTACTAAACTTTACTTCTTTTCAAATAACCAGACGTATATTTGCAATTATAAGTGTGAGTATATAATAGAACGATAGATAACAGGGCTATTAACTTTCTTAATCTGACTTACTTGTTCATTTTGTTTAATTTTGTGATAATATTCAGTTAGAATTTAACAGTTACAAAAAAATTTTTTTTAATTGATTTATTGGGAACAACTAACGAATCATTATTAAATTCTCAAAAGTCAAGATTTTTAAAATGCTTTTACATATTAATTTTATAATGAAAAACTTTGCAGTTTAAAAATTACAAATGTAAATGTTTATTTGTATTGATGTAAAATAACTTTTTATTTTTTTTTTTTTTTTTTGGTTTCTTCAAATGTAATCAAGTCGACCTGTGTGTAACCTAAGTATCAATGAATTACTTCTTAATGATGTAAGATCAAACCAATGACGATTACATAAAAGCCATCAAATTATCTCAAACGCAAAGTAAAAGCAGTGAATCGCAATTGCAATCAGTAATGATAATTAGTGTGATTATGGTATTATTATAAAGACCTCGTTACATGACTGACTACAAATTTATAACTCGGCATAACTGATTACTTTTATCATACTCTCAATATGATGTAAATTTACTCAAATGTAAATCTGATTAAATTAAACTATACCTAAAAGAATAACAATTGAAACTATAGAAAAAATAAAAAAATCTAAAGAACAAAAGGTAAAGGCAAAGGTGTGTCCATGAAATTCGGGGACAAAGATGCTTCAGATTACTGGTAATAAAGATCTGTTCTCTAACTTCTAAGAACTAGTTTTAACCGTAAGACGAGATGTTGGAGACTGATGGTGCATGCTTATATCAATTTTTAAACTGCTAAATCCAGATGCAAATTGAGAAATGTTCCAATGCTTTGAAGAAATAAAATGCTAATTCCTGAACTGTTATTCTTCAAACAAAACTGCCATATAAGACCTGCTAATGATAGGTCTCCAATCACAAATCCAGTATTTTAGGTGAGTGTAGACCACACAACATTTTCTTTTAATCATATGGTAAAAGAAATAATAAATCGAAGAAAAATAAAGAATATTAATAACATAAATAATAATTTGTCTTTATTAAGTAATTTCAAATCATCAAAATCAATACTATCAAAGAATCGAGCAAGGTATTTACGTTTTACGAACATATTTTTTGAGGTAAATATGTTCACAATTAAGGTGGTCAAATCTGTGTAGAAGGAAAAATTACCTGGTGAATTAAGGAGGATCATTCCTTGTCGAATATTAGCCAATCAAGAATGTGTGCTCATTCTAGAGGGATTTTTACGTCACAGCTGATTCACGAAAAGATAGGAGAAGTTATGATGCCAAATCTATGGAGGTAGGCTCTGATACCACCATGAGTAGAAAGCGCTTAAAGTCTTAGGTTCTGAGGAAGCATGAGTGCTGATCTTGATTGCTGTGTGTACTGTTTGGCTATAAATAAAATAATGTTTTATAAATAACAAATAAAATAACATTTTAGAAACACAGGAATCCTGGAGCAAAACTAAAACAACAGAAAATTGATAAAAACTGTCAGGTGAATGATGTCCGGGGTCCTCATTAAAAGCTTAGTTCCATTTTCAGTTATTTCAACTTATAAGCTGTTAAAATGTGGCGTTATGGGTTGGTTTGGGACCTCTTATTGGCTATTTGAGGTTACCTTAATAGCGAACGGGTTGTGCAGGGAATTCAGCTACCCACCACCTGCAGACCACCTGGTAGACACTCAAGCCCCAGGGCCCCCTGACTAACTTACAGAGTAAATACCTACGAGAATTAAAAAAAAGATAAAAAAAATGAAACATAATAAAAAATGAAGTTTCTAAATTGAAACTTCTGATAAAAGATTTACTATAATTACACATATAGCTCATACTAGAAGCAAGAAATACAGAATAACAAAAAGAAAGTAGTTAAACCCATTTATAGACCTCAAATAATTGTTTACCCTATAACATAAGAATTAGTGTGAGAGTAGAATGAAAAAACATGTGTAAGAATAGATTAAATATTGGGAAATATTATTCAATATTATTCTCAAATATCATAAAACATCTACTTATTCAAAAGCTACAACTTACTTTACCCAATAGGATTAAAGTAAATACTAATCGAACCATACCTCTTTATATAATTCAAAAGCATTTCTACCCACAATACATATAAGAACATGAAAGACGAGTATAGAAGTAGTTACGTAAACGTTGACCAATAGATTATAAAACATATACATATTCAACAACTAAGTTGAATAAAATAAGTACAGTGGAACCTTTACATACGAGCTACTCTACTTACGATAAACTCTAGATACGAGAGGTCTTTCGAGCAAAAATCTTGCTCTACATACGAGAGAAAATCCAAGTTACGAGAATTTCCATATGTTCCCAGGGCGGTACGACACGCACATTGAATTCTGCTTGGAAGAAATTGTGGCCTGGAAGAAATTATTATTCCATCACTGAAAGAGACTTTGAGAGGTTCGACCCCGAACCTGGGCCCGAGGTGGTCCTCGACGATATTATTTCCCTCAGAAAATCCATGGGGCTGGAGGTAGATGAGGGGGATATCATCGAGCTTGTGCAGGAGAACGCTGAGGAACTGACAACAGAGGAGTTGAAGGAACTACAGGCAATGCAACAGATGGAGGTGTTGCAAGAGATCAGCAGCGAGGAGGAGGATTTATTTATCTTATTACTGTATTTTAATGTTCAGTCACTATTTGAATTTGTTTTTAGTAATCAGGAAGATGTGTTCGTAGTTATTTAGGGTTAACTTGAATGATTTTGGGAGGTCGGGAACAAATTAATTGGTTTTCAGTTATTTCTTATGGGAAAAATTCACTCTAGATACGAGAAATTCTAGATATGAGCACGATCGGGGAACGAATTAATCTCGTATGTAGAGGTTCCACTGTATATAATTATACCTTTTTATATACCTCAAAGGCGTGTCTACCCTCAACTATATGAGATTTATGGGAAAGTAGAATAGAAATAGACGTTTAAATATAGACTGAGTGATTATAAAACACAATCCTATTCAACAAGTATAAGTCACCTGACACTAAAATTAAAATAAGAATTTAATTTTACCTGATCAAACACCACAAAACCGTTCTACCCCTAAAATAATATATGTTGCATAGGAGAGTTGAATAGCAATAGTTACGTAAATATAAAATTAAAGATAATAAAACAGCTATCATTTTCTATAACTCTAAGGTACGAGTATATCATAAAATATAAGAATGTAATCATACCTCTTCATAATCTTCAAAAGGGTTTACATTCCAATTCCTTTTCAGTTAGTTGGTAAAGTTGAATAGAAACTGCTATAAAATATACAACATTAGACCATAAAAGGTCATTATATTCAAACGTTAGAAGTTACCTAATACAATAACATTAAAGTAAGAATGTAAGTATACATCTTCATGCACCTCAAAAGGAATTCAACCCGTAAAACATTTAAATGACATAAAAATGTAGATTAGAAATACTTATGTAAAAACAAATTTAAATGTAATACAACAACCATAATTGACCAGAAACATCAGAATCAAGAATAAGAATGTAATCAAAAGCTCTTCATGCACATCAAATATGTTTCTATCCCCAAATCATGTAGGTTTCATGAAACTACTGGACTCTAGTTTACAAACAACTATGTAACTATAGATTTATGAGATAAAACACATATTCCATTCAACGTATATAAGGTGCCCCATAAATATAATGAAAAAAATAGTGACCACATATCTTAAAGGGTTTTTAGGCCCATAACATACGAGTTACACGAGAGAGTTGATAGAAAGGATAAAAACATCTCTTATACCTTTGAGCATTTCAGATACATGAACAATAGTCTTGAAATACCTCAAAGAAGTTATAGTTCCGATAATAAAGGTCTCATTACTAGTCTGCATTGAAGGTGCACTCCTTTGCTACAAATATTAAGTGATTTCAATAGCAGCCCATATTTGTAGCCTTTGTCAGGTTTTAGGGTAGTGGTTCTGAAACTGTTCTGCAGTCGGGAAGCTCTTAAGCCTCATAATAGCTGAAGGCACACTGTATACAAATCATCGAGAAAATGTAAAAAAATAAGTCAAATGCTAAACGGAAAAAATAATTTTAAAAAATACAGAAAATAAAACTTACCATCAGCCTGCTTATTCTTGAGGTCAGAGAAATATAAACTTGACGAGCCTCGGCGTCTTCTTTAATTTTTGGTACTGTTTGATAGGGACAGGGGGGATTTTGGATTTCTTCTTCAATTCATTGAAGAATGAAGTTATGTCTAGCCTGTTTTTGACTTAGGAATAATGTTGTCAACTATAGAATTTATGCTCAGCGTGGTGAACAAATGTCATGTCTCCATTGGTAAAACTAATCGCTGCGTTTATGACCTGTTTGCAGTGAGTAGCTGTTCTTTAGAAGAAAATCGGTGATACTCATCACTCATAATAATAATAATGCGTTCACAAAAGGAGATATAATGAGTGAGTGAGGAATGTCGACAACTATTTTTATACCTGTGTACATTACATTATTCTGAATCACTCAGGGACAGATATCTTATATCTGTTTTAGAGCCATAACAGATCACGATTCACGGTCTGGGAAAACCAGCAGAAGTCTGAGAGTTTCGATCAAAGTATGAGTGTGAACTTTCAAACCCGCTATATTCTTATGAATATAAACATCATTTACGACATAATGAAAACCCGACCAACGGTTTGTACTATAATAACTATAGCATGTAAGCTAAACATGTAAACTTACAATAGTTACATGCAATAAACACATAAACATGCCCCACTTACCTGTGTACAGGTATCCTTTCGTCTGTACCTGCAAAAGTAAACACATGTTAATACTAACTCAATGGTAATGCTAACTAATGTGAACTGTTTGGCTGTGACTAGCTATAGTCACAATAACTCTATTATTTTCTTATGACAGTATCCAAATTGTCAATCAATGCCATAACGAGGGTATGCAGCTTCTGTGACAATTGTATACCTTATGCCCCCCCCCCCCCCCCCACTATGTAACCCAATAATGGCAAAAAAATATATATATTTAATAATTTGATTTTACAAAATGCAATATATTACATACTACCTACTTCATCAAAATGAGTTGGTGGTATATACAAAAATGTACTTGTCAAGTTATTTATATGAATAAACAATTTAAATAAGAACCAATATTTATTCATATTCAATAAAATAAATTAAGAGATATATAACATAGGTATATATTAAAATAATCTAATTAAAACATAAATCAGTTAAGCATACTTTATAAAAGTATTTTCTTTGTTTTTTTTTTAATCTTCAAACTTACTTATTTTATCATAATAGTTTTATTCTTTGGCACATCTCTTTCAATGGTATTTGTTAATCGCTCTTGTTCAAGAGAAAAGCAAAAGTATAATTAATCGTCATCTGACACTTTTTGATGT
This sequence comes from Hermatobates lingyangjiaoensis, assembly GCA_026182355.1. Taxonomy (NCBI): domain Eukaryota; kingdom Metazoa; phylum Arthropoda; class Insecta; order Hemiptera; family Hermatobatidae; genus Hermatobates; species Hermatobates lingyangjiaoensis. The sequence goes on from JAPFBL010000360.1 coordinate 93,462, forward strand.
AAGGTTGTTTTTTCGTATCATTCATATCAATGAGGATTACGAAAATGAAAGACAGTCAGTGACTGTCGCTGTTGATTCAATCAACTGTATTGTACAGTGACAATCACTCTAGAGTAGAAGGGTAAAAAAAATAAACCGGCATGTATCCTTTGTTTTGCGTTCCCAAACCGAAACAACACTCTTGCGGAACCTCTTTTTCAGCACCCCCATTTTGGCACTGACGTCAATGTCTAAAATGTACCACGAAGTCTTTTTTGTTATATGAATAAGCTAACATACACTGGAACACTTACTAACTAACTTACTAACTTACTTACTATAAAGAAAAATGCACCAAACCATGGGTGGAGGGAGGGGGGGCAAATAGAACTAAACCTCTTCTCACACACTTCTTCAAAACAATTGTATTGATATTATAGCCTCTATCTAAGGCATTTATAAAAACAAAAATTTTACAGCGTTTCTATCAAATTTCTTTTTTAAAATAAAAATATTATTATTATTATTTAAAACAAATTAAATATTTATATATCTACGATTTTAAATGATTCATTTCTCCATGTCAGCCACCACTGATTTATTTTCGCGGACTACAAGCATTTAAGCTTGAGCCCTTAAGTCAACTTCTACTCCTGGTTAGCAATCACTGTACTGAACTTTATTATTAAACAGAATTGTTAGTGGTTTACACTCAAATATATAAACCACTTATATAAAAAGATTTCACATAAACACGTGAAACAACAATCAATGATCAAACCACAGTCTTGTTTTCCCATTTCTTATTGTGGTTTGATCATTCACTTATATGTTTATATAAGCTTTCAATTTCCCTTTCCCTTTTTTTGTTTCTAAGTTAATTAAATCAATCTTAGGTCTTTCTAAAGTCAGTGCAGTGCAGAGGTAAAGAAATTTTTATTGTTCATTCCTAACACTAAAGTATACTTATTAATACTTCTATTAATAAAGGGCACTATCAAATGGTTTAAAATATTTCTTTGACATTTGTATAAGCTATTGATAATCGTTTAACTTGTATCTTACTATAAGTAAAGTATAGTGATAGTGAAAAAAGTTGATCTCGAGATTTTGACGGCATTAAATGTTTTGAGGTCCCAGAAGTCGTTTTATGAAGTTTTTTCGATGATGCCTATGAGTGTGTGGGTGGGTGAGTGAGTATGTATACAAAGTTTGTGGCCACGCTACGGTCCAGAATCAATTGAGATGAACCTTTATTTAAATTTATTTTATTAAACTAAATTTTATGAAAATAACATTTATTTTAAGTTTCATATCGTTGAACAAAAAGAATTAATTAACTCAACTGAAGTAAAAATGGAAATTAACTCATTTAATATTTAATTTTATTGTATATAATAGACATAATATTAGAAATATTATATACACAACTTAACTATATACACAAAGACTAGTGTTGTCATAAAATATCAAATGACATTATCTGTGAACAAAGAGAAATTGTTAAAAAATATTACTAGAGTATAATATTGAAGTGCATTTAAGGAATTGTTTCTGGAATTTTAAATAGCGGACTGGTTGAGTAAAATAAATAAAAAAATTATTTTTTAAATTAAATTCTAAGCATAAAATGTTATTTTAGGTTTGCTTGATATCAGTGAATCAAAAAAGAAGTAATTAACTAAACTTTTAAGTAACTAAATTAATTAAGTAAGTTCATTGAATAGAAGTAAAAAAGAAAATCAACTCCCACTAAACTTTTAATTTATAGAATATGATAGACATTATATATCGTAAATCTTAACTATATACACAAAGGTTGGTATTGACATAAAACATAAAATGGCATTATCTAAAAACAAAAAGAAATTGTTCAGCTTACCTTGGCATAAGCCACAGTGCATTTTCCACATTGCCTTGTTTCTTTGATGAAGAGCAATCGCAGACGGTTGAGCTTCAGAGAGTCCAAAAGTTCACTTCCGCAGTCCTAGAACAGAGGGGCTTATAAAAACTATTTATAAGGTTGGTTTTTGCTTCATTATAGGATCAAACGAATTTTTTAAACAGCAATTGTATAAAACAATCTATTGCGTTTAGGAGAACAAAGCATTTAAACTGGGAGCACAATTGAAATTTCCTTGCTAGTTAATTTAATTGAAATTTTTCTTTTTTTTACACTGTTCAGTAATAACTTTATGATTACTGTTCAACAGTTTACAATAATAAAGCTGGAAATAATAGTTTTAATTTAAATTATTAAATCTTTCTTTAAAATAACTTCCAGAAATAAGTTTTTTATGATTATTTTGTTATCACTAAATGATTTAACAACGATTTAGATAACAGTATTTTTGTTCACTGTAAGTAAAATGAAGTGATAATGAAAAAAATTTATTTTGAAATTTCGATCGATTTAAACGTCTTGATGTGCTTTACATCCGTTTCTAACATTGTTTCATGACATCAAAGTATATGTGGGTGGGACTAATTATCTACAAGTTTTGATACAAAATTATGAAATTATAGATATAAATAATTCCTCATCAGAAGAACAACTGCATAGGTTTTGCAATGTCGAATCATGATAAAGATATTTTATGGTAATATATACCAAAACAGTAACTAATGTTTCCTGTTATTATAACAAAATTGTGATGACATCATCACAGTATTAAGTTCAATAAAAAGTAAATTTTATTTTTAATACTAGAAATGCAAAGAAAGTCAAATAATATTAACTTTAACTTTATATATAAAAAAGGAATCTGCTAAAATTAAAACAGCAATCGATTCAAAATTAAAAACAAATGAAAGTGTTATTTAATTTATTAAACATACTAACTTTGTAAATATATTAACATAAAAAATGTGTGCATAATACATTTAACTGCCTTCCATGCACTACATAAAGAGGTAATATGCTATCCTTCCCTTAATCATTTCTATAATTAGTAACCACGTATATTTAGACGAGTAATTTTTGACTACTTAATATAAAGTATTGTACTATATAAATAATATCACTAAATGAATGATTATAAACAAAATTATTGTCATAATTACTGAGAGTAAATATATTATCAAATTCATTAAAATCAATTTAATGATTGATTATTTTAATGTGGTTGCCTTCATTGTTCAGGTTACAAAGAGAATATATAGAATATTATAAAATTAGGAAAAATATTGCAATTCATGATTGGTCCCCACTCCCAAAAGATTGGTTTTCAAACCTTCAAAATAAGTTGGAAAGCTAGAGACCCCGCTTATAGAAGCAATACTAACAGTTCATAATTTAATTGATTTATTCTCATGTACCAAGATAATTTTACTGGTTCTGATGAAAATGAACATTTAAAATAGATTGTGCATTATAAAATTGTTTAATAACATTATTAAAGAATGTTCAACACTATTACTTATGTCCATTCATATAATAAAAATAAAATATCTTTATAGTAAATATGAAATTCAGAATTAATTCGCAAAATGAATGAATAATTAATATTATCTCATTTTTAGGACTTAAGACATTTAAGTCGTAATATGCTTCTTATACGCAATACACAATGCTTAATACTGTATTATTTATGAAGTATAAATATGTACATCTTTAATAAGATATATATGAAAAACTTGTTTAATTAATTTAATGCTACTAAACTGTAAGAAGTACAACTTTTATAATTCATTTTAATAACTTAATGGTATTTGCTTCCTTAATCTTTAATTAAAGGAGTTGCATAAAATAAATTAAGCAAGAATATCTTAAGTTAAACATATTTCTAATTAAATTAGGTCTAATTTGTATGAGATGAATGTTTGTATTTGATTTCAAATATTCTCAGTAGCAAATACATACTGTTAATAACGTAGAGGTTTAATTATACTTCATAAATAATCCATAATAAGCATTTTAAATCTTTTCTAACATTATGTTTATTCCATAAGATTTTATTTTAACGAAATGTGTTAACCAAAAAGAATGCTAATTCGAAATATAACTCATCATATTCATTGAAAGCAATTATTAAGTATTTACCTAATTATTTTCATATGCCATTAATATTAAACTATTTAAGTACTTATTACACTGCACAAATAAATTGAAACGAAAATTGTACTTACTCTTTGAAGTTAATATTTTATAAAATATCAAGTTCAGTGAATAAATTCTAAATTATTAAAACTGTTTGAAGACGCTCCCGGCGCGTAACACTTAACTGGGGAATAATGGCCACAGTTTTGTTTTATTTATAACTTTTTTACATTAAAAATAATTTTCATATAAAAGTTGAATTGTTTGGTTTTTTTAAAAAAATCTGATTTGGTCTATTTTCAACTGAAATGTAATTAAAATGTTCAAGTATGGCAGGCAACATTTTAAATAAATGTAATCAAAGTTACTACAATATAATTAAATACAATGGTGCTACACATTTGCCTGAGAACCAAATATCAGACACTCTGGGACTAAATTTCTTTCAAAGAGCCAATTTAAAATGATTATTATTCATTTCAAATCATAAATTCAGTTACAGTAAAGGATGAGAAGCACTTATTTGTTGATTATTATTGTTCTTTTTTAGATATTTTAATCTAATTCTGTACTACTTCTTCTCCAATTCTATTTAATTTTATGTCACTTTTTTGGCCTAAATGTGTTTTTAGACATTTCTTTCTCCTCAACTACTAACTCTAGAGTCTTACAATTTTGCATTATCATGGAAGTGACAAAAGTAATAACTGAAATAAACCTCAGGTTTTTAAAAGAATTAGAGTTTTTTTTTAATTAATTGCAAAAATTATGACTTATGATTCAATCTGAAATCTTGTGAAGAAAATAGAAGTGATTTGACAGATCAAAATGAAATCGTACCTAACAATAGCACTTTTTTTTCAAAATTATATTAATAAGAACAGAAATTATGGTACATTTTATGCTTTCAGAAAATGTTTTTTGAAATCTAATGGAAAAGAATTTACCAAAAAATTGATCATATAAATCATAAAAAACTTTTTACGAAATTCCTATTACCGCAATGCTATAAAAACTGAAAAACTATCTTGGATCACCTTCTGTACTAGTCGAATTTGTTTACATTGACTTAAAAATATTTAAAATGAATCGAATGAAATATAATTATTATTTAGAGGTTTAATAAAAATATGTTGAATGTTTTAATATGTGTAGAGAAAACAATCCTAAATGTAAAAAATCAACTCCTATCAAACATTATCCTAATGACTACCATGGTATGGAAGGTTATCAGACAATATTCCAATCAAACCATTAAACAAAACTTTATGTCAGGTATAATTTTTGGTATTTCTATGAACTCCACTGCCTTTGGGTTATATTGAAGTAAGTGAAAAGTACTCTTTCGTTCTTTATTACGGAACGTATACTAATTTTAATGTACTTCTTCGGTAATTCGGTGAATTTGAGATATTTTCTTACATGTTTCTGACAAAATAGACACATTTTGAAGTCTTAAAGGAATTACCTTTCTTAATTCATGAATGTAGAAGGAGATCAGTATATTTACAGTACTATTGTAAAAAGGAGTCGGTAACCTTTTTGAGAGTGAGGGCCAAACAGCTATGGCTGCAGTGTCATGGAGTAGTGCCAGAATATGTTAGTACATTTTCTGGGGGTTAAAAGAAAGCAAGGATTCTATATAATGTATTTAAATATAATGTATTTTGTATTTAAACAACAGCACTTATTTTATTACAGTAATAACAACAGAATAAAAATACAAACACATTCAACAAAAAAATATTTATTTTACTGCAGGAATAACAAAAATTACTATCACAATAAAACAAACGCAAATTCCATTTTATATACAATATATAGTTAGAAACGATAAAATATTTAATAAGACATTTGTTTTTCTACTATTGTGCAATAACTTTTCTACATCAGGTAAAATATTAGTCGATGGCAGGAGCAAAACATCATCCCAGTACTCGTTACACCATCTTGTTCTCAAATAACTTTAGTACATTTCCTTTTGGAGAAAAGTTGTTCACAAGCATATGCACTTCCAACTAATGAGGTCATCAGTTTCGCATTAGCAATGATTTCTTTATATTTTTCGTTTGGCAATATACATTTCTTGTAAAGTCATCTCTTCTACATTATTGTAGAATCAAATTAGATCTCAAAGATTCGTCGCACTGTAAGTCAATTAACTCCAACTGATATTCATCTGCCACTTGTCCCACAACTGTTTTGTTAGGAGTTCCAAGTGATTTTGCACATAAAGCTTCTTGATGAATAATACAATGGAAGTTTCATTATATTTTTATCAATGGCTATATAGTTTTGGAGCAGTGGAACAAAACCCTTTTTCTCTCCTACTATTGCTGGTGCTTCATCTGTGATTACTCCAGAAAGCTTTGATAAATCTAGATTCATTTCGGTTCTCCATTTTATTATGCTTTGCAAAATATCTGCTCCTAGTGTCTTTCATAAGAATATTAAATGTTGCTGTTACACCAACCCAACACAAACACTGCAAGTTGACAGGTATCCTGTAACAATGGAATAATACTCCAGATTTAAAATGCCCTCTTCTTCAATCCACTTCTAACATTCGCTACCAGATCTTCAATTCACCTTGTTACTGTTCAGGTCAACAAGCTTATAGCAGAAAATAATTCCTCCTTTTCTGGCAAGACATTTGTACCATTAACAATAATTCTTTGAAGAACTCACCACCAGTAAAAGGTTTCATCCTTTCTGCAATTAGTTTTGACACCTCGTAGTTTTGTTCAACAAAAAAGATTTCTGGAAAGGAAAAAGAACAAAAAGTATTTTAATCAGAATAAAGAGATAAGAGACAATGAAAAATGTAAAAACAATGAAAATAACAAAAAGTATGGTAATCAGAAGGAAGAAATAGGATTCAATGTAAAGAAATATAAATGCAAATAAAGTAGTGCGATAAAATATAATAATTTTCATAATTAACATTCCCAGATTTTCAACATAACAAATGGAAGTAGAAATATTAATATGATTACTAGAACAACTCAAAATACAAGAACGATAAGGTGCTAAAATAAATTGTTTCACACAATGAATCTTTATACTTCCTTCGATTTAGTATAATAAGATCCAAGAACACGTTATTGCAAGATTTTTTCATTGTATTCACACTCACATACTTCGCATATTTTAGATGAAGAAGTTTAAGCAATTACATGATTTATAAAAAGACGTATATGATAAAATCACTCAAAATAATTTGATCATATTGCTACGCAAAATTAATAAGAATAAACAAACATTGGTTTAACTACTTACAGCTCCTTAAAAATCTCGATAATTATTCAAAAAAATAAAATTTACATAACACTAAACACACTTTCAAATGTACCGTCACATAATAACCTTCCGACGATGCTGAGCCTAGTATAATCTAGGAAAAAATAATCTCTGTTTCCAGTAATACAATTTAATTGTATTAATAAAATTAAAAAGAATATAAATAGATTATTGGTTTAAATGTTTGTGACTATAGCCTCATACGTAAGTTGGAGATTTAAACCTCCCTTCACGTTAGCTCCAAACAAATTTAAATTTTATATTATTAAACATTAATTTCGACGCAATATATACAGACTCTCAACTGTTGCTTTGTCCTGTTGAGCCTATATTTAGATAATATCCAGGAAAAGAATGCGGGCCAGATATAATCCACTCGTGAGCGGGGGGTTGCCGACTCCTGTTGAATAACAATTAATATAAGAAATAGATCTAACACAGTTGTGAAAACTAAAAAATCTTCACCGAGAGGTGTGATATCGATCATACTCAATATCATCTACTCAATATTCCAGTTTATGATGCTTATGATACACAAGTATATGCAAAATAGCATTTAATAGAAGAATCAAACAGAAGAAATTATGACACTGCCTTTCAGATGATCCAGAATGTTGTCCATTAATTGTTCAAAGATTGGAAAAGGAGAAGTGTTTGGGTATAAATTTATCTAAAAAGGTCCTTTTGTCTTTCTGAAGGAAAAAAAGATTAATCTAAAACCATGAAAGTTAAGGACATTCTCTTGATGGTTCTTTAGATCACAGATTAATTTAAAAAACTAAGTCTAGAGGAACAAAAAATATTCTGTTATAAGAGATTATGTCGTAGAACATAAGGCTTAAAACGAAATCTTCACTTCAGCTTTACAAAAGTATTATTATTACAGTAGTAAAACTAATGATATAATAAGCATCAGTTGTGTGATATACAAAACAAGCGAGTATAATGATGACTGGATCAATCACTATCTATACTACCTCCAGGAATGAAAGGCTAATAATCGTCTCGCACATAGACATTTATGTGACAAATAATTAAAATTTGTGTGGAGGAGGAGCTCTACAATTTTCCGAATTAACGCCGTAATGTGGCTCACCCATTAGTAAAATGGATGCCAAGTAATAAGTCACACTTTCCGTCCCTAAAACAGCACTAAGGTGGAAGGTCATATGTGGGCGTCGTAAGCAACAGCATCAGTAAAATGGACATGGAAAATGGACAGGTCACTGGCTATACCTATGGGACCCTTTTTATAACAAATACACAATAAAGCCGATGGTTACTCCTAGACGTTCTTTCTAGGGACATCTTTTAATCTCTTATAACTCTTCCCCCTCTGTAGTTTTTTTATTTTACTGTAAAAAAAATTCGATCTCGAGACTTCGATGGAATTATATGTTTTGAGGTCCCAGAAGTAGTTTTATGAAGTTTTTTCGATGATGACTGAATGTATGTGGGTGGGTGGGTGAGTATGTATCCAAAGTTTGTCGACACGCTACTCTCCAGTATCTTTGATGGATCAAATTAATATTTTACACAAAAATGGGCCTCACAGTGTAGGTGAGCCCTATTGTTTGGGAGCAATTATGCTTGATGGGAAAGTAACTTTTTTTGCCAAAAACCTGTTTTCAGACTACATTTTTTTTCTCCTAAACTACTAATTCTAGAATTTCAAACATTTGGCATTTTCTTTAAGAGTACGAAAGCAATAAACAAAAAATATATTCAGGTTTTTAAAACAACGAGAAATATATATTTGTTTTCAATAAAATATAAAGGATCAAAATGAAACTATACCTAAAAATAGAACATTCTGAGGAGGATGAGTTAATTTTTTTCAAAATTACATTCACCAGAGGGTTGTTACAGTACTTATTTTTATTTTCAGAAAACATGTTTATGACGCTAAACGCCTCATTAAAAAACCATGAAAATTTGCCAAAAATTGACAATCTAATAAATTAACTAATCAATCTATATATTGCAATCTTGATCAAAACTTAATATCAGCTGTAAATTATTTTGAGTTTATGAATCATTGTATCTTTGGAATATTGAAATGTGGGGAATGGACTCTTTCCTCAAGAAAGAGGAGTTTCTTGACAAATATCAAGTTTTTTTACTATTCTAGTCTAATAGGTTCACACATATTATTTTTAAAAATTTCAAGCTTCCAGCTATAAAAGTTTTAAATTATACTGAATAGCCGGCATCGACTTTGATTTCAGTACATAAAACTGGCTAATTACTAATATATTTTTTTTCAATATACATTCACAGCAACCTTGTAACAGAGTACAGCAGGCAGGAAAAAGATAAACACTCAGAGTGAATTTTTGACACAGGGAAAGAAACTTGGTTTTTATTAAATACTAGGCCACCATGAAATACCTACTTTAATAATTCTATAAAAGATCAAAAATGTAAAACATAATTCAAAATTGAAAACATTTTTTGAAGAATAACAAATGTAATAATCCTACATCTGATATTAAAAATGATCTTAAAACGACATTTTTTTCTTAGATGTGTTTGACATTTTTCAGACTGAATAGGAATATTTTCAAGTGTAAATTGGATAATTTGTCTTAAATGTTAATGAAGAAGGTCAGTTTAACCATGTAAGAGATCCACTATCTGCACTAGTTCTAGGAATAAAAGACTAAGAAACATCTCCCATTTAGACATTTATATTATACCTAAATGTAACATTATATACTATATCTCCAAGAATATGATATTATGTTTATTTATGGTAAAGTTGAGTGTAGGTCACACCAGATTTTTTAATCAGCATTGGCCATTTGGACAGAGTTCTGACCAAATATTTCCCTTTTAAGGAAACAATGCTATCAATATTCTAAAGGAAAAGGTCGGTGTGATGTAGAGATTGCGTTCAAACCTTAGTCATCATTAGGTTTCTTAATATTAAAGATAGAAAATGTTCTACCTGTCGTATCTTAGAGAAATTGTAAACCTTTCCGAATACTATGTCAATTACTCGTTATTATATATGCATAATAACTATGTCACTCGTCAATGAGCCCTACAGTAATAGACTTAACAAAATAATCACTTTTCAAGACGCCTATTGTGATTGGCCATAGCGAATACGAGCGCAAATTACAAAATGAGTCCGAAATGCTATAAATAAAGAGTTAGAAAAAAGAAAACCATTTTGCATTTCATGTAGAGGTTCCCTTCACTTCAGCCACAGTCATCATTCCTGGTTAATAACAATGCAGTGTGACCTCTACTGGGTCCTTCTTTTGCAGGCAAATCAGATTCGTTGTCATCATAGATGTCAAAACGGCCAGTCATCTCTTAGGATAATTAGAATAATTCAATAAACATAATTGTTTATAATTTTCTAGCATTTTACAAACAAGCTGTTTTAATACTTGAAACAATTAGTTAAAATAAAATTTATACAAAAAGAGGTTAACTTATTTTTTAAAAGAATTCAATTCTCTCTTTAATTCTAAAAAATTTTTACCATTACCTGGTAGACCTGGTGTTGGTCCACAACCAGGAGCAAGATCCGCTCAGATAGCTATTTAAGCTCTTGACTACAAGACATGCTCTACCTGATGATGACCAACGTTTATATGGTCGAAAGCTCGGAAAATATCAACGATGTCTCTAGGACAGATGATATCCAACAGTTCCCTCTCCTTCTTAGATGTTGATGTCACCCTTAAAGACGGTTCATTTTCCACTTCTGTTCATTTAAAAGCCACTAACTCTCAGCAATACCTCCATTATAACAGTTGTCACCCTTCACATATAAAGAAAGCTATCCCTAGATCCCTATCAATTAGAATCCATAAAATTTGCAATTCCATTAATAGTAGAACCCAACAAATTAATCTATTAAAAGAAAAATTTATTGAACGAGGATACCTTCGTAATATAATCAACAGTTCCGTCGTTCCTGCTGAGAGTATTCACCGCCCTACAGCTAGAAGGGATCGTAGAATTACTACTCCCTTCATTTCTACTTTTTTCCCAGGCTCCCACAGGCTCGGCGCTGTTATTAGGGAGTTCTTTCCTATACTTTCTTCTTCTTCGTCTACTTCTCCTATTTTCAGTCAGTCCCCTACTTTCTCCTACCGTAGACCTTCCAACCTGAAATCCATTTTTACCCATATTTCCAACAGCCCCTGTGCTAGCAGAGGGATGAAGCGATGTGAACGCCGTAACTGCCAAACCTGTCCCCTAATTAACTCCAGTCCTTACTTTACTTCCCCTCTCAGTAACGACTCCTATCCTGTTCCTTCTGATACATCTTGCACTTCCTGTAACTGCGTTTACCATTTGGAGTGTACTCGATGTGATGCTTTTTACGTTGGCTTGGCTTCAACCAAGCTGAGCCTGCGTATGAACAATCACAGGGCGTCCGTTGGTCAGCGCAGAGACCTACCCATAGCTATCCATGCTAATTCCCATGACCTCCCTTTCAATGATTGTTTCAGGGTACAAATCCTCAAACAAATCCCCGAGTCTAATCCCCATGTCACCCTTAGAGCTTCCGAAGAGGCATTCATATGCCTCCTTGGGGCTCGTTCTCCTCCTGGTCTCAACCTGTACCGTTAATTATTTTTTATTTTATTTTATTATTATTATTATTTTATTATTATTATTTATTTTTTATTATTATTATTTCGTATTTTATATATTTTTTATCTTGTTTTCTAAATAAATATTAGAAGGATTTCTATTTTTCCTCTCCTCCGCTGGGGAGCAGCATTGCGGTGGTTCCACGAGTTACTCTGGAGGCCAGTAGTAGTTTGCTTCTCAACGCGAGTACTTCGCACTTCTTCCCGATGACGACGGATGTCGAAATATCGAAGTGAGTTCTGTAGTGTCTTTCTGTGTTCTTTTCTATGTGTTAAGGTGTATATATATATATATATATATATATATATATATATATACACATATCAAGCCTACTAACGCCCAGCAGTACCTTCATTTCAATAGTTGCCATCCCTCCCACGTAAAAAAAGCTATCCCCAGATCATTGTCCATACGCCTCCATAAAATTTGTAGCAGAATAAAAGATCGTTCCTTCCAAATAGATTTATTGAAACAGAAATTTTCTGACCGAGGATATCCTTCTAATTTCATTAACAACCGTATAGTCCCTGCAGACGTTCATCATAATTCAGGTCCTAGGAGGGATCGCAGTGACTCTAACTTCCTCATCACCACTTATTTTCCTGGTGCCCATAGGCTGGGTGCAGTTGTCAGGGAGTTTTTCCCTATACTTTCTTCTTCCTCCTGTACTTCTTCAGTCTTTAGTGAGCCACCTTCCATTTCCTATCGCAAACCTGCTAATCTTCAATTTATCTTCTCTCACATCTCTTCTCCTAAGCCTCCAAAAACTGCTGGTGGTATGGTTCAATGTGGACGTCGTGGATGTCTTACTTGTCCTATCATCAATCCTGTTCCTTCCTTTACCTCTGTCCATAGTAAACGCACCTACCCTATCTCTCACAAGACCTCTTGTACCTCTGGTAACTGCGTTTACCGTTTGGATTGCACCCAGTGTGATTCTTTTTATGTGGGTTTGGCTTCCACCAAGCTAAGCCTGCGTATGAATAATCACAGGTCATCCGTTGGCAAACGCAGTGACCTTCCCGTTGCTACTCATGCCAGTTCTCACGGACTCAGTTTTAATGACTGTTTCCGTGTACAGGTCCTGAGGCAGATTGATCAGACTAATTCGAAAGTTACTCTGAGAGCTTCAGAAGAAGCACTTATTAGTCTTCTGGGCGGTAGATCGGCTCCTGGGCTTAACCTCAATCGTTGAATTTATTTATTTATTTATTTTTTTTAAAGTTGTTATCAGCTTTTAATTTTATTTTAGTTAAATGTTTTCATTTTTTAATTTTTATTTGGCTTTTATCTCTTTATCTTCCCTGTCTACCTTTCCTCCGAAAGTTGGCTACACTGTTTCAGTGCTTCAGTTAGAACGCCAAGTCAGTCGTTATCAGCCTTTGGAGCGATTCACTTCTTTTCCTGAAGACGAGGACATCGAAATATAGTAGTGAGTTCAGTAGTTTCCTTTCTATGTGTTCTTTTTTAAATTATAGTTTATATATATATATATATATATATATAATTAAAGTTCCAACTAGAGAACACAAGAAAAAGGACGAACACTCACGAATCTCGATAATTTCGGCGTCTTACCGTCTTCAGGAGAGTAGAAAGAAAGAAAATAAAAGGAGAAAGAATGAAGGAACGGATACGTAAATGCGTCCACTGGCCGATGTAAACTGGCGCGATACAATGACACGCAGTACAGCCACCTTACCAACGTGAACCAGTGTAGGCTGTGAGTAAGTAAAATTATAAGTGATATTTAAGTAAAAGGGAGGAGAAAAGTAAAAAAGAGAAAGGAAAGGAAAAAAACATAAAACTAACTAAAATTAAACGAGGGAAAAAAAATCAACTGATTAAATTTAGACCAGGGGAATTTCTTGCACCCAATAACCAAATGAAGGCTTCCTCAGAAGCCCTTAGAGTGGTCTGGGTGTCATCATTTGAGAGTTTTCTTAATACTTTAACCCTGAAGCAATCGTTGAAGGGAAGGTTATGGAGATTGGCGTGGGTGGCAACAGGCAGCTGCTTGCGTTGACCAACGGATGACCTGTGACCATTCATACGGAGGCTAAGTGACGTGGAAGTCAGGCCCACGTAGAATGAGTCACATTGTGCGCAGTCCAGACGATAAACACAATTGCTGGAAGTGCAGGAACTAGCAAAGGAGAGAGGGTATGAATGGTTGTTCACTGTCGAAATAAAATGGCTGTCAGGATTGATGATGGGACAGGTGAGGCATTTCCTTCTGCCACATTGCTTTGTGCCAAAAGTGTCAGGTGCAGGCCTGGAGCGTTTAAAACTTCTACGGGAGAAGATATTGCCCAGAGTGGGGGGTCGTCTAAAGGAAATCCGGGGTGATTTGGTGAAAATATTGGAAGTGGTCGGAGAGGATAACAGGAGAGGGAAGAGTTCCTTGATGACTAAGCGTAACTTATTAATTGTGGGAAAGTATGTGGTGGTGAAGAAGGGGCTATTATTATCGGAAATGCAATTATTTCGAGGTGTATGAATGATTCCAGCCGGGATGATACGCTTATCAAGAAGATGTTGGGGGTAGCCTCGTTCAAGAAATTTATTTTTCAGTTGACTAATCTGGTGTCATTTGTCCTGAATATTGCTACAAATTCTATGGATACGATGTGAAAGGGAACGTGGAATAGACTTCATAATGTGTGGCGGGTGACAACTGTTGAAATGGAGATATTGTTGGGGATTGGTTGGCTTTGTGTATATGGAGGTGACCAAACTACCTTTGTCTATGGTGATATATATATATAACATAAAATATATATACTAAAGTAAGTTTTTACTTTAGTATTACTTGTTCGTAAAAAAAGACACTGTAAGAAAAAATTCTCGAAAATGATTATATACAAAAAATTATATTTATACATATGATAACATATACATATATCACAATTACAAATTGTTCATTTTGATAAAAAAATATTCCATCAAATTAAATGTTGAGATATAAAAAAAAGGTTTGGGTGTTTTGAAATGAAGATGACGGGTGTGAAATGACTGGGTTGAGTGGAACTAAAGTGCCTTTTGGAGGTATTCATCGAAAAGGAAGACCGCCAGTGGAGACTCGTGTAAGCTACTCTTCAACAATTTGCTCAAATCATTAGTGTAGCCAGCAAGCTCTCTTACTTTGTCAGCATGTTTGTGGACAAACTTCTCTTCAATATATGATATAGTCTGAAACACAGTTTTAAAACATTTTCACATCAAAACACAAAAACTAATTTTAACATATCTAAACCAGGAGTTTTCAACCTTTCTTTTTATTATATATATATATATATATATATATATATATATATATAATATCATATGGTTATTGGGGGCCCGATCAGATCCCGGTTTAAATCAGAAGGGTTAACTTTTATTTGTTTTTCCTTTTATTTTTAACTTATATATTCATATTCATATATATATATTTTTTTTTTTATTATTTTATTATTATATATTTTTTTTCCTTTTTTTATTATATATATTTTTTATTTTATTTATTTATTTTTTTATTATTTCCTTTTTTATAATTTTTAATTTATAATTTTTAATTTTATAATTTTATCTATTGTTTTTTGCTTTCTCCGTTCTCCGACGTTTAGTGCCTAGCTCCTTTTTTTACGCTAGTGCTGCTCTCTTCGGTTGACTCTTTATTTCTTCATTCGCGCTCCGTTCTTCGACGTGGGGAGATCTCTCTCACTTCGTCCTCTCTACTAGTCTACTCTCCTGATGACGAACAACAGTTCGAAATATTGAATTCTGTAAGTTTTCTTTGTATTCTCTTTTCTGTGTCGTGCTTTGTGTAATTTAAATTTTTATATATATATATATATATATATGAGATCAAACCACAATAAGAAATGGGAAAACAAGACTAAGATCTTTCAACCGTAACAGCGGTCTTCATCAGAGTCCTGCTTGTTACGGTTGAAAGATCTTAGTCTTGTTTTCCAATTTCTTATTGTGATTTGATCATTGATTGTTATTTCACGTGTTTATGTGAAATCTTTATATATATATATATATATCCACTTAAAATTCGAAAGAACGACTTCCTGAACAGGGCGCGCGTGGCGGCACAGTCGGTTGCCGGGACGGTTTCCTGCCGTTGTGTTTCCGGCGTGCTTGGTCGCCCATTCTCTTTTCTCCTGACGACGGATCATCCGAAAATTGTAGTTTGTATGTGTGTCTCTTTCTCTGTGTGGTGCTTTTCTTCATTTGTGAACTGATATATATATATATATATATATATATATATATATATATATATATATATATAATATATAATATCATGATAAACAGAAACGGTCCTGCAGAACAGATAACACTCAAAATAAACCGTGACAGAAACATAACAAAGACTCAATTTTCAATATTTTGACCCTAATGGCGGTCATCCTCAGGAGAAGAAGTGAATTGACGCAGGGACGACAGTCAACTAAAGAACTCACTGGGTGAGGGCTAAAGCAGAGTTGCCACAAAGGAGAAAAATAAAAAAGGAACTAAGGAGTCGAGATCAAGGAAAAAAAAATTTGTTTTTAAAGAGAAGAATAAGGGTGTAGAAAACAAAAAATAAAGGAATATATACAAAATTATTAAAAAAAAATGAAAAAAAAAATAAAAATCTAACGGTTTAATTTCAAGCCAGGTTTCGAGTATGCCCAAAGGAGCCAAATTTGGGCTTCCTCAGAAGCTTTTAAAGTAACTTGTCTATTATCACTGGGTACTTGTTTGAGAACTTGGACTGTGAAGCTGAGGTGGTGGGAATTAGCGTGAGTGGCGACAGGGAGACTGCTGTGTTTACCAACCGAAAGCCTGTGATTATTCATCCGAAGGTTCAGCATCGTAGATGCAGAAGCAACGTAAAAAGCATCACATTGGGTGCATTTAAAGAGGTAAACACAGTCAGTGGAGATCCCGGAGGAGGGACTGTGAATAGGGTAAGAATTAAGATTAAATTGAAACGTAAATGAAGACCAAGAATCAACAATCGGACAGGTAAGACATCTCTGACATCCACAACGTTGTAGGCCACCGCAGCGTTGGGTTTATATATAAATATATATATATATATATATAAAGAGCAATAAATTTTCGACCGTAGGACAAATATATAACTAAAACAGGTAAATCGGGATGCGGTCAATTTCTTGAAAGAAAGAAATCTTTCACTGGATAAACCGAAATATGATTCAAACTGGACACTTAGAACCAAGTTCCAGGAGCGTGATTATCCCCCTTCGTTGCTAGAAAGAAGACTGATCCCTGCTAATGTACCATTCAATCTTCCTTCCGTCTCACCTTCCTGTGTGAATGAGTCTCCCCTCCTTTGACTATTTTCTTCTCTAGTGTACATAAACTTAAACGCATCCTCAACTTTTCTGTTCCTCGCCCTATCCTCTTCTCCTTCCACATCGGCTATTTTCTCCAGCATCCCCGCCTCCCCTATAGACGTCACCTTAACCTTGACAACCTCTTTTCTCGCAGGGACTTGACGTTCAGGAGCGTCAACCACTTGTCTATGGGCGCTAAGAGTTGCGAAAGACTTCCTGAAAGAGTGGACCTGACCTGTCCACTTCTCAACCTCCTTTCACACTTCTCTCCATCTTCCTGCAGCTAGTCCTTCCCTGTTGCTAAGGATTGCGCTCTTGTACCTCCAAACATTGTTTTACCAATTGGATAGTACTCGGTGAGAAGTGTTCTACGTAGGACTGTCCTCTAACAAGTTCAGCCTCCGTATTAACGGTCATAGAGCATCTGTAAACAACCATTCCAATTTCCCTATTGTCATCTACGCCAACTCCCACGGTCTACCTTTTAATGAGTGCTTCAGTGTACAGATTTTGCATCATATCCCCCTGATGACAATAACGTGACCGTTAGAGCATCTGGGGGGCATACATCTGGTTGCTCGGGGCACGCAGCGCACCTGGACTAAACCTTAAAAGATATAGGTTTATTTTTTCCTATTTCGTATCTTGTGTTTATATTTATTTTGTCTTTTATCCGTTACTATTAGTTTGTTTTTTCTTATTTTATTGTTCTAGATTCTTATTCTTAACTAGTTTCCTATGTTTATCTTTTTTTCTAGTCTCTACATTTTATTTACTATTACAGATATATTTTTGTTTGTATTGTATTTATTTTTTCATTTCTCTACTATTGTTTATTATTAATTCCGTTTGTTTTTTATTTAATTTATATATATATATATATATATATATATATATATATATATATATATATATATATATATATATCATCATAAACGGAAACTGTCCGGCAGGACAGATTACACTCAAAATAAACTGTGACAAATAGACAGAAACATAACAAAAACTCAATTTTCAATATTTCGACCGTAATGGCGGTCGAAAAATTTAAAAGTGAGGCATTCTTATGTTTCTGTCTATGTGTCACAGTTTATTTTGAGTATATATATACTTTTTCGATCCATATTGAGTATATATATACAATACGATCCAACACGGATAAATATAGTTCAATGTACAAAAAGGTTATGACTGCTTTAGTGTTCAAATCATTAAGCTGATGTCCGTAGTTTGACCTTAGGACCGTCAGAGGAGGCCCACATATGGTTATTGGGGGCCCGATCAGATCCCGGTTTAAATCAGATGCGTTAACTTTTGTATTTTTGTCCTTGTATTTTTAATTTATTTCTTTTTTATGTTTAAATTCTTTTTTTAATATATTATTTGTGTTTTTTACAGTTTTTAATGTTATCTATTATATTTGACTTATACTTTGTCATTGCCCTTTCTGTTCTCCGACGTTTATTTGTTTGCCTCGTTCCTTTTTTACACTAGTGCTGATCTCATCGGTCGATTCTTCATTTCTTCATTCGCGCTCAGTCCTTCGAAGTGGGGACACCTCTCTCACCTCGTCCTCGTCCACTGATAATGAAGTCAGTGGATGGCGAATGAGGGAGTGGTCTGGAAGAGAGGAAGTAGCGCAAAGCGGTTAAGCCCTCACTGTGATCTATGACAGTGTACAGCGAGGTTACATCCATAGTTACAAGGAGGATTGGATAAGGGGGAGATTCAGGCAGGGATACACTTTTGATTTTATCTAGGAAAAGATCTTTCTGTAAAGATTCCTTTCACTTCCTAGATAAAATCAAAAGTGTATCCCTGCCTGAATCTCCCCTTTATCCAATCCTCCTTGTAACTATGGATGTAACCTCGCTGTACACTGTCATAGATCACAGTGTCACAGTGAGGGCTTAACCGCTTTGCGCTACTTCCTCTCTTCCAGACCACTCCCTCATTCGCCATCCACTGACTTCATTATCACCTTAGCCTCCTTCGTCCTCAAACACAATGCTTTCAAGTTCGATGAAGACTTTTACCTGCAAATCAAAGGAACGGCCATGGGAACTAGAATGGCTCCCTCCTTCGCCAATCTGTTCATGGCTCACCTTGAAAATAGTTTCTTCCAAACCTGCCACCTTCTTCCCTCACTGTATACCCGCTTCATCGATGACATCTTCTTTATCTGGACCCATGGCATTTCCGAGTTAGAAGTCTTCATCGACAACTTCAAATCTTTTTGCTCCTCCATCTCCTTTACCCATAACATTTCCAGCAGATCCACTACCTTTCTTGATGTTGATATCACCCTCAACAATAGTTCTCTCATTACTTCCGTCCATTCTAAACCCTCTAATCCCCATTTATATCTACACTTCAATAGCTGCCACCCTCCCCATATTAAGAAATCCATTCCTCGATCCCTCTCCATACGAATTCACCGGATTTGTAACAGACTACAAGATAAACACCTACATATCAATAGCCTAAAAAGTAAATTTGTAGAGCGAGGTTACCCTCTCCCCTTCCTAACAAGAAGACTGGTTCCTGCCACGACCCCACACAATCCTACATCAACCTCCTCTTCCTCTCCCTCTGGGTCTCCCTACCTTATAACAACCTACTTCCCAGGTATCCACAGACTGGGCACCATCATTAAAGAACTTTTCCCGATCATATCCTCTTCCCCAGCACCTCCAAAACCTTTCCTAATCCACCACGCCTATCCTACAGACATCCTCCCAACCTTGGCAATTTTCTTTCGCACAGGAAGCTAACCTCCACGAGGGCAAACAGTTTGAACTCTGGAGCGCAACTGTGCGGACGTCGAGGTTGCCTCACATGTCCAATTATAAATTCCCAACCACACTTCACAGCTCCCCCCCATAACACCCTCTATCCTGTTGCAACTGACTGCTTGTGTACCTCCAAAAACTGTGTGTACCGTTTGGAGTGTACCAAGTGTGATTCGTTCTACGTAGGCCAAGCATCGACCAAGCTTAGTCTCCGTATGAACAATCACAGAGCTTCAGTCAATAGCCGCTCCCATCTTCCCATTGCCATACATGAAATAGCCACGGTCTCCCTTTTAATGAGTGCTACAGGTTACAGATTCTGCGACAAATACCCCCTGACTGCAAAGATCTCACACTACGAGCCTCCGAAGAAGCCCATATTTGGCTATTAAGTGCGCGCAGTGCACCTGGCCTCAATAAAAAGCGATAATGTTTAAAAGTTCCTTGCCTTTTCATATTTTATTACCAATATTTCATTTATTATTATTTGTATTCTCAGTTTTATTTTATTCTATCATAGCTTAGTCAGTACTTTTGTTTATGTATCAATTTCTCTGTTCGTTAATATGTATCAATTTCCCTTAATTTTTTCAATTTTTGCTTTTATTTATTTATTGTTCTCATATTCCATTAATTTAATGTAATTATAAATTGATTCCTGTCTACCTTATTTTCTGCGAACGGGCGCGCATGCGGCAACACTGTTGGTCTCCAACAGTCTCTGAACCAGTGGGCTTGGTTTCCCTCTCTTATCTCTCCTGAAGACGGTTCAAACCGAAAATTAGAGTCTGTAAGTGTGTTCTTTTGATTTCTCTATGTTTCTTTGTCTATATTGAACTATATTTGTCCGTTTTGGATCGTATTTCCAACGAAAAAAAGTATATATATATATATACAAAATCAATGATAAGAAATATCATCAATGTTTTGTGAAATCTTGATATATATATATAGTTAAATAGCAGAACACATTCTGCATTTACTATCTTCTTCAATAATTGCTCTTTTTATATATATCTTAGCTTACTATTCGCCCAGTTTTTATGCGGCCCCTAAAACTATTACAGTGTAGCCGTTGCATTGAAAAAATTACTTAAACTTTATGTACGTTATCAATCAAGATATAACTCAATAGAAGTAAATATTAATAAAGAGTCTTCGATAACATCTTTTGCGCTCTACAACCATAAAGTCAGGTTCCACAACACGAGTAGGAAATTGTATTTCAACACCAACATTTTTAATAATAAAACTTTCTTTTGAAAGTAATTAATACTTACAAATATGAAAAAAATATGGATGATTTATTAATAAATGAAGCAGACTTATTTGTTTTGTAGATGTCTAGACTTTTCAACAATAATTTAGTCTAAGATCAATGTTTTCTTAATTATAAGAGGTGTTTTATACAACTTGTTTGGACAAATTTCGAGATTTCAATAATGTTATCGAAAAAAAAAATATTGAAGGCATAATCACTAAGGGTATTTATTACTATTAAATTTGAATGATCATTCAAATGAGGATTATTTTCCAATTGCTTATCCAGGCGCACAAGGAAAAGAATCCCTAAAAACATATTAATATTTTAATTAATAAAGAAAACAATCCTTAAAAACATATTAAGTTTTAAAACTTGATATTAAATATTATTCAAAATAGTAAAACGTAAAAAATAAAGAGAAAGTTAGAACTGAGTACCTCAGCATCATGGTAGTTAGTTTTCCTCTTAGTAACTTCACTGTGAATATTGTGAGCTTTTTCTGCCAAAAATTTGTGCATGTCAAGAGAGCGAGACAGACTTTCCAGTTCATACATTTCAAACGTTTTATTGAAACTCTGAAAAGAAAAATTGTAATGCATTAATAAAAAAAAAATCAAACTAGGATATTTCAAATCGTGTTGTTTATGAGACAGTCATCCAAAAGCGCTAACTAGTGGGAGCCAACCACCCACAAGTGAACCTAAGGACCCGAAGAAGACTGTCCCGAAGAAGGAGAAAGGAATTCACTTTATGTCCGAAACGTAGGGAGCCTGAATGCACATTATCAATTATAGTTTGTGCAAATTCTGAAAAGAAGAGAAGAAACACCGTCGCACCTGCTGGTTGACTGCCAGGCTACTTTGCTGCACAGAGTTAGGTGCTTCGTGACACCCAACAAATCCATAGTTGGACTTTTATCGCTGGACTCAGCAAAGTGCTGAGCTTCTTGGAGGCATTGAAGCTAACTGCTGGGGTACTTTAGCGCAAAAGGGGGAAGTACAATAGTGTTTTTTTTAAGACTCAGTGCTATAGTCACCCTCAAATGATATGAGGTTGGAAGAAGTTTCACAAAATATAACTTCATAATATTAAGTAAATACAAAAATTATGAGGTGGAAGAAGTTTCACAAAATATAATTTCATAATATTAAGTAAATACTAAAATTATGAGGTTAAGTTTATACGTACCACGTTAGGTTCGGTATGCCTAGACACTTTAAACTCCACTTCTCCGCCCCTTTTGGTTATGTACTTCACCAGGTCAATGGCATCTTCCCAAGTTTTGTCAGATATCTCTCTGTATAATTTAACAAAACCAGCTCGATTCTTTTCGTGGTTGGCAAAATTAATCGACTAAAAAAAAATAATAAAATTAATTTCTTAATTTTTATATTAAATGTATTTATTTTCCAGGGATTAGGAATAAATATGTGAACCCTTTCCTGGGTCGGTGCTCTTGGCTTTTTAATTTTAAAATTTGGCCCAGGTAGTAGCAACGACCTACCAACCCAGTTGGTGAAAAGTAAAACTTGGTGACTCTACTTCGTCTATATAAAAGGAGAAATCATTTTTGTCTCGACGATGGCTCTAGGAAAGAGTTGAAACAGTTGTTAAGATATCTACAGTAAAATCATAAGTTTTGTGAACAGTTAGTGGCTTTACTGTTATATACAAATATTATATAATATAAAAACATTATGTACCAAGAAAACTTCCTGGTATTATATTATTTCTGCTAACATTATGGATGGTAGACGAGGCACTCTTCAATTGCCTTCCCTGAATGCTGGTGCCTGAATTCTAATGAAATAACACATAAAATTAAAACGAAAACTTAATATAAAGTTTTTTGTCAGTTATTAAGAAATTTCCTTACAATGAAAAATTAAAACTTCAACAATCAAAGTAAAATACATACCATTAAGAGATGCTGAAAGCTGTGATCGACATGAAGAAGTAAATACCGAGACAAATCTTGCATAACACTACCAGCAGCAGAGAACTTAGCATCGCAATTCTCCAAACCATCAGCTTAAAAGTAATAAGAAAACTTCTGTTAATACAAAGTAATAAGAAAACACAGTTTTATAACTTCCTTTCAGCAACCCTAGGTAAATTGATTTAAAATAAAATGTTTTATAAAAAATCTGAGAAAGTTTAAAATAGATTCAAAGTTTGATACCTCCAACATCATCATAAATCATAGTAATAATTTTAATCAAATTACAATTGTTTAAAATACATTGAAAAGTTATGAAAATTTACAAGGGTCAACGAATAAGGTTTCAGTTCCTTAAACAACTTATAATTAGGTATATATTTTAATATTCTCAGGCGATTACCTTCAATAATTTATATAAATTTAAACTATGAGGACTGTGGACAGCCTGAGGAAGGCCACAAAGATGATTGAAATATATTGTTGTGGAGGAACTAAATCATTATTTGTAAGCCTTATATTAGGAAGTTCTTTTAATTAATCAGTGCAGTAAAAAAATCCAGCTAATTTAATGATATTGATTTGAAAATAGAAATATAATTTGAAAAATGGAAAAGGGACCCTACAAGGTCCTTCTTTAGCTAGTTATCTGCATATTACAAATCAGCATTGTAAAATATCTACAACTAACTTAATCAACTGAACCTCCTAGGATTGTATTTGTTTCGTTCCTAACAGTGGAGTACACACTGAATATCCTACCTATTGTATAATCCCAGCTTGACTATTTCTGTTGGCGGATGCTGCGAAAAGAAGCTTCTGATTTGTTTTTCCATTTTTATACTATATGCTTGCTATTTAAATGACCGATTTCTTAGAAATTTTCATTTCATTTTTCATTTTCCTTAGGTTGTATACTTTAAAACATGTTTCACTGTGTAAATAACTAGTCAAAAGACATTTTAGTACAGTGAGATAACCTGTCAATTACAACCACCAAGAATATATTGGCCCAGCTGAATTATTTTTTTTTAATTCTTACTTCTATCATTATAATATAAAGTACATCATGTACATGGGGTATATTGTTGCTAATTTATCATGAATATGTACCAACACATTTGGACAGGAAATGACCTCAGTCTTAAACTGTTTTCTCTAAGTCTTAGTGTGTTATCACTATTTAGAACAAATCGCAGAGCTAGTAGTCTAAAAATACATAAAATCTCTAAAGGCCAATTATTGATTGTTCACAAAGAAATTTCCTTGGGAATGCATTTCAGAAGGTTAAACTAGGTTTAACTTACAATATTACTCGACATGCTGATATAGTTTAGCTATAAGAAGTATGACAGACACCAGAGTGAATGCTCTTAAAAGATGATATCCAGCAATCCAGTGGTAAATTGTGATAAATTGTGGAGCTCCAGAACTTTCGTAACCATTATGTTAATGGTAAACATGAATTTGCAATAAACAAAAGTACTTAAAAAACAATAAACAGGTAAATACCTTTAACTTGGAAAATAAACAACTGCATTATAAAATCAAATTTTCAATGATTTATGATCTATATATAGTAGTATGAGTATTAGTGCCAGAAAAAGTCAACTGCGTATGTCCCTATTTTGAACTTCACTTATTTTTCTCAATTCATTAATGCGATAAAGTTATCATGAATTTATTGAGTATCATATCTCACTAGTATAATCTCATTACGATTCAACTTTCAATATAAATTTCTCTTTTTGATTAAATATAATCCGTAATATGTGTTAGTCATAGTTCACTTTGTAAATTTAAACAGGAGTAGCGACTCTGAAACCCATATATTTATATATATTTGGAAGTTGTGAAAATGATCCGGAACGACGAGTTCGGAACCGAAATAAAAGGAGAAACATACAATTACTTTTTCCAATTTACGTTTTAAACTGTCTCCAAATGAAGATATTTATGTATATATATATACATACTGGAGAAACTTGCACCTATCACAGCTATTCACCTATCGTGGGATTTTAATTCCACGTTACAGGTGGAAATATGTTGATCTCGTTTTAGAATTATATATTGAGATTTACAGATAATAGATTACTAAAAGTTACACAAAACATAACTAATACGATTAACATTTCGTCATCAAGAGATCAGAAGAACCAGAGCTATTTTCAGACTGACATAGTAGACTGAAAACATATCTTTTGCATCATCTCTTGAAGAAGCATTCTGCTATGTGAAATATTAAGAATAAGTGGTTTTTTATCATCTGAATAATATTTATTCCTATTGAGTTAGCCGAATATAAAAATGACATTCACATGTATTCACGAAAACAAATGAAACCTACATTCATACTAATGAAGAAACGTAACGGTAAAACAGAAATAAATAATAGAGATCATAGCTAGTTTGAACAAGTTTATTAGCTCATATTTTGTTCAATAGTAAGGGCTTGGGATATCAATTCAAATAATATTTTTGATTTCCCTTATCATGCAACTCTTTATATCCTGAAATTATACGGTTGATACAGTAAAACTTGGACTAGTAATATTTGAAAATAAAGATAGAACATAACTTTAAAGCTACACTGGGTTAAGCTTAAATTGTAATTTTCATACGTACACATTTACTAAATGAAAATTTTGATACAATATATTACCTATTCCTGAAGCACTGCATGTCTGTGTCGCACTACTATAACAGAACTCAGCTCTAACGTAAGCTGTTAAACAAGCAAAAATAAGCAGTAAAGTTTTCATCTTCTACAACAGTTAAAGAATAAATGGAAAAAATGTAAACTTAAGACGTTTGGTAGTTACTTGTGCTCAGCACTTACTACTTTCAAATGAATCTAATAAGCAATACTCAATTCTTGACTGATAAAACACATACACTCCAAACAGAGTGATATCAAATTTTAATTTGATTGGTCCTCAGGGCTGGACCACACTTGCGCAGTGCCAAACTGCGTAATACCTCTACATGCGCCTGCCTAAAGTTGTTGATTATGATATTACTGGGGGTATAACTCTGATTTCTTTGTTATCTTTCAAAGGAAGTGGGTAACAATCCATTAGTTTCAGTGCTAGTTGACAGACTGCTTCGAATTGCTTTAGTTGATAATTCATTTCACTGCGTTTGATTTCTTTTTAAAATTTTTCACAATGAAGTTAACTTCTATTATTTTGCCACTTACGTTATTGTTTCTTGCATTTTCATCGACTGTTGCTGTTGAGAAATTATATTGTAAGTACTTCTATTCTATACTATGTATTTAAATCACAATATTATTCTTTCAAAAAATTGAGAACTCCGAAGTTAGCTTCATTCCTGTAATTAAAGTTCAAATTAGTTCAAATCAAATACTTACGATTCAAATATAGTAATATAAACTTATTCCTTCATCTATCTATGTGGTAGAGCTATTTTGAATCGTCCCAATTAGAATAATACTCTTAACAATGACCATTCAATTGTTGAAGTTTGTTTCGCTTACATAATTTGGTTTGCAATTATTTATATCCTAAGTTACAGCTAATATTTTGTATATTTGCCACTTGCATGGCATATAAATCTTGAAGTCATATATTTAAATTTCTTATCCATCTCCGTCTAAAGTTTAATTGATGAAGGTATATTTGATAAGGAAGGTTACTTTCTGTTTGTCAACAGAAAAGATTGATAAGACAAATAAGAAATTGTACTTACGTTTTAAACTTTACAGAAACGACAGAAAATCATTTTTTATGAAAAAAAGCTCCATTTCAATGTGTCATTTAATACCCTAACACGTTTATAAACCTATTGGCGTTATTTGCATGGAACTTGCAATACCAACTCTGTTGAGTGGGGGTATTGCCACTTTTTCGTTTCCACTTAAACAGTTTCACAATAAAAGGTTTACTCAAAAAATTCTTAATTTTCTTATATAATGTAAAGATCACATTGAGTGGAATATATATATACATATAATTGAATATATAATATTTATGAAATGCCGAAGTGCTTTCTTTTGTGTAAATAAAATTATAAGAATCAATTATGCCTTGTTCTGTATAATATATTTGTTATCAAATTACTACCTGTTTCGTTTTAATGTGAAAATAATATAATTAATATGGCAAACTGGATTACATAAAAGAATGTTTAATGTTTTTTTTTTATAAAATAAAACTGATTTAATAGGAAAAAAAATATATATTTAGTATTTTTGAAAAAGTTTGTGTTATTTTACTTTATTTAGTTGTTATGAATGGGATACTCCTTCTAGGTCATGATTAGCATGAGTTAACATTTATGATGATCGTTGTGAATATTGTCATCATTAAATTAGCAGTAGGAATTCCTTCAATTATTGCTAAGCATAACGATATAGGGATAGACTGATAGAATCATTTGATAGTGCTGCCTTTGGGTTTAAATATTAACTACCTCATAATTAACTATACGTCTATATGTTTCTTTTTATATAAATATTATATATTGCGTTTGGGGAAAATATTCAGGTCAAAATTAAATTCTTACTTTTGGATTAATGTGCATTTAGTATCTTTTTGAGAAAATAATTCAGAAAACATCACATAATATTGATCATCTCTTCAATATTTAATTTAGTTATCACAGTAATGATTCACACTTTTCAACATTGTGTTTTCTTTACATCTTTATGACTGAAATATATAAGTATACAAAATACTCTCTGAGTCTGGCTGTCTTTTAGATATTCATTCTGAAATGACTATTAATCTTAGTGAAAGTTCACACGTTTATTCAGGTTGGCCCTGGGAAGGTTTTAAGTGGATCAGGTTAACTATAGGTGAAAAGAACTGTAGTGTCACAGTGTTATTTAATTTTGCTGCTGATCCATCAGTAAATGAAAATTTATGATTATGAATCAATTTTAATTAAATAACACATACTTACATTCCCAGGTATTTTCTTAAAGACACGTCATTTAAATATGGTTTGTAAGGTTTGATTGATTTCATTTTGTAAGTTATTTATCCGAAAGATGCTAGTAGTAGTAAGTTTTATGTAAAACAAGTTCTCAACCTTTTTTTTTTACACTTATGCTATACATTTTGAACCATGTTAATATTATGAATCTGTCGATTAAAATAGAAGTTTCATATAATTGATATGAAGCAGCAGGTTTTTTTAATTGTTGTGATGTCAAGTAGAATATTTAGAAAATTGCATTTCACTCTTTCAAATTACGGCTTCTTAAAGTGGCTTTTCGTTTGCAACATTCTTGTGAATAAATGTTAATTAAACTGTTTAGTCCCTAAGTTATTTAACGTTTTATCCTTTTTTATGCAGCAACCATTGTTTTTTGTAATAACTAGATCTGGAGCAAAATAGTTGCACATACGCCGAAGTTGGTATTTTGTCAGTAAAACAGAATCATTGCTCTATTTCCTCTAATGATGCAATCAGTGAAACACTTGATATTTAGTAACTAAACAGTTTTATTTGAATTAATAAAAAGACTAAGTATAGAACTATTAAATGATGTCAGAAAAATTAACATAATATCAGTCAAGAATTTCAACAAATTTCGATTATTACAAAAGCCAATAAAGCTAAAAAAAGAAAAAAACTGAAAACTCATCTTGGAATGATGGATAACCTACTGTCTTGTTTGTTTTACTTTCATTGACTTAGAAATTTTCTACAGCACCCAGTCAAATAGAAATGTTATTTACAGGTTTTGAGATTTTTTGAGGGTTTTGGTCTGTATATTAAAAATGCTTCTTCGCCAACGTTTCGACATATATTTATGTCCTCCTCAGGGCGAAAACATTAATCCATTGAGCACAATCATTACGACTACATTGGGTCTCTTGTTTATAATATGTAACAAAAAAGACAAACTATAGATATACGTATTCCAGTCTGGTTTTGTATTATATTGATAAGAATTTCCAGAGATTTAAATATGTTTACCTGGGAAGTCTGTTGTGTATCCTTGTATTTTTTTCCATTTGTATAAACTTGTCTACATATTAAATGAATAACGGACAGTTGCTAGGGCTCCACATTGTCCGGGAGGTTACATTCTTGTTATGGATATAACATATACCTAATATATAAAAGATTTCACATAAACACGTGAAACAACAATCAATGATCAAACCACAATAAGAAATGGGAAAACAAGACTAAGATCTTTCAACCGTAACAAGCGGTCTTCGTCAGAGTAAAAAACCCAACTAAACACTAGATGCAGAAAACATCTGGTGAGGAGTTGAGAAGAGTGGGAGGGAAGAGTGGTATTTTAAAGGGTGAAAGCACAGGAAAGGACTAATGTCCAGAAAGGGATGTTTGGGGAAACAAAGGAGTACAGTAAGAAAAAGTAAAAAACTATCCGCTAGCTGTCAACCCTCTTTGAAGAGGCTATTGCCCTCGTGACGAAAGTATCAAGTTTGAAGAGAATCAATGGTATGGGTGGTATACACACAGACTCCACATTCCACACCCAGTCATGATGGCCACCTCTACGGCACATCTGTGCAGAGTCGTATCCCGTTGCAAATTTCCCGGGCCACTCAAGTTGCGTAACATGAAATTTGTTACCGATACTAAATCACAGCATGATGATGCTCCTACTTGAAGTTTTTACTCATGAGCAGGCAGTCCAAGAGTAGTCACGGAGTCAAGAAATGCAGTTAGGTAATAGACTACTTCCTCATTACTAATCACTCTCTTCACTGACTTTTAAGTTCTATCTTCGGGTTGATATAGCGTAAGAACATGTTTGCTGATTTTTCCTGCCTGTTCATTAGTAAGGCTTGAGCATTGCGCATTTACAAAGCCATTTATTCTGAATAGATAGTAAATCTTGAACTCTGGGAAACACCTTGCCAATAAGCTCAAATAAGCATAATATTCATATATTAGCATTTTGCTATAAGCAAATATTCATGTACGCAAATGAAATTAAAGTCAACTAACAATACCTAATTGCTACATCTGTATATTTTCAAAATAAACATGTGTGTGTAGTTAGCCAAACACGACTTAAAAGTTCATAACTTCGCTTCATCATTGAATATTCCATCCATCCACAGATTAGATTTTAAGTTAGACATACACAAATCTACAATCAAAGTTTCAATGTCTTTTGGTGGCATTATTTTGTGGACAAACCGACAGACAGAAATTATTCTAAGGGTATATGTGGCTACTCTAAAGTATGAAACGTAAAGAAAACTTGAAATGAGTTAGTTCTAATTAACGTGCTCCCAGTCAACAGCCAGCATGCAAGCCACTGGGCTACTCTGGTTCCATACCTTACTTTATTACCAGTGTTTATATTACGCAAATATTAAATTAAAAAAAATATTTTTATTGTATTTATTTATAATACATTTGCATTACTGTCATCGGCGAGCAAGCAAGCTACTGGCTACCCTGGCTAGATCCCTTTACTTTATTACCATTTTTTATATTATTCACATTTTAAAATCAAAAAAATATTTGTTTGTTACATTTATTTATAATACATTTGCACTACTGTCATCGGCGATCACGCAAGCCACTGGGCTACTCTGGTCCCATACCTTACATTATTACCAGTGTTTTTATTAAGCAAATATTAAATTAAAAAAAAGTTTACAGTTATATATAATACATAGCAAACGTACCCGTCTTTGACGGAATCAGAAGTTCCGTCATTTTTGGTATTCCAAAATCTCATTAGAAATTATAGAACAGTAGAAAATACCATTATTAGTACAGTGTTAAACAAATGCCTCTGTATACACTACATTAGCTGTCCGTCCTTTAGGTTCATGGAAGAACAAACTGTTGAAACCTCTGACTCTTGAGCAAGTAAACTACAGTTGACCATGTGAGAAAAACTTGGTCTCGCTAACTTGAATTCCTGCGTTAGATAAAGTCTCCCTTTGCGACTTAGTTAACGTCATTGCGAAATAGACTCTGACGGGACTTTGCAATCATTTCAACGGAAACAGACAGTTGCTCGGAATAAATGGTATGCGTGGTATACACACGTCCATACCACATACCACATCCAGTCATTATGTACGCTTCTATGGCATATCTGTGTAGAGCACGAACTCAGAGTCGTGTACCGTTGCACAGTTTTGGGGCACTCATGTTTCGTAACATGAAATTTGTTACTGCTACTAAATTGCAGTATGATTGGTGCTCCTACTTTAAGTTTTTACTCATGAGCAGGCAGTCCAGGAGAAATAAATTCAGAGTCAAGAAATTCAATTAGATAATGAACTGCTTCTTCATCACTAATCCAATCTCTTTACTGACTTGTAAGTTATTTCCTCGGTATGATATAGCGTAAGAACTTGTTTGTTGATTTTTCCTGCCTTTTCATATTAAGAGTTGAGAATTACTCGTTTACAAAACTATTTATTCGTAATAGATAGTACATCCTCAACTCTGGGAAACACCTTTTCAAAGATGTCAAATACGCAATCTATATAAATAAAATCATGATTTTGTCTGTACATTGCTTAGAACTGACTCAATTCAAGTTTTCTTTACGTTTCATACATTGGAGAAACCGAATCCACCCTTAGAAAAATTTCTGTCGGTTTGTCTGTTTGTCCGCAAAACTTTGTCACAAGTAAACTCAGCTACCATAAGACATATAAAGCTGAAACTTTTACAGTAGATTTTTGTAGGTCCAACTTAAAATATAGGCTTTGAATTATTTGGAAATTCAACGTAGAAGTGAAGTTAAGGACGTTTAAAGCAAAAACGTTTGTCACAAGTAAACTCAGCCACCATAAGACATGGCGAGCTGAAACTTTGACACTGGCTTTGTGTATGCCTAACTTAAAATATAGGCTCTAAATAGATTCATAATTAAGTACAGAAACAAAGTTATAGGGCTTTAAGCGTATTTTCCTAACTTCACAGACAAGTTTGTTTTGAAAATACACAGGTGAAGCAAGTAGGTATTGTTAGTTGATTTTAATTTCATTAAAGCATACGAATATATTGCGTATTTGACATCTTTGAAAAAGTGTTTCCCAGAGTTGAGGATGTACTATCTATTACAAATAAATAGTTTTGTAAACGAGCAATTCTCAACTCTTAATATGAACAGGCAGGAAAAATCAACAAACAAGTTCTTACGCTGTATCATACCGAGGAAAGAACTTACAAGTCAGTAAGACATTGGATTAGTGATGAAGAAGCAATTCATTATCTAATTGAATTTCTTGACTCTGAATTTATTTCTCCTGATCTGCCTGCTCATGAGTAAAAACTTAAAGTAGGAGAACCAATCATGCTGCAATTTAGTAGCAGTAACAAATTTCATGTTACGAAACATGAGTGTTCCAAAACTGTGCAACGGGACACGACTCTGAGTTCGTGCTCTACACAGATATGCCATAGAGGCGGACATAATGACTGGATGTGGTATTGGGGAGTCTGTGTGTATACTACACATACCATTGATTCCGAGTCACTGTCTGTTTACGTTGAAATGATTGCAAAGTCCCGTCAGAGTGTATTTCGCAATGACGTTAACTAACTCGCAAAGGGAGACTTCATCTAACGCAGGAATACAAGGTAGCGAAACCGAGTTTTTCTCACATGGTCAAATGTAGTTTACTTGCTCAAGGGTCAGAGGTTTCAACTCTTTCTTCTAGCATGAACCTGAAGGACAGACAGCTAATGTAGTGTATTTCGAGGCATTTGTTTAACACTGTAGTAATAATGGTATTTTCTACTATTCTATAATTTCTAATGACATTTTGAAATACCAAAAATGACGGAACTTCTGATTCCTCCGTGGTATAGCCGAAAGGCATAGGCACACGGCAATAAACCAAAACAGGAACTTCTGATTCCGTCAAAGACGGGTACGTTTGCTATGTAGTATATATAACTGTAAACTTTTTTTTAATTTAATATTTGCTTAATAAATACACTGGTAATAATGTAAGGTATGGGACCAGAGTAGCCCAGTGGCTTGCGTGATCGCCGATGACAGTAGTGCAAATCTTTATAAATAAAATAATGATTTTGTCTGTACATTGCTTAGAACTGACTCATTTCAAGTTTTCTTTACGTTTCATACATTGGAGAAACCGAATCCACCCTTAGAAAAATTTCTGTCGGTTTGTCCGCAAAACTTTGTCACAGGTAAACTCAGCTACCATAAGACATATAAAGCTGAAGCTTTTACAGTAGATTTGTGTAGGTCTAACTTAAAATATAGGCTATGAATTGATTGGAAATTCAACGTAGAAGTGAAGTTATGGACGTTTAACGCAAAAATGTTTGTCACAAGTAAACTCAGCCACCATAAGACATAGCGAGCTGAAACATTGACACTGGATTTGTGTGTGCCTAACTTAAAATATGGGCTCTAAATAGATAATTAATTCAGTACAGAAGCGAAGTTATGGGGCTTTTAGCTGTATTTTCCTAACTTCACAGACAAGTTTGTTTTGAAAATACACAGGTGTGGCAAGTAGGTATTGTTAGTTGATTTTAATTTCAATTGAGCACATGAATACGAGTATATTGCGTATTTGACATCATTGAAATGGTGTTTCACAGAGTTAAGGATGTACTATCTATTGAGAATAAATGTTTTGTAAACGAGCAATTCTCAGTCCTTAATATGAACAGGCATGAGAAATCAACAAACAAGTTCTTACGCTATATGAAGCCGAGGAAAGAACTTACAAGTCAGTAAAGAGATTGGATTAGTGATGAAGAAGCAGTTCATTATCTAATTGAATTTCTTGACTCTGAATTTATTTCTCCTGGACTGCCTGCTCATGAGTAAAAACTTAAAGTAGGAGCACCAATGATGCTGCAATTTATAGCAGTAACAAATTTCATGTTACGAAACATGAGTGACCCAAAAACTGTGAAACGGGACACGACTCTGAGTTCGTGCTCTACACAGATATGCCATAGAGGCGGACATAATGACTGGATGTGGTATTGGGAGTCTTCCGAACCACTGTCTGTTTCCATTCAAATGATTGCAAGGTCCCCTCAGAGTCTATTTCGCAATGACGTTAACTAAGTCGCAAAGGGAGACTTTATCTAACGCAGGAATTCAAGTTAGCGAAACCAAGTTTTTCTCACATGGTCAACTGTAGTTTACTTGCTCAATAGTCAGAGGTTTCAACTGATTGTTCTTCCATGAACCTGAAGGACAGACAGCTAATGTAGTGTATACAGAGGCATTTGTTAAACACTGTACTAATAATGGTGTTTTCTACTATTCTATAATTTCTAATGGTGAAATGGTGTTTCACAGAGTTAAGGATGTACTATCTATTGAGAATAAATGTTTTGTAAACGAGCAATTCTCAGCCCTTAATATGAACAGGCATGAGAAATCAACAAACAAGTTCTTACGTATAATACTATAATTGATATGTTGGAATACCAAGTATAATAGAATTTTTGATTCCGTCAAAGACGGGTACATTTGCTAGTCTATTATAAATAAATATAACAAACAAATATTTTTTTTATTTTAAAATGTGGATAATATAAAAGATTGTAATAAAGTAAAGGGATCTAGCCAGGGTAGCCAGTAGCTTGCTTGCTCGCCGATGACAGTAGTGCAAATGTAATATAAATAAATACAACAAAAATATTTTTTTTTAATTTAATATTTGCGCAAAATAAACACTGGTAATAAAGTAAGGTATGGAACCAGAGTAGCCCAGTGGCTTGCACGCTAGCTTTTGACTGGGAGCACGTTAATTAGAACTAGCTCATTTCAAGTTTTCTTTACGTTTCATACTTCAGAGTAGCCACATGTACCCTTAGAATAATTTCTGTCTATCGGTTTGTCGACAAAATATTGCCACCATAAGACATATAAAGCTGAAACATTGATTGTAGATTTGTGTTTGTCTAACTTAAAATCTAATCTTTGTATACAGAGGCATTTGTTTAGCA
Source organism: Hermatobates lingyangjiaoensis (assembly GCA_026182355.1). Taxonomy (NCBI): domain Eukaryota; kingdom Metazoa; phylum Arthropoda; class Insecta; order Hemiptera; family Hermatobatidae; genus Hermatobates; species Hermatobates lingyangjiaoensis. The sequence continues at coordinate 128,668 of JAPFBL010000360.1, forward strand.
CTGTACTAATAATGGTATTTTCTACTATTCTATAACTTCTAATTGTAGTATTAGTATAATACTATAATTGATATTTTGGAATACCAAGTATAATAGAATTTTTGATTCCGTCAAAGACGGGTACGTTTGCTAGTATATTCATATGCTCCAATGAAATTAAAATCAACTAACAATACCTACTTGCCACACCTGTGTATTTTCAAAACAAACTTGTCTGTGAAGTTAGGAAAATACGCTTAAAGCCCTATAACTTCGCTTCTGTACTGAATTATGAATGTATTTAGAGCCCGTATTTTAAGTTAGGCATACACAAATCCAGTGTCAAAGTTTCAACTCGCCATATCTTTTGGTGGCTGAGTTTACTTGTGACAAACGTTTTTGCGTTAAACGTCCATAACTTCACTTCTACGTTGAATTTCTAATCAATTCAGAGCCTATATTTTAAGTTAGACCTACACAAACCTACTGTAAAAGTTTCAGCTTTATATGTTTCATGGTAGCTGAGTTTACTTGTGACAAAGTTTTGCGGACAAACAGACAAACCGACAGAAAATTTTCTAAGGGTGGATTCGGTTTCTCCAATGTATGAAACGTAAAGAAAACTTGAAATGAGTCAGTTCTAAGCAATGTACAGACAAAATCATTATTTTATATATATAGATAAGTAACATATCAAAAAATTGAGGTTCTTACAAATACTTACTATTATATTTATGAAGAATAAAATCATTAAAACTAATAAAGCTATATATAATGAACTATAATATATAATAAAATGATAATGAACTATATATGTTTTCCATCGTTTCTTGGATGGATGTCAAACCAAAGTTTTCTGATCAGTCTAAATGTACCTTTAATAAATTATGAAATTCTCTTCTTCCTTCTTTATGACAAAGAGGCTCTTAATTTTAAATTACATCTTCGATGATTCGATGTATTTCATCATGTGTCAGAGGAATTCTGGTTTGTTCATTGATATTGAAGGAGCTTTTTATTAGATGTCATCAAATCCAGTCAGTCAGGAGTAATATAGTTGTTTTAACCCAAGAACTACAGAATGGATCGGAACAAACTATGTCAAGAATAATTAGTGTAAGTATAGGATCTACCGCAGTTGAAATTTGGTCATTTAAGGCTGACTTGAAGAGGTGCTATCCTGGTAATTCGTTGTGTATGACCTGGATATTCTAATCAGATGGGATGGGTAGGAAAAGATATTCAGATAACGCATGTAATCATATGTAAGATTATTTGACAGAACATAGAGTATTAAGTGTAAATCTACTCTTTTGAATCACAAACTTACTATTACCGCATTTATAAAAGAAATCATGTTATATGCTTGATGAAAAAGGAAACTAAATGAAAAAGATTCTCAAATAAGCCTTAATGAACTGCTATGTCAAGGGTATCTAAGGATGAAGGAGCATGGACCACCGGCTCTTTAGCTTAACATTAAGTTAGTTAAACATCCCCTTCCTTGAATATTTTTTATCGAAAATGAGGAGATTTGCAGTTTTTTTGAGACTGGTACTTAATTAAAATTCCAGGATAACAATTTTCTGCAAATTAATAGATTTAATAATTAATTTGTTATAGACTAGTATTAGGTTAGGTTAGGTTGAAGTGGTAGTCCCACAAGGGAAGACACTTAGGCCGAGCATTGGCCCTTTCTGATACAACACAATGAAGATTCTACAGTGGGAGTCCTAAATTTTACCTAACTCAAATGTATTTAGAGTAGGGATCTTTAACGAGTACCTGACATCGTACAGGCTCGGGACCGACAGTTTAATGTCCTTCTCCGAGGGACGACGTGCTCAGATTTATTCACCTGCTGCATGAATAAATCAAGGGCCAGGTGAAGATCGAACCCTGGTCCTATCAGTTCAGGGGTGATACATGCGTATTAGTTAATATAGAGAATTTTGTCCAATCTGCTGCTAGATACATTGATTTTGATTGAGTAATTCACAGGAAGTGGTAAAATGATCAGAAATAATCTCTTGAATTAGAATATTCATAAGATGGAGAAAGAGTTTGTTGGGCTATTGCTTGGTTTATTGACTTGTCTGAAATTATTAATACGACTAGTAAATATAAGTTGGCTCACATGTGGGTATATTGAGACAGAAAATAGAAAAAACATGATGCAAGAAGCAGCGTAAAAAAAACTGATGAAATCATTAAATTCATAATCTATGAGTTTAATAAAACTTTATTAGAGAGTTTGATAGTGAGTCTACAGGATTGTAATGTGGATAGCGACATTAAAATAAAAACCAAACTCAAATTATAGTCAATGTATTCGATATTATGTTTATTTATACTAAAGTTGAGTGTAGGCCACTCCAGATTTTTTTTCCAGTAAACAAACTAATTATTGACAAACTAAATCGTTTTCTTTAGTTACATTCCTTGTGGGGCCTCTTTAATGTTTGTTGAACATAAAGTGGGTGCGGAATAAGTGGAATTGGACACAGTGTTGCTGTAAATAACTTATTGTTTTCAAATCTGCTAGAGTTTGCCAAGTCATTGCACCATGGTCTATTTTTACATTCGTTCTCAGCCACTGCGCACCAAACAAGACGTTATATTTCCTTGTCCTCTTTTATCAGCTGTCGCAAAAAAAGCTTGTGAGACGTATTAAAACGCAAATTGACTTTTATAATCAGTTTGTGTGACTTTTGTTTTGTTTGTAGATGACCTGGCAACCGTGAAAATCTTATTCAAATTACTTTATACCTGTTTAATGGTGTTTACACTGTATTATCGAAGTGCTTTCAGTTCGACATGTGTCAACCTAAAGATTAAGTACATACCTAATTGATGTCTCAGTAATTTATCCTAAACGTTGGCCGCTACTGAAGTTAATATAATTCTTTTGAGAAATAATTTCACATTTTTTTATCTAAAGAAAGTCCTTTGATACTCTGCTCTATTTTTTACCCCCCAGTTATTCATCCCTCATAGTTGTTCTCTGATGTATCTTATGTATTTCTTCCATGAAATGATGACTAACATGTCTCTTCTGAGATTGTGCAAACTTTGTAGGTTTCATTCTTTGGCTTTTTATTGACGTTCTCTGATATTTGTACTATAGTTCTTCGAAGAACTGGTGACTATAAGTGTGTTCTGAGATTGTGAAGACTTTGTAGGTTTCATTCTTTGACTTCTTATTGACGTTCTCTGATGTTTGTACTATAGTTCTTCGAAGAACTGGTGACTATAAGTGTGTTCTGAGATTGTGCAAACTTTGTAGGTTTCATTCTTTGACTTTTTATTGACGTTCTCTGATATTTGTACTATAGTTCTTCGAAGAACTGGTGACTATAAGTGTGTTCTGAGATTGTGAAGACTTTGTAGGTTTCATTCTTTGACTTCTTATTGACGTTCTCTGATGTGTGTACTATAGTTCTTCGAAGAACTGGTGACTATAAGTGTGTTCTGAGATTGTGAAGACTTTGTAGGCTTCATTCTTTGGCTTCTTATTGACGTTCTCTGATATTTGTACTATAGTTCTTCGAAGAACTGGTGACTATAAGTGTGTTCTGAGATTGTGCAAACTTTGTAGGTTTCATTCTTTGACTTCTTATTGACGTTCTCTGATATTTGTTCTATAGTTCTTCGAAGAACTGATGACTATAAGTCTGTTCTGAGATTGTGCAAACTTTGTGTGATATTTGTTTATCCATTTTACCTCAGAATTACTAAATACTACACAATTACGGATTGCACAACTAATAATTTAAAAAATCTAGAGTGGCCTACACTCAACTTTCTATAAGTAACTTAATATCAAACTTCTTGAGTATATAATATACAACGTCTCATTTAAGCATAATGTAAACATCTAAATGGGATATGATTATTAGTCTTTCATTCCTGAGGTAGTACAGATAGTGATTGAAGGACATATAAATACATAAGCTTTTTTTGTACATCACGCAGCTGATGTAAATAATTTCATTAGTAAAACTACAGCAGTAATAACATTTTTGAAAAACCAAAGTGAACATTTCTTGATACGAAATATTCTCCTACAAGAGAACAAGGCCTCTGTTCAAATAGCCAGTTGATTTCTTACATCGTTTACTTGACATCCTTCTACATCGAATATTAAAGTAATATTTTCAAATTTAAAACAGGAACATACCCTTATTTTCTCTGAAAAACATCATAAACATCGAAGAAAAAATGTTGTTTTAAGATGATTTATAATTAAAGATGTACGATAATTACATTTATTAATCTCTAAACGAAAGATTTCAATTTTGAATTATCTTTTACATTTTTGGTTTTTAACAGAATTATTATACTGGGAATTTTATGGCTTCTTAGTATTTAATAAGATCATTTTCCTTCCTCTTTGTCAAATACCATATATACGAATTTTTTCTGAGTGAGTGTTATCATTTTCCTGCACAATGTTATTCCTCTTACATCTCATATAAGTCAAGAAACAATTTAAATTGTTCCTTTATAAATATCAATCTTATCTCAGTGGATTCGCTCAAAAAATTTCTAAGTCAGTCTAAACGTTGTAAAAAAATATCAAAAATTCGACAAGTATAGCAGGTGATCCCTTAGTCCAGGATAAACAAACAGTTTTTATAGTGTTATTGCTCTTTCCCGTAATTGAAACTTCATGATTTTTTTTTTATGAATTGCTAATTTTTTTTTCCGTTTTTGATCAAATTTTCATGAGATATTAATGAGCCGGTTTCTTAATATTAAAGATAGAAAATGTTCTACCTGTCGTGTCTTAGAGAAATTATAAACCTTTCCGAATAGTATGTCAATTACTCGTCAATGGGCCCTACAGTAATAGACTTAACAAATTAGTGACTTTTTAAGACGCCTAATGTGATTGGCCATAGCGAATACGAGGTCAAATTACAAAATGAGTCTGAAAGGCTATAAATGAAGAGTTAGAAAAAAGATAACGATTTTGAATTTCATGTAGAGGTTCCCTTCACTTCAGCCACAGTCATCATTCCTGTTTAATAACAATACAGTGTGACCCCTACTAGGTCCTTCTTTTGCAGGCATGTCAGATTCATTGTCATCATAGATGTCAAAACAGCCAGTCATCTCATAGGATAATTCAATAATTATAGTAAACATAATTGTTTATAGTTTTCTAGCATTTTACAAACAAGCTGTTTTAATACTTGAAACAATTAGTTAAAATAAAATTTATACAAAAAGAGGTTAACTTATTTTTTAAAACAATTCAATTCTCTCTTTAATTTTAAAAAATTTTACCATACCTGGTAGATTGGATTTTCATTATACCGATTAATGTCAAAACCATTCACAATGGTCAGGTTGAGCAGGTATACAAACCTCCCAAACATACCAAACTAAGAAGCAGATAGACAGCAACCTTTCATCACATCCTAACCTATCAGGACTGATTATTGCCGAAAATTGAATACTTACAAAATTTAATCTTTTACTGAAACCTGGTATAAGATTATATGGATATTAGACATTCAGTTCAATCACCAAAGAAACAGTGCTGATACAATTTCGTTCAACATGTTTGACTTTTAATCATTTTGCATTCTCATGAAATTCGCGTACTGATAATCTATTCTGCCGTGTCATATCAATTATCATCCCATTTAAGTTGCCCTAAAAACATAAATAGAATCCAAAATATCTTCATATGATATTAATTGTACATGCTGTCTTAAGACTTTAAAAATATTAAATTTTCTAAAACATTGTTACCTAAAATTGTCCATACATTTAAAATAATTCAACTTTGATATTTAATGAAACAATCGGGAAGCTTGGAGTGAAACGAATATAATAGTTTTAGATAAAGTATTCACAAGCAGTGAATGTCAAAATGAATCTGCGGTGGCAAGTAGTCCTATATCTAAAAAAATTAAGAACCTTTTACATTAACAATGGACTATTCATTCATATACTTTATATCAATGAAGGGAAATTGGAAAGTATCATCGACTCACATACACACACACATGTATGTATAATATATGTACAAGTTCAAAATCGAGGGAGAGTAGCACACAGAGCAAAGAACACCCTTACTAACTCAAATTTTCGGGCAATACTTTTTCAGGGGAAAATCCGTCTTCTTTTCTCTTGAAGACGGATTGCTCGAAAATTTGAGTTGTGATTGTGTTTCTTTATTCTGTGTGTTACTCTTTTTAGATTTTGAACACACGCACATATATATATATATATATAGGCAGCAAGTTTTCTTTTAAACAAGTATTGTTAAAAACCACAGCTGCTTCAGCATTAATTATCTTCTTAAAAAGATGTTCTTTTTGCCTAATAATTTTCTTGTAATCCACTGGTAGCTCATAAATTAATCTACCTAATGTCATAACGAGAATAGGAAAACAAACTTTGAAGTTCGTTTTTGTATATATATATATATATATATATATATAAAGAGAGAAAGAGAATGTGAGTCCTAGTTACTGTTTTCCATTCGTGTTTCTCTAAATTTTTTAAGTATATATATGACGACAGGTGACCAAATATGTGTCTAATCATTCCTTTATGTTCATAAGTTTAAAATATATTTTAAACTTGTATATGTTTCATGAACACAGATTGGAAATAATAACACACGGATTTTACTTTAGTATTAGTTGTGTGTAAGAAAAGACACTGTAAGAAAAAATTATCGAAAATGATTATATACAAAAAATTATATTTATACATATGATATAATTTATACATATGATACATATATCACAATTACAAATTGTTCATTTTGATAAAAAAATATTCCATCAAATTAAATGTTGAGATATAAAAAAAAGGTTTGGGTGTTTTGAAATGAAGATGACGGGTGTGAAATGACTGGGTTGAGTGGAACTAAAGTGCCTTTTGGAGGTATTCATCGAAAAGGAAGATCGCCAGTGGAGACTCGTGTAAGCTACTCTTCAACAATTTACTCAAATCATTAATGTAGCCAGCAAGCTCTCTTACTTTGCGAGCATGTTGGTGGACAAACTGATTTTCAATATATGATATAGTCTGAAACACAGTTTTAAAACATTTTCACATCAAAACACAAGAACTAATTTTACCATATCCAAACCAGGAGTTTTCAACCTTTCTTTTTATTATATATATATATATATATATATATATATATACCACATGATAAACGGTAACGATCCGGCAGGACAGATAGCTTTCAAAATAAAGTGTGACACATAGACAGAAACATAACAACGACTCACTTTTCAATAGCTTGACCGTAATGGCGGGCGTCTCAGGAGAAGAAGTGAATTGACGGAGGGACGACAGTCAACTAAAGAAGTCACTGGATGAGGGCTAAAGCAGTGCTGCCGCAAAAGAGAAAAATAAAAAAGGAACTAAGGAGTCGAGATCAAGGAAAAAAAATTTTGTTTTTAAAAACGAGAATAAAGGTGAAGAAAACAAAAAATAAAGGAATATATACAAAATTATTAAAAAAAAAAAGAAATTTCTATATATATAAAAATGGATGTATGTGTGTTTGTTTGTATTCGATAGATTCAAAAACCATACATCCAATCGCTCTGAAAATTTAGGAAATTATTAGGTATATCCCCGGGAAAGTTTATGTACAGTTTTTTAAAAATTAGAGTTATGGTTCAGGTAATATCCCAAAAATATTATAATAGATAAGGTTTGATGTATAACCTGTTTGTTTATATTTTGACTTTAATTGGTAATGGCGGCCACAGGTAGATTATTCTTTATGATAATATTTCCACATGCTTTGTTCAATTGGTAATAACCAAGTACCAGAAATGTTATTATTGTTTTCAGATTGATATTAAAGATAATTATTGTAATTTTATATGGGTTTCTTATTAACTTTAACAAAGCTTCAGTTATTATCAATAGTACCATTAACTTTTCATATCTCATTGGTTTAACTTGCTTTAAGCATTAAAGAAAGTTATGCGTTAAATAATAACTTCTTAACTTTTAGTATACATAATAGTATTATGAATAATAATGATAGTATTTGAACCATTAATTCTAATCTTAAAAGAATAGTTAAAATATTTTGTTTAAGTTTAATGGATGTAAGGCTTCTTTATTTATTCCTGATTGATTAATTGGTTTGTTTAAAATATTTAATTATTAGCAATTAGTGTCCGGCTCTACTCCATATAGGCAAAATGATAAGTTGTTATATACATCGATGATATCTAACTAGAAGACGTTTATGAATATCTAAATCAGTAAAACTTATAAGGGAATAAATACAGCATAAAAAATGGATGAAGAAATATTCAAATCAAAATGTACATATTATAAAACTTAATCACTGTATGTATTTGTGGTTATAAATACAGTTCTGAACATAATAACTCTTATCATTAAATAATGAAAAATATATTTAGAATTTAGCATTTGGATCAATTGACACTTTTCGATACAATGCATCTTCATAAACAAATAATATTTCATCAAAATATTGTTATTCAAACTTTTAAGAGACAATTTTATTTACTGATATAATTTTAATTAAAGATTTAAAACTGTGTGAAGTCTTCAAATTGAAATTATTGAATGAAATGTAATGTGATATGGTTTAGCCTCTTCATCTAACTGGTTCCTAATTGAAACGATTTGGGGGTTTAAAATTCGTATCATTATATTTAACAGATAAGGCATATCACATTTAATGAACTTTTCTTCTTTCAACAATTCTTGATGTATTGTTCGGCAAAAAATATTCTTTTTATTATTTGTTTAATCTAATCTATCAACTTCCAATATTATTAGACAATGTGTACAATTTATAATCAGTGTTAGATTATATCTTTCTTGCTTAATCTATAATTTTAATTCCGTATTAATTTCGTTTATCTCAAAAAAGTTAAGTGTAACGGAACTATAGAAAATTTAAATTGTTTTTGTTATATGTAATTTCTTATTAGAGTTGGAATTAAATTGTTTCCCGGGTAAAGCCGGGTAGATCAGCTAGTAAAAAATAAAAAACTAACGTTTTAATTTCAAGCCAGGTATTGAGCATGGCCAAAGGAGCGAAATGTGGGCTTCCTCAGAAGCTTTTAAAGTAACTTGTCTATTATCAGTGGGGACTTGTTTGAGAACTTGGACTGTGAAACAATCATTGAAGCTGAACAATCAACCCCTCATAGATGTTTTCTGCATCTAGTGTTTCAGTTGGGTTTTTGACTCTGACGAAGACCGCTTATTACGGTTGAAAGATCTTAGTCTTGTTTTCCCATTAGATATTGTGGTTTGATCATTGATTGTTTTTCACGTATTTATGTGAAATCTTTATATATATATATATATATATATATATATATAAATCCTGGTTTTATTTATAACCAGGATTTTTTTTTATATATATATGTAATCCTGGAAAATTGACCGAATCCCGATTATATTACACACCTACATATATATATCTTTTACTGGATAAACCGAAACACGATTCAAACTGGACACTTAGAACCAAGTTCCAGGAGCGTGATTATCCTTCTTCTTTGCTAGAAAGAAGACTGATCCCTGCTAATGTACCATGCAATCCTCCTTCCGTCTCACCTTCCCGTGTGAATGAGTCTCCCCTCCTTTGACTATTTTCTTCTCTGGTGTACATAAACAGGGAATCCCTCAGGGACTTGACGTTCAGGAGCGTCAACCACTTGTCTATGGGCGCTAAGTGTTGCGAAAGACTTCCTGAAAGAGTGGACCTGACCTATCCACTTCTCAAGCCCCTTTCACACTTCTCTTCATCTTCCTGCAGCCAGTCCTTCCCTGTTGCTAAGGATTGCGCTCTTGTACCTCCAAACATTGTTTTTACTAATTGGATAGTACTGGCGAGAAGTGTTCAACGTAGGACTATCCACTAACAAGCTCAGTATCCGTATAAACGGTCATAAAGCACCTGTAAACAACCATTCCAATTTCCCTATTGCCATCCACGCCAAGTCCCACGGTCTACCTTTTAATGAGTGCTTCAGTGTACAGATTTTGCATCAGATCCCGCTAATGACAATAACGTGACCGTTAGACCATCTGGGAGGCACCACACAACTGGTTGCTCGGGGCACGCAGTGCACCTGGTCTAAACCTTAAAAGATATTTTTTTTCTTTTTACTCCCTTTTTTATTTTATTTGACTTACTTATTTTAGTATTTATTTATTTATTTTTTCCTATTTCGTATCTTGCGTTTATTTTATTTTGTCTTTTATCCCTTACTATTAGTTTGTTTCATCTTATTTTATTGTTCTAGTTCTTATTCTTAACTAGTGCCCTATGTTTTTTTTTATCTAGTCTCTACCTTTTATTTACTATTACAGATATATTTTTGTTTGTATTGTATTTATTTTTTTTCTCTATTATTGGTTTTTATTAATTCCGTTTGGTTTTTATTTAATTTATATATATATATATATATATATATATATATATATATATTCAACGTACATAAAGAAACGTAGAGAAATTAAAAATACACATTTACAGTCTCTAATTTTCGGTTGAACCGTCTTCAGGAGATAAGAAAGAAAGAGATAAGAAAGGGAAACCAAGCGCACTGGTACAGAGATGGTTGGAGACCAACAATGTTGCCACATACGCGCCCGTATGTATTATTTTAAACAAATAAAATAATAAAAACTGAGGGATGAACAGAAGAAATGATACATAAATTAAAATTTATGGACTAAGCTTTAATAAAAAATAGAGAATAAGACTTAAAATAAAAGCATAAAAACTAGATGCACTGACAAGAAACTAATAAAATGAAGACGGTTCAACCGAAAATTAGAGACTGTATTCGGATCGTATTTTCATCAAAAAAGTGTATATATATATATATATATATATATATATATTGTAAAAGACGAGCCAATCCACCAGCTTGAGAATGACCGAGGAACGGTCGAAACCGGTCGCAACGACACGAGGAAGGCGCCACGCATTCTTCAAGAAAACACTGCAGTAAAGGGGTCTAATGACAAACGCCACACACACTCAACTTCAACTTCAACTCATAATGCCCATAGCCCGGACCAGATTCTTACGAGGAACTCTTCTGCGTGAGGACGCCTATGCCATTCCTGCCCTCTGTGAAATTAAAGTAGGGACTGCGAGCCCTCTCCAGGAAGGACGGTGGATGCGGCCAAGCGTGTTAAGAAATCGACGGGGAAAAGGTCTACATACACCCACATCAATAGAATTTACAAAAAACACCAACAACCAGTATCTAATGAAATCCACTAAGCCCATAGTGAACACCGAGTTCGACGAGGTACACTTCCAAGCCAGGACGCCAAGACCTTCATCCAACTCTATTGGAAAATTAAGTAGGGACTGCGAGCCCTCTCCCGGAGTGAAGGCTGAGGCGGCCGAGCAGACGGAGTGTGCTAAGGAGAAACGTGTTCAACGAATAAACACCCACAACCAATAAGAAGTGCCCAAAGTAATACGTAATAGGGATTGGCTCGTCTTTTACAATATCTAATCTGGCATTCAACATATATATATATATAAAACAAACACTTTTTCTTTTTCTCGGAGTTTGGTGAGGGTAAATATATGGAATCACCTTTTTGCCAACGTTTCGTCTTTATTTCAAGACATCCTCATATGGAATCACCTTTTTGCCAACGTTTCTTCTTTATTTCAAGACATAAATTTATAAATTTATGTCTTGAAATAAAGACGAAACGTTGGCAAAAAGGTGATTCCATATATTTACCCTGACCAAACTCCAAGAAAAAGAAAAAGTGTTTGTTAATATTTTGTGGTCAAGAAAACAGTACCGTATATATATATATATATATATATATATATATATATATATATACCATCATAAACGGAAACAGTCCGGCAGGACAGATTACACTCAAAATAAACTGTGACACATAGACAGAAACATAACAAAAACTCACTTTCCGATATTTCGACCGTAATGGTGGTCGAAATATTGAAAAGTGAGGCATGGTTATGTTTCTGTCTATGTGTCACAGTTTATTTGGAGTATATATATACAATACGATCCAACACGGATAAATATAGTTAAATGTACAAAAAGGTTATGACTGCTTTAGTGTTCAAATCATTAAGCTGATGTCCGTAGTTTGACCTTAGGACCGTCTGAGGAGGGCCACATATGGTTATTGGAGACCCGATCAGATCCCAGTTTAAGTCAGAAGCGTTATCTTTTGTATTTTTTCCTTGTATTTTTAATTTATTTCTTTTTTATGTTTAAATTCTTTTTTTTTAATATATTATTTGTTTTTACTTTTCTATAAGTAAAGTATATTTTACAATTTTTAATGTTATCTATTGTATTTGACTTATACTTTGGCATTGCCCTTTCCGTTCTCCGACATTTATTGCCTCGTTCCTTTCTTACACTAGTGCTGCTCTCATCGGTCGATTCTTCATTTCTTCATTCGCGCTCCGTCCTTCGACATGGAGAGACCTCTCTCATCTCGTCCTCTCTTCTAGTCTACTCCTGATGACGAACAACAGTTCGAAATATTGAGAATTCTATAAGTGTGCTTTTTATTCTTTTTTCTGTGTCGTGCTTTGTGTAATTTAAAGTTATATATAAATATATATATATATAGTTAAATAGCAGAGCACATTCTGAATTTACTATCTTCTTCAATAATTGCTCTTTTTATATATATCTTAGCTCACTATTCGCTCAGTTTTTATGCGGCCCCTAAAACTATTGCAGTTGTAGCAGTTGCATTGAAAAAATTACTTAAACTTTATGTACGTTATCAATCAAGATATAACTCAATAGAAGTGAAATATTAATTAAGATTCTTCGATAACATCTTTTGCGTTCTACAACCATAAGTCAGGTTCCACAACACGAGTAGGAAATTGTATTTCAACACCAACTTTTTTAATAATAAAAGTTTCCTTTGAATGTAATTAATACTTATAAACATGAAAAAAATATGGATGATTTATTAATAAATGAAGCAGACTTATTTGTTTTGTAGATGTCCAAACTTTTCAACAATAATTTAGTTTAAGATCAATGTTTTCTTAATGATAAGAGGTGTTTTATACAACTTGTTTGGACAAATTTCGAGATTTCAATAATGTTATCGAAAAAAAAAAGTATTGAAGGCATAATCACTAAGGGTGATTTATTACTATTAAATTTGAACGATCATTCAAATGAGGATTATTTTCCAATTGCTTCTCCAGGCGCACAAGGAAAAGAATCCCTAAAAACATATTAATAATTTAATTAATAAAGAAAACGATCCTTAAAATATATTATGTTTTAAAAACTTGATAAGTTCTTTATTAAATATTATTCAAAATAGTAAAACGTAAAGAATAAAGTGAAAGTTAGAACTGAGTACCTCAGCATCATGGTAGTGATTACTAAATTTAGAAACTTGTCTGTGAATACTGTGAGCTTTTTCTGCCAAAAATTTGTGCATGTCAAGAGAGCGAGACAGACTTTCCAGTTCATACATTTCCAACATTTTATTGAAACTCTGAAAAGAAAAATTGTAACGAATTAACAAAAAAAAATCAAATTAGAATATTTCAAATCGTGTTGTTTATGAGACAGTCATCCTAAAGCGCTAACTAGTGGGAGCCAACCACACACAAGTGCACCTAAGGACCCGAAGAAGACTGTCCCGAAGAAGGAGAAAGGAATTCACTTTCTGTCCGAAACGTAGGGAGCCTGAATTCGCATTATCAATGATAGTTTGTGCAAATTCTGCAAAGAAGAGAAGAAACACAGTTGCACCTGCTGGTTGACTGCCAGGCAACTTAGCTGCACAGAGTTAGGTGCTTCGTGACACCCAATAAAACCATAGTTGGACATTTATAGCTGGACCCAGCAAAGTGGTGAGCTTCTTGGAGGCATTGAAGCTAACTGCTGGGGTACTTTTGGACAAAAGGGGGGAAGTACAATAGTGTTTTTTTTTTAGGACTCAGTGCTATAGTAACCCTCAAATAATAATAAAGAAAAATAGACAATTATAGAATTATTTACCATATCCATAGAAGTTTTACAAAATATAATTTAATAATATAAAGTAAATACAAAAATTATGAGGTGGAAGAAATTTCACAAAATATAATTTCATAATATTAAGTAAATACTAAAATTATGAGGTTAAGTTTATACGTACCGCATTAGGTTCGGTATGCCTAGACACTTTAAACTTCACTTCTCCGCCCCTTTTGGATATGTACTTCACCAAGCCAATGGCATCTTCCCAAGTTTTGTCAGATATTTCTCTGTATAATTTAACAAAACCAGCTCGATTCTTTTCGTGGTTGGCAAAATTAATCGACTAAAAAAAAATATTAAAATTAATTGCTTAATCTTTATATTAAATGTATTTATTTTCCAGGGAGTAAGAATAAATATGTAACCCTTTCCTGGGTCTGTGCTCTTGGCTTTTTAACTTTGAAATTTGGCCCAGGTAGTAGCAACGACCTACCAACCCAGTTGGTGAAAAGTAAAACTTGGTGACTCTACTTCGTCTATATAAAAGGAGAAATCATTTTCGTCTCGAAGATGGCTCTAGGAAAGAGTTGAAACAGTTGTTAAGATATCTATAGTAAAATCATAAGATTTTGTGAACAGTTAGTGGCTTTACTGTTATATACAAATATTATATAATATAAAAACATTATGTACCAAGAAAACTTCCTGGTATTATATTATTTCTGTTAACATTATGGATGGTAGACGAGGCACTCTTCAATTGCCTTCCCTGAATGCTGGTGCCTGAATTTTAATGAAATAACACATACAATTAAAACGAAAACTTAATATAAAGTTTTTTGTCAGTTATTAAGAAATTTCCTTAGAATGAAAAATTAAAACTTCAACAATCAAAGTAAAATACATACCATTAAGAGATGCTGAAAGCTGTGATCGACATGATGAAGTAAATACCAAGACAACTCTGGCATAAAAATATCAGCAGCAGAGAACTTAGCATCGCAATTCTCCAAACCATCAGCTTAAAAGTAATAAGAAAACTTCTGTTAATACAAAGTAATAAGAAAACACAGTTTTATAACTTCCTTTCAGCAACCCTAGGTAAATTGATTTAAAATAAAATGTTTTATAAAAAATCTGAGAAAGTTTAAAATAGATTCAAAGTTTGATACCTCCAACATCACCATAAATCATAGTAATAATTTTAATCAAATTACAATTGATTTAAAATATATTGAAAAGTTATGAAAATTTACAAGGGTCAACGAATAAGGTTTCAGTTCCTTAAACAACTTATAATTAGGTATATATTTTAATATTCTCAGGCGATTACCTTCAATAATTTATATAAATTTAAACTATGAGGACCGTGGACAGCCTGAGGAAGGCCACAAAGATGATTGAAATATATTGTTGTTAAGGAATTAAATCATTATTTGTAACCCTTATATTAGAAAGTTCTTTTAGTTAATCAGTGCAGTAAAAAAATCCAGCTAATTTAATTATATTGATTTGAAAATAGAAATATAATTTGAAAAATGGAAAAGGGACCCTACAAGGTCCTTCTTTGGCTAGTTATGTGCATATTACAAATCAGCTTTGTAAAATATCTACAACTAACCTAATCAATTGAACCTCCTAGGATTGTATTTGTTTCGTTCCTAACAGTGGAGTACACACTGAATATCCTACCTATTGTATAATCCCAGCTTGACTATTTCTTTTGGCGAATGCTGCGAAAAGAAGCTTCTGATCTGTTTTTTCCATTTTTATAGTATATGGTTGCTGGTTAAATAACCGATTTCTTAGAAATTTTCATTTCATTTTTCATTTTCCTTAGGTTGTATACTTTATAACATGTTTCACTGTGTAAATAACTAGTCAAAAGACATTTTAGTACAGTGAGATATAACCTGTCAATTACAACCTCCAAGAATATATTGGCCCAGCTGAATTATTTTTTTTTAATTCTTACTTCTATCATTATAATATAAAGTACATCATGTACATGGGGTATATTGTTGCTAATTTGTCATGAATATGTACCAACACATTTGGACAGGAAATGACCTCAGTCTTAAACTGTTTTCTCTAAGTCTTAGTGTGTTATCACTATTTAGAACAAATCGCAGAGCTAGTAGTTTAAAAATACATAAAATCTCTAAAGGGCCAATTATTGATTGTTCGCAAAGAAATTTCCTTGGGAATGCATTTCAGAAGGTTAAACTAGGTTTAACTTAGAATATTACTTGACATGCTGATATAGTTAAGCTATAAGAACTATGACAGACACCAGAGTGAATGCTCTTAAAAGATGATATCCAGCAATCCAGTTTAAAACTTCCACATTTTCCAAGAGACAGCTCAATTAAATCAGCATAGGGAATAATTTTGCTATCAGGTGGATGATAAATTGTGGAGCTCCAGAACTTTCGTAACCATTATGTTAATGGTAAACATGAATTTGCAATAAACAAAAGTACTTAAAAAACAATAAACAGGTAAATACCTTTAACTTGGAAAATAAACAACTGCATTATAAAATCAAATTTTCAATGATTTATGATCTATATATAGTAGTATGAGTATTAGTGCCAGAAAAAGTCAACTGCGTATGTCCCTATTTTGAATTTCACTTATTTTTCTCAATTCATTAATGCGATAAAGTTATCATGAATTTATTGAGTATCATATCTCACTAGTATAATCTCATTACGATTCAACTTTCTTCAATATAAATTTCTCTTTTTGATTAAATATAATCCGTAATATGTGTTAGTCATAGTTCGCTTTGTAAATTTAAACAGGCTTAGCGACTCTGAAACCCATATATTTATATATATATATTTGGAAGTTGTGAAAATGATCCGGAACGACGAGTTCGAAGGTCTCAAAGGAACGGAAATAAAAGGAAAAAATACAATTACTTTTTCCAATTTTCGTTTTAAACTGTCTCCTAATAAAGATATTTATGCATATACTCGTATATATATATATATATATATATATATATATATATATATATATATATACTAGAGAAACTTTCACCTATCACGAAAATTAGTGATAAAACTAGAGTGCGTCAGCAAGAAAGTCGTGAACGGGGAAGCTGTCGTACAGTCGTACAATCTGTACTAATATACAAAAAAGCATATACCTCAATTAAAGGGATTTTAATTCCACGTTACAGGCGGAAATATTTTGATCCCTTTTTAGAATTTTATATTCAGATTTACAGATAATACATTACTAAAAGTTACACAAAACCGAACTAATACGATTAACATTTTCTCATCAAGAGATCAGAAGAACCAGAGCTATTTTCACACTGGCATAGTAGACTGAAAACATATCTCTTGCATCATCTCTTGAAGAAGCATTCTGCTATGTGAAATGTAACGAATAAGTGGTTTTTTATCATCTTAATAACATTTATTTCTATTGAGTTAGCCGATGTTTACTTAGATTTTTGTAAGATGATAAGATAAACTATCCCACCGGTAATCCTTAAGTTTGCTATGCCGTTGAGTTATTAAAATTTCTTAACTACCTTTGCATAGTCATATCACTAGTCCATAATTTCCACAATAAATAATATAAAAATGACATTCACATGTATTCACGAAAACAAATGAAACCTACATTCATACTGATGAAGAAATGTAACGGTAAAACAGAAATAAATAATAGAGATCATAGCTAGTTTGAACAAGTTTATTAGCTCATATTTTGTTCAATAGTAAGGGCTTGGGATATCAATTCAAATAATATTTTTGATTTCCCTTATCATGCAACTCTTTATATCCTGAAATTATACGGTTGATACAGTAAAACTTGGACTAGTAATATTTGAAAATAAAGATAGAACATAACTTTAAAGCTACACTGGGTTAACCTTAAATTGTAATTTTCCTACGTACACCTTTACTAAATGAAAATTTTGTTACAATATATTACCTGTTCCTAAATGACTGCATGTCCATGTTGCACTATTATAACAGGACTCAGCTCTAACGTAAGCTGTTATACAAGCAAAAATAAGCAGTAATGTTTTCATCTTCTACAATAGTTAAAGAATAAATGGGAAAAATGTAACTTAAAACGTTTGGTAGTCACTTGTGCTCAGCACTTACTACTTTCTAATGAATCTAATAAGCGATAGTCAATGCATGACAGAGAAAACACATACACTCCAACCAATGTGATTACAAATTTTAATTTGAATAGTTCTCAGAGCTGGACCACAATTGCGCAGTGCCAAACTGCGTAATACCTCTACATGTGCCTGCCTAAAGTTGTTGATTATGATATTACTGGGAGTATAACTCTGATTTCTTTGTTATCTTTCAAAGGAAGTGGGTAACAATCCATTAGTTTCAGTGCTAGTTGATAGACTGCTTCGAATTCCTTAAGTTGATAATTCATTTCACTGCGTTTGATTTCTTTTTAAAATTTTTCACAATGAAGTTAACATCTATTATTTTGTCACTTCCGTTATTATTTCTTGCATTTTCATCGACTGTTGCTGATGAGAAATTATATTGTAAGTACTTCTTTTCTATACTATGTATTTAAATCACAATTATTATTCTTTCAAATGTTGAAAACTCCGAAGTTAGCTTCATTCCTGTAATTAAAGTTCAAATTAGTTCAAATCAAATACTTACGATTCAAATATAGTAATATAAACTTATTCCTTCATCTGTCTATGTGGTAGAGCTATTTTGAATCGTCCCAATTAGAATAATACTCTTAACAATGACCATTCAATTGTTGAAGTTTGTTTCGCTTACATAATTTGGTTTGCAATTATTTATATCCTAAGTTACAGCTAATATTTTGTATATTTGCCACTTGCATGGCATATAAATCTTGAAGTCATATATTTAAATTTCTCCGTCTAAAGTTTAATTGATGAAGGTATATTTGATAAGGAAGGTTACTTTCTGTTTGTCAACAGGAAAGATTGATAAGACAAATAAGAAATTGTACTTACGTTTTAAACTTTACAGAAACGACAGAAAATCATTTTTTATGAAAAAAAGCTCCATTCCAATGTGTCATTTAATACCCTAACGTTTATAAACCTATTGGCGTTATTTGCATGGAACTTGCAATACCAACTCTGTTGAGTGGGGGTATTGCCACTTTTTCGTTTCCACTTAAACAGTTTCACAATAAAAGGTTTACTCAAAAAATTCTTAATTTTCTTATATAATGTAAAGATCACATTGAGTGGAATATATATATACATATAATTGAATATATAATATTTATGAAATGCCGAAGTGCTTTCTTTTGTGTAAATAAAATTATAAGAATCAATTATGCCTTGTTCTGAATAATATATTTGTTATCAAATTACTACCTGTTTCGTTTTAATGTGAAAATAATATAATTAATATGGCAAACTGGATTACATAAAAGAATGTTTAATGTTTTTTTTTATAAAATAAAACTGATTTAATAGGAAAAAAAATATATGCAGTATTTTTGAAAAAGATTGTGTTATTTTACTTTATTTAGTTGTTATGAATGGGATACTCCTTCTAGGTCATGATTAGCATGAGTTAACATTTATGATGATCGTTGTGAATATTGTCATCATTAAATTAGCAGTAGGAATTCCTTCAATTATTGCTAAGCATAACGATGTAGGGATAGACTGATAGAATCATTTGATAGTGCTGCCTTTGGGTTTAAATATTAACTACCTCATAATTAACTATACGTCTATATGTTTCTTTTTATATAAATATTATATATTGCGTTTGGGGAAAATATTCAGGTCAAAATTAAATTCTTACTTTTGGATTAATGTGCATTTAGTATCTTTTTGAGAAAATAATTCAGAAAACATCACATAATATTGATCATCTCTTCAATATTTAATTTAGTTATCACAGTAAAGATTCACACTTTTCAACATTGTGTTTTCTTTACATCTTTATGACTGAAATATATAAGTATACAAAATACTCTCTGAGTCTGGCTGTCTTTTAGATATTCATTCCCAAATGACTATTAATCTTAGTGAAAGTTCACACGTTTATTCAGGTTGGACCTGGGAAGGTTTTAAGTGATCAGGTTAACTATAGGTGAAAAGAACTGTAGTGTCACAGTGTTATTTAATTTTGATGCTGATCCATCAGTAAATGAAAATTTATGATTATGAATCAATTTTAGTTAAATAACACATACTTACATTCCCTTTAATTATCTTGGAAATATCTAAATGATAATGTGATGAAATTTAAACGATATCCCTCCCGCATATAAAAGGAAAAGTGCATTGAAAAACTCACTTAAACTGTATTAAGAAAAAAAAAGACATTCAAGTAAATGTGATTCGGAAACTCGTAATGGTAGAACTATTGGACTAGAAGATAAGAACTGCAGAGTAGTGACTATCAGTTTTCAATTAAGCATTGAAAACTAAAAATCCAGGTATTTTCTTAAGAAACGTCATTTAAATATGGTTTGTAAGGTTTGATTGATTTCATTTTGTAAGTTATTTATCCGAAAGATGCTATTGGTACTAAGTTTTATGTAAAACAAGTTCTCAACCTTTTTTTTTACACTTATGCTATACATTTCTGAACCATGTTAATGTTATGAATCTGTCGATTAAAATAGAAGTTTCATATATCTGATATGAAGACACCAGGTTTTTTAATGTGGTGATGTCAAGTAGAATATTTAGAATATTGTAGTACCTGACATCGTACTGACATTGACATTTATAATCAGTTTGTGTGACTTTTGTATTGTTTGTAGATGACCTGGCAACCGTGAAAATCTTATTCAAATTACTTTATGTCTGTTTAATGGTGTTTTTACTGTATTATCGAAGTGCTTTCAGTTCGATATGTGTCAACCCAAAGATTAAGTACATACCTAATTGATGTCTCGGTAATTTATCCTAAACGTTGGCCGCTACTGAAGTTAATATAATTCTTTTGAGAAATAATTTCACATTTTTTTATCTAAAGAAAATCCTTTGATACTCTGCTCTATTTTTTACCTCCCAGTTATTCATCCCTCATAGTTGTTCTCTGATGTAGCTTATGAATTTCTTCCATGAAATGATGACTAACATGTCTCTTCTGAGATTGTGCAAACTTTGTAGGTTTCATTCTTTGGCTTCTTATTGACGTTCTCTGATATTTGTACTATAGTTCTTCGAAGAACTGATGACTACAAGAATGTTCTGAGATTGTGCAGACTTTATAGGTTTCATTCTTTGGCTTCTTATTGACGTTCTCTGATATTTGTACTATAGTTCTTCGAAGAACTGATGACTATAAGTCTCTTCTGAGATTGATCAAACTTTGTTGGTTTCATTCCTTGGCTTCTTATTGACGTTCTCTGATGTTTGTACTATAGTTCTTCGAAGAACGGATGACTATAAGTCTCTTCTGAGATTGATCAAACTTTGTTGGTTTCATTCCTTGGCTTCTTATTGACGTTCTCTTATGTTTGTACTATAGTTCTTCGAAGAACTGATGACTATAAGTCTCTTCTGAGATTGTGCAAGCTTTGTTGGTTTCATTCCTTGGCTTCTTATTGATGTTCTCTGATATTTGTACTATAGTTCTTCGAAGAACTGATGACTACATGTCTGTTCTGAGATTGTGCAAACGTTGTAGGTTTCATTCCTTGGCTTCTTATTGACGTTCTCTGATGTTTGTACTATAGTTCTTCGAAGAACGGATGACTATTAGTCTCTTCTGAGATTGATCAAACTTTTTTGGTTTCATTCGTTGGCTTCTTATTGACGTTCTCTTATGTTTGTACTATAGTTCTTCGGAGAACTGATGACTATAAATCTCTTCTGAGATTGATCAAACTTTGTTGGTTTCATTCCTTGGCTTCTTATTGACGTTCTCTTATGCTTGTACTATAGTTCTTCGAAGAACTGATGACTATAAGTCTCTTCTGAGATTGTGTAGGTTTGTGGGTGTCATTCTTTAACATCTCATAGTTGATCTGTGGTATATTTAATAATAATGATGAATTTAAAATAACTAGTCTACTCACAAATAAGCTATATGACAAAACAACTCGGTTCTTATTTTCAGGTAGCTCTTGATATTCGAATTTCAAATGAAACATATATTACTTTAAGTGTACTAATACAAATATATATTAGCAGAAAGCTAAAGAAGCGATATAACTACTTGTGGAGAGAGTGAGATTTAAACTCATAATGAAGGTTTGGACTGCAGATATACAGGAGTGATTGAATAGGGTAGTAACAGGAATAGTGTAGGCAACCCTTTAGGTTGCAGTGGCAATCTCACAAGGGAACTTGTTTCTACATTTAGGGTCCAAACTTTTGTCTAACTCAAGTGTATTTTGAGTAGGGGCTTTAACGACTGTCTAATTCATACAGGCTCGGGACTGACGGCTTAACGTCCTTGCTAAGGTACGCCGTGGTCAGATTTATTCACCTTTCACGTGAATAAATCGAGGGCCAGGTGGGTGTAGAACTCCAGACCTGCTACAGTTTAGAGGAGAGTATTTTAACCACTGTACTAACCTGGCCTCCGTGTTGACAGGAGATGAATGTTTTTGGGGAGGTAGGTTTGTTTAAAGTAATATACTGTGTTTTGCATAAAGTAAAACAGGCATAGTATTGCGATGGGAGAAACCGGGTTTTCAATCTTTATTGAACAGATGAAAGATTTGGGGGATACTATTGATGTGGAAGAAGTGGACCTTTCAGAGTTGATTTGAGGATTTGAAGAAATTTAAAGGTGGAACAAATAAACGTTTAAATGTTTATAGTTTATAGTTGGCCGTGTTTGATGGTTTATAGTTATATTTATAGTAGGACGTTTGTAATGTTTAGTTCGGCGTTGAAGGAAGTAAAAGAAATATAAAAAAGGATTTTCAATTAAAAAATCAATGAAATCTTAGTTATTCAATGATTTTAAACCATATTAATTTGTTTAATTACTTCTAACAAATTAACATTGATTAGAAATGGTTCATAAATGATTAAACTAGAAATCATTATAATAATTTAATGATGCGTAATGATGGGTATATTCAACAAACATGCTTATTAAAAATCATAATATTATTTGAAAAAAATCGCTGCAATTCGATTGGACTTTGAAAATGAGTCGCCTGTTGGTACAGAATTGATGTCAGTGTTTTGAACTATACGTTCAGTGGAAGAGAAAGAATACACAACGAGATAAATTGCTTTAATCCTGGGTTTACATCTCTAACGAACCTTTCCATTGCTTGAACGTTTGAACTATGTTATCACCTACATGTAGTTACTAGTTTATTTATATTCGATTTGAAATCGAGTTAATTTGCATCGATAAACAGTTTTTCCAAGGTATAGCGTTTTTGGAATGCTTTAAAGAAAAAAAACCTATTTAATAGTAATTTTGTTTTAGAATCATTTTTAATTTGAAGAACACCTTTATACTTTATGAAGATTAAAGAATGAGACTTCAGTTTTGTCAATAAATTAATATAATTAACATATATTTCAGTTATAGTCATGCTAAATTAAATAACTAAATAGTAAATTGACTGTTTATATTAAAGATATGTGATGTTTAAAAATAAATTCAGTACATAAATATTCAACAATGAAGAATGTTACGTGACAGAATTAGCCATTTTTACGGTTAGGTTAGGTTGTAGTGGCTGTCCCTCAGGAGAACACATATAGGCCAAAGATTGGCTGTTTGTGATATTACACAATGGACATTCTACATTGCCTTGACAGTCCCTAGGAAGGTGCGGGGCTCGGGGCAATTTTACCACTGCGGGGTCTCCCCCACTTACAAATTATTATATATATATATATATATATATATATATATATATATATATATATACATATATATTGATAAAAGTATTGACCGTGGAATAGAAACAAAACTAAAGTTTATCGGGACTCTGATGTGATGCAATGTTGGGGCCGGTGGCTTGTTTTGCTCCTCTCTGAAGGACCTCGTGCGCAAGATTAACCATTTCCCACTTGAATAATATAGGGTCATGGTGACCTAGATCCTAAAATCGAATCTAATGTACTAAACACTTTCACTACGCCATGCCTGACTCTTATAACGCGGCAGTTATTTTAGTGTTAACATTTTTTGGACTGTGTTTTTTTTTAATGGAATACTGATTTTGAGTATTTTTTAATTTTTTTTTTCACTACCTTTGAAAATACTCGAATGTCTAACTTGTTTGATATTTTATTGCTATGTGCCTCGGCTTTTCGGCCATACCATGGAATAAAGCAAAGTTGATTGACCTACGTTTACGATGGCTCGTATAAAGCGGCCTGTGGCGTAGCAACTATCTTTGCCACCCGGGGTAGTCGTAAGATTTACAACTCCGCTGCCCATTGATAATCCGTTTACATTCAAAACTCCAAAAGGACCTGAAAATATTTATTTTTATGGAATAGAAATCAAAGATTTAATTTTAGATTGCTATCATTACTCCCAGACTTACATTTTTTTACAGTACTCATATACATATACAGTCGTCATCAAAGAAAACCAAAGATTTTTCAAAACAAAAATGTATTATTTAAATCATAAAGGAATTGTTAAATTAACTGGCTGCACAAATAAATGTAATAAATTTTTAACCCCATTAAAAACTAGTTTCGAAAAATTTACAATAAAATTATTTTTGATTTGCAAATATTACATTTGAAAATTCGTTTAAAGACAGTATTATAGAAATAAAACATATAAACAATAACAACCTTGAAAACTCATTTTAGTATAAAATTTCAGATTTTTTGCTAGCTTTTTATTATTTTAATTGTTTTCTATTTTTACCCGTTCAAAATGCCGCCCCCTGGTATGTGCCGCCCGGGGTGGACCGACCCCCGCCCGCCTTGCCAGGCCACTGAATGTAGCGCCCTTTAGCCACATTGGCCCCGTCCATATCTTCCACTTAAAGGGAAAAAAGGGAATCGCATTGCCTCGACCGTCGTGTTCGAATACCTACCAATTGATATTTTTTTAACTCGATACTTGGATCCTGGAGATTCATATTAAGAAGTCGGCCTCGGGTATGTGTATACCTCTGAACACTCCTCAGTAAAGCAAACCAAATGATGTACAGTCCTCTCAAGATCATGGATCAAGATGGGTTGAAATAGGCTGATGAGTCGCTGTGACTCTCGTAACATTTGCTAATAAGCGTGTAATGTTTACAGCAGGTGCAGAAAATAAGATCCTTTCTTGGCTAAGCAATCTAGTCTCTCTTGCTCCCACCTGACCGGGTACCTTATTTTAACTTTGTCTTTAGAAATTATTATTATTGTTTTAAAATTAAAGCATCTACACTATAAGGCCCATTTTTCTGTAAAATATTAATTTCATCCATCAAACATTGGACTGCAAGGCCCCCACAAACTTTAGGATACACACCCTCCCATCCATACAGACATCATCGGAAAAACGTCGTAAAGTAACTTTAGGGACCTCAACACATGTAAATCCATCAACATGTTCAAATCGAATTTTTTCATCATCACTATACTTTACTTATAGTGAAGTAAAAAATTAAAAAAAAAATGATTTATCAAAAGGTTATAAAATCGTTTATTATTATCAGGCTTTATTATTGGCAGTAATAAGAGTCTAATCTTCAAGTTTATTCCCGAAAGGTTCCAGGTCATTGAATAAGAGCTATTTCATAATAATATTTCTAGGCTAGACCATAGTTGAATTTCAACAGTTTTCTTCACTATTCTTCAAAATCAACGAATTCAGTGCGTAATTTAATTTATTTATAATGTACCTTTTATTTTTCAGTTGGGATTTTTCAAAGATCTCTTTTCTTTATTACTTTATTTTAATCGCTTCATAGCGACGCTTAATAAATAGTAAATTCCCTTTTATTTACCTCTTTTTGCAAGCTGCATTGATCTTCACGGCGTAGAGAATCAATGTCAGGAGGTAAGAAACTAGGCAGAAGAGCCTTCGATAGACTATTTGTAACCCCTCCCAAATAATACCAAATAACGGGGTTGATTCTGCATCGGTAGCTTTGAATTTGGCATACTGATGTATATGCATCCCTGAATTTTTTCATACTCATGTGTATTTGGTATATCTGTGTTTATTAGATCAATCCTGAAATTTGGCATACTCATGTGTATTAGTGTGGTCCTGAATTTTGGCATACTCATGTGTATTGGAATGTACTGAGTTTCGGTATATCCATGTATGTAGAGTAGTCCTAAAATTTAGCATACTCATGTGTATTAGTGTGGTCCCTAATTTTTGGTATACTTATGTGTATTAGATAATTCGAGCCTCAACTTTTCAATGCTAAAGTAAACACCATATGTGTTCCCCACACGTGACTCTTTTATTTGAAGTATAATCAACTATGAAACCTAAAAAATTATTTTATATTTTTTTATAACTCCCGTGGCTGTTATTACTTTTTTTTTATAACTCCCTTTATGTACTAAAGGGATGAAAGTTAGCTCATTCAAGATTTGACTTTGGTTATCAATGTGTGAGCTACATTGACGAGTGTACCAACGGCTGGTGGTGTCACCTATTCAAGAGCTAATGACGTCCAGTCATGCTTAACTTTGCTGATCTAATGAGACCCGGTTTATTCAACATGCTATCTATGGTGATTGGCTATAGGGCATTT
Organism: Hermatobates lingyangjiaoensis; assembly: GCA_026182355.1. Lineage (NCBI taxonomy): Eukaryota > Metazoa > Arthropoda > Insecta > Hemiptera > Hermatobatidae > Hermatobates > Hermatobates lingyangjiaoensis. The sequence goes on from JAPFBL010000360.1 coordinate 155,313, forward strand.
GTGAATATCTTTAGTTAAAGAGATATCTGTGTTTCAGGTAAATTGCCACTAGCTGATATACCAAATGAATGGATTACAATGGTGGATTCGTGTAAAGAGAAGATGAGGAGCCAGGTCCAGGAGGAGCTCACTGCTGCCATGACTTACCTTGCCATGGTGAGTTTGTCATTTTCATTCTAATATTAAGTATGATTTAGGTGGAATAAAAGAACCAAATATATGAATTCAAATTAATGCACTGGGAATGCGGGTGCCATAAAACTACTGTATTTCAAAGGGTCTTGGATACTATAGATATCAGTACTAATATCAGAAGGCTGTAATATTATCTGCGGAAATAGGAAAAGAAAAGAAGAAGTGCATTCTAGGTCTTTACTCATGTCAGAAGACTGAAATGTGATATATTATATGATGAATAGGAAGCGGAATAGAAGAAGTGTATGCCATGTGATCGTTAATATCAGAAGACTAACATGTGCCATAATAATTGCTGAGGAAGAAGGTAGAGGAAATATCTTCTGCGTCGTCTTTACTCATATCAGAAGACAAATATGTTACATATTGTGTCAGGAATAGGAAAGGAAATAGAAGAAGTGTATGCCATGTGATCGTTAATCACATCAGAAGACTAACATGTGCCATAATAATTGCTGAGGAAGAAGGTAGAGGAAATGTCTTCTGCATCGTCTTTACTCATCTCAGAAGACAAAAATGTTACACATTGTGTGAGAAATAGGAAGGGAAATAGAAGAAGTGCATTCTACTCTGATATAATTAAAGACTTAGTCGTCTTTAATTATATCAGAAGACTAAAATATGTCATATTATGTAAGAAAGGGGAGAAATACCTTTTAAAGCGTCTGTACTTGTACCAGAAGACTTTAAAGATCTCGCTACTTATGTCGGAAGACTTAATGTCTGATATTACGAGTCACTTTGGGTCCAGGCTAGCTCAGTGGTTACGTGCTCGCCTCTGAACTGATAGGACCGGGGTTCGATCCTCACCTGGCCTTCGATTTATTCACGCGGTAGGTGAATAAATCTGAGCGCGTCGTCCCTCGTAGAAGGACGTTAAACCGTCGGTCCCGAGCCTGTACGATGTCAGGTACTCGTTAAAGATCCCTACTCTAAATACACCTGAGTTAGGCAAAATTTATGACTCCCACTGTAGAATCAATCTTCATTGTGTGGTATCACAAAGGGCCAATGCTCGGCCTACGTGTGTTCCCTTGTGGGACTGCCACTACAACCTAACCTACGAGTCACTTTAAGAAAATTTATTTAATGGTGTTTCAGGGACTTAATTTTTTGTACTGTTGATGTACCTTCAGTAGGAGGGTTGACAATTTTTTGTCTTCCTTGTTAAGTGTTTTATTAATATGGGTAATAATAAGCATACAATAGAGCAACAAATAAACAGTGTGTCTGTATTTCGGCTATATAAGTTATGTTTCAATAGTTTTTACCAAGATTTCCATTTATAAAGTATAAAGTGAAGTCTATCATGCTGTATCCGGAGCTTTAATTCAATATAGAGGGAAGGTATAACTAACCTCATCATCAATAGCTAGTCCTTCAAGACACGATGGGTAAATTAGATTACTTCTTATAAGGCAAAACTAAATAAACCATCTAATAAAGTCCATAGGATAGACCTAAAGAGATTTAGAGGTTCCTCGTAGGAAATCTTAACAATATATGAAGGAGAGCGCCAGAAAGCGGTAACAACGGAAGCAATTGAGCAAGGTGGAACTGGAAAATGTAGTGATCACGATTGAGATCTATATTAATACATTACAATCCCAGTATTTTATTATTTATCGATATCAAAAGGTCATTTGAAATAAGGTTGTGAATTGCGAATCTTTGATAAAGTTAATTAATTTCATCAATTTTCAATAGCTTGATTTCAGTTTAATTAGTTTTTAGTCACTTTGTAAAATTGATATTTATTTCTAACAAATCTAAATTAGTAATATTCAACCAGTGTGAGCAGTTACTTTTACAGTTAAAAAGCAGTTCTGAAAGCGTCCTACTCACAAATTTAAATTATTTTGAAAAAAAAAATTATTGTTTGCTAAGTTTAATTTACTTTTGACTTTAAAAGGTTTTATCTCTTTTACTCCTTTTAAATTTACTTTTAATTCATAATGGTTATTAAAATTATGTTTTTCATTAATTTTAATGTTCAAATAATGAAAAAATTATTTCTGGGCATTTTGGTGAGGAGTGTTTTGCTACCTTTGTAGACCTCACTGTTGTGTTATGATGCTGTCATAAGGGAGTCTTAACATATATAATTTATATTAATATTATTAACTTCACATGCAGTTATAGTGAGGAAAATATGTTTGTTTTCAACTTAAAATCTTTTATCTTTAGTGTTAGGTAAGGTTAGGTTGCGTTGAAGCCGGTAGAACATACGTTGGCCGAACATTGGCCATTTGTGATACCACACTAAGAAGATTGATTCCACGTTTGCAGTCCTAACTAAAGTATATATATGTATATGTGCCTAATTCAACTGTATGCATTTATAGTAGGAATCTTTAACGAATACCTGACAACATACAGGCTCGAGACCGACGGCTTATCGTCCTCTCCGAGGGCCGACTAGGAGAAAAATGAATGAAAATTGATTAAATGAATAAAATCGTGCTCATATTTATTCATTTTATTTTATTATATTATTTATTATCTCACGTGAATAAATCGAGGGTCAGAGTGGGCATTGAACCTCGGAATTACCAGTCCAGAGGTAAGTGCGTTGCCCCCTTATCCATACTGTTGTTCACCTGTAGTGTTATTCCTGCGTGTTGTTTCCACACTTTCTCTATTAGTGTGGGAAGTGGAGCTTATTACTTATTTCGGCGTCATTTCAGTAGCGGGTGGAACCAAACTTGCCAGGTTCCTTCTCTATAGGGAGTTGCTTACTCAATTTTATTGGTGACGAACTCTTTACGCGCACCTGAGTTAGAGGCTTACAATTCTCTAATGAGCGACGTTCATAATATTTTCTATCTCCCACATGAAAAATGTAAGGTTCAATGACAAGAATCAAAGCTGCACTCCTGAAGAGGAGCCCACAAGCCAGTGGGCTAAACTGGACCCTAATAAAAATTACGTTTCTCTGGTTTACTCTTATTTCAATCTTCAGTTAATTTTGAAAATTTCATACAAATTAAAATACTTTTTAATCACTATGAGTTATATATATTTATATCCGAGGTCAACCTTATAGTTTTACGCCTTTTATACTAAGCAAGGGAGAAACTTCAGTTTAAGCAGGGAGCCAAATATTTGAGCAATATTTCTGGGGTGCCAAATGTCCGTAGTGTCATCATTGCTTAACCTTGATTGTTTAATGGTAAATGCTGTATTCCAAATAGCTATAACCGTTTGCATGATTTAAGACGTCTTAAAACTGACGTCAATTAAGACACAAAATGGTAATTTCCATCCAGTATTACACGACCTTCTTGATTCCCTGTTTTATCTTATCAAAGATGATTCAAGTGGTTTTAATCATTGTTTCATAAAATCAATACATCATGTTTAAAAGTATTTTAACTACAATCCTTGTACACATATTTGAATAAAAAAAACCTTATCGCTGATAAGAAATGTCCTATTGTTCCCAGCAAGTCAATAGGAGTTTTTCCGAATCCATAGCCAAGGCTGATTCTTATTTATCCAAATGATAATAACCAAACCTTCACAAAGTATGCTGGTGGAGTTGGGTAGTCATTTATAGGCCGTCATTTTTGACTGGGGTAAATTTTCTGCTGGAGGTATACGACAGTTCCGTCAACGAATGGTTGATATAAAGATGGGTAGATGCCTATTTATTCAATATTTGTTTTACTTATTTTCAGCGATTAATGTGTTTTCATTGAATTTTATACCTACTTAAAATACAATTTCATATGAATATATGTACATACAATTACAAAATCAAAGAAGAGTACACACAGGGTAAAGAAATACACTTATAAACTCGCAAAATTCGTCTTCAAGATGTAAGTGTGAGGGATTTTACTACAATTTAAGTTTCTGTACTCTATGCGTTACTCTTCTTAGATTTTGAACTTGTGTATATTCAATTTGGATCGTCGTTCCAAATATATATATAGTTAATGTACATAGAGAAATTAAAAGCAGACACTTATAGTCTCTAATTTTCGGTTGAATCGTCTTCAGGAGAGATAAAACAGAGAAACCAAGCGCACTGGTACAGAGAACGTTCAAGATCCAACCTTTGACTTTGTTGGGTCTCCATCCGTCTCTGTACCAGTGCGCTTGATTTCTCTCTCTTATCTCTCCTGAAGACGATTAAATCGAAAATTAGGGACTGTACGTGTGTGCTTTTAATTTCTCTATGTTTTTTTATGTATATTGAATTGTATTTTTTTATTTCGGATCGTATTTTCATCGAAAAAGTATATATATATATATAACAGGTACAATAACAGGTATAATAATACAGATTCAATAACAGATACAATAATATATGTATATCGACCGTTTGATATAATAGGTGTGTTATCTAATCGGGATACGGTCAAATTTTATAGGCTCAAAAATCAAACTCTCATTGCCGACGTTTTGGTTTTATTTTAAAACCTTTTTCATAGGCAGAAGTAAGCATTTTTTGACTAAGAAAATGAAATTTATATTATTTAAAGGAACAACCATCTTAACCGGACAAAACCTTCGACTAGACTAATAAGATATCATTACAAGTAACCTCAACACTGTTCACTCAAAGGAACTATATAATCAAATTTCATTTAAACTCTAGTGAACCACGGACCCACCAGTCCAGATGCTTGCACGATAGCCGCTGGGTTAACTTGGGCACTAGTGATGAAACGAAAATGACGTGTTTGACCTTTCGTAGGTTGCAGCGACTTCATGACAGCTGTTAGGATGATTGATAGAAGCCTTCCCATTAAAAGCGTTACACTTGAGAGCAAATCCAAAAGGTAGATGTGGTTATGGACAGGTTTAACAGCTACGTCTTAATTATTTTCATAGTTTTAAAAATATCTCTCCACTTGAGGTGGGGAAGATATTCGGTTAAATATAGAAGTAGAATTAATGCCAGGTTTTTTTTTTTTTTTTTTTTTTTAGCGATAACTATAATAAACTTGACGATTTATGATTCTTAACAAAGTTGGAAACAATTCTCCAAGCTCATCAGTCATCATAAAGAATCTGAAACAAATAAACCATTCATTAATCAAAGTCAAGTATTATTTTGCAACCAGTAATACAATGTAGTGATCATTATTACAAAATTAATTCCCTACTTAAATATCATAGACCACTTCATAAGATTAATGTCCTATTCCCAATTAATATAGGGTTATTCAATTTGTTAATGATATGTATATTAAAAACAATATATATCTGGAGAGTTTATATATATATATATATATAAGTATAAGTTGGTAACAGATTCTCATTTAAACATATTTGATTGAAATAAACCGCAGCTTCCGCATTCACGACTTTAATACTCGTCCTTTCCAGTCCCTTGACTATTTCTCTTTGAGTGGAGGAAACTTTCCACAAAAGTTGTCCTAATGACATGTTATAACACTTAAGGCACTCGGTCACTGTTTAAAAACACTTCAGTAAAAACGTTGTATTGATATAAAAATTACTAACTAGCTTTCGATTTTCATAAATCATCATCAGGTTTATAGTATAATTAGGATATAGTATTAATAAACTAAGCTACAATAACAATTACAGTGATAATAATAATAACTACGGCGCAGTAAAGTTAACAATTCGAAAGTCCCGCTGAGGTTGAGGTTGCAAAACTGTTACTCAGCTGATCCAGGCCCAACAACCGTTGGTCTCCTTTATTATTTTAATGGCACTGTCGAAGATTTTGCAGCTGGGAATAATCTTAATCTTGTTTTCCCATTTCATATTGTGGTTTGATCATATATATATATATATATATATATATATACATATTCATATAATAAATGGAAAGACGGTCCATATTAGACACAATACTAGTTCCAACTCAATACTGTTTTGAACTCATGTATATATATATATATTGGTATAAACTGGTTATAAGTCTTCTTTTAAATAAGTGTTATTAAATAGCACTGCGGCTTCTACATTAATGATTTTTAGACAGATATTTTTAGAGAATTAATAGAAAGAGCATCTCTCTAAACCAATCATTAATGCAGAAGCTGCAATGCTATTTAGTAATATATAAGAGTTCAAAATTGAAGATAGGTAGCACACAAAGTAAAGAAACACACTTACAAATTCAAATTTTCGGGCAATCCGTCTTCACGAGAAAAGAGAAAGGGAGACCAAGCACGTTGTAGACGCAACGGCTAGTAACCGACACGGCAACCGCTAGTGCTGCCCCCCGTACCCGGTTTTGAAGTAATAGAATTAAGAAAAAAATATAAAAGAAATTCAGATAAGCAATACAAGTTGGGAAAATATAAATGATTCAGAGAGAATTGAAGAAAATTTTAAAAAAATATAAGTGAATAAATAAATTGCAACAAAATATATCTGCAATAATCAATAAAAGGCAAGGTTAGTTAAAAAGATGTAAAAGGGAAACTAGTTAAGAATGAGTGTCTTAAAAAATAAAATAAAATATAATATATAATGTATAGAACAAACTGGAAGTAAGGAATAGAAATGAAATAAATAAATACGTACGGAAAATATAAGGAAGTAAGAGAAAGAGGAAATAAATACCAGAAAAAAATGTAAAAGATATATATATATATTAAAAAAAAATTATCTTTTAAGGTTTAGTCCAGGTGCACTGCGCGCCCCGAGTAATCAGATATGTGCCTCTTCACAGGTTCTAAGGGTCACGGTATTTTCATCAGGAGGGATCTGTCGCAGAATCTGCACACTGTAGCAATCATTGAAAGGTAGACTGTAGGAGTTGGCATGGATGGTAACAGGTAAATCGGAATGGATATTAACGGATGCTCTATGACCGTCCATACGGAGGCTGAGCTTGTTAGAGGACAGTCTTACTTAGAACTCATCCCAGCGAGTACAATCCAATTTGTTTACACAGTTTTTGGATGTACAAGAGCAATCCTTAGCAACAGGGAAGGGCTGGTTGTAGGAAGACGGAGTGAAGTTTGGAAGGGGTTTGAGAAGCGGATAAGTCAGGCACCCTCGTCGTTCGCAACTCTTAGCACCCGCAGACGTGGCACTCCTGGATTGACACTCCTGGACATCAAGTCCCTGTGAGAGAAGAGGTTGTTTAGGTTAGGGGGACGTCTGTAGGAGAGGCGGGGTTGACTGGGGAAGATGGCTGATGTGGAAGGTGAAGAGGATAGGATGAGGAACAGATTTTTCAGGATAGGTTTAATTTTATGGACGCCAGGGAAGAAAGTAGTTACAAAGAAGGCAGACTCATTCACAGGGGAAGGAGGATTGAAAAGTGCATTAGCAGGGATCGTTCTTCTTTCCAGTAAAGACGGAGGGTAACCACGCTCTAAGAACTTTGTTCTAAGGGAGTTAGATATATTATATTATAAATTATATATTTATAATTTAATATTTAATAATAATTGTATGTTATATATTATATATATAGAAAATTGTCACAATAACACGTGATATAAATATTCAGGTAACTCACCACAACTTAAAGAAGATAGTCGCTCTAAGGCCTTTCGCTTTCACGTCGTCAGAGAGCAAGTGAATACAACTTGTATTCACTTGCTCTCTGACGACGTGAAAGCGAAAGGCCTTAGAGGGACTATCTTCTTTAAGTTGTGGTGAGTTACCTGAATATATATATATATATATATATATATATATAAATGATCAAACCACAATATGAAATGGGAAAACAACATTAAGATCTTTCAACCGTAATAAAAAGTTGGGTTTTTGACTCTGTCGAAGACCGCTTGTTACGGTTGAAAGATCTTAGTCTTCTTTTCCCATTTCATATTGTGGTTTGATCATTGATTGTTATTTCACGTGTTTATGTGAAATCTTTATATATATATATATATATATATATTAGTGTATATTGGCAGCAGATTCTCTTGTAAACTTATTTTATTAAAGTAGACGGCAGCTTCCGCATTTACGACTTTTTTGCTCGTTTTTTCTAGTTTTCTTACTAGTTTTTTCTGGTAGGGAGTGATTTCATGGAGGAGTTGTCCCAGAGACAACAACCTGTTGTCTCAACAACTTGTTGAGAAAGGAACAACAAGTTTAAGAATAGAAAATAATACCAGCCGCCTTCATATCCTCGAGGCCTTATACATCAAGGACGTCCAACCTTCTATGAACATTCAGGCCAATTGTATAGGCATAATACCAAGTTGTAAGAACTTCGATAGTTCTTATAAACTTAATAAGCCTACATTGACAGGACCCAAAGGCAATATCAATGACAAGTTGTAACCTTACACTTGTCACAGTGGACTTGTTTTGTTTTTTCACAAAGTTTATCTAGTTCTATTAACCTCTAAATTTTATTCCTTTTAATGTCTGTTTAACCTTTAGAAAAATTGTTATTGTGTGAATTTAATCTGTTAGATATTGATCTATATATCTGAAGATGATTTCCGAGAAAATCGAAAGCTTGTAAGTATAAAAATATAATATTATTGATTAAGCTACAAAATTATTTCTTTGATGTCTCTGGGACAACTCCTCCATGAAATCACTCCCTACCAGAAAAAACTAGTAAGAAAACTAGAAAAAACGAGCAAAAAAGTCGTAAATGCGGAAGCTGCCGTCTACTTTAATAATAATAATAATATATATATATATATATATATATATATATAACAGAAGTTTATCAGGACTCAGTCAGTTCATCAGGTTCAAATGAACTCTTAATGCTCCCGTTTTGGTTTTTATTTATCGTTTTTTTCCATAAGCAGAAGTAAACTTAAGTAATATATAATAACTTTTTTTTAAAAGAAAACAATTTGAGGATTTCAATAACAATTGTCTAGTATGATTAAACATGTGATTGAAGTATTTTATTGGACACTTTGTCGCAGTCCAACGTGTTTATTCAAACATGTTCATCAATTGTATGAATGGACACAAGTCACCAGTCTATCAGCGCAGTAACTTGCCTGTTACTATGAACGCTAGTTGTCATGGGTTTTACTTTATTAACCATTTTAAAACCCCAATTCTCAAAAAAACATCCTTCGCTAATAGACGTTTCGCTTTAAGAGCATCTGAAGAAGCCCACATTATATAAGTCAGTTATGTCCAAATCTAAAATGGACAAAAAATTAAAGTTATACATGGAATAAGTAAATTGTTAAAAAAAAATACTTGTCTCAAAGTAAAGTAAAGCTAGTGATATTAATGTTTTTTCATAAAATCAATTTTAACGATTTGATTAATCTCTAGTGTATGTTTGTTTTTCAATTTTTGTCCTCCATCTTCCCTTCCCTTCTTCTTCGATTTTATTTCGAAAAGAAATGTGTGTAGACTTTTATGGAACATTTAGCAATTGTTATTATCCGTTGGTTTGTTTTGCCGAGGTTTAGTGGGGCAGGGGTTTTTAATGTGTGCAAGGGATCGTTAAGTCTGCGGATCTATATTTTATATCCTCCCTGATGGAAGTAGTGCATAAAGCTTTTTAATCTCCTTCTTGATAAATCTAAAGGCGCCTAATATATTTAAGACTCCTGATCTGCCGCTCTGTTATTAAAAGTGTAAACATTTATTCTATCTTGTGCAAAGTTGTTCTATATTTATATTTGATGTATTAATTTTTAATATGATTTCATAAGGGAAATTGTTTGGTCAGAGGTGGACTTTTTTCTTCTTTCATTTTAGAAGGATATATTCAAGAAAATTTGGAGTGGCCTACACTCAACTTGACTATAAGTAAACGAATTACCATTAATACTTTTATGTATAGAACTTAGTATTGCATATTAGTAACTAAAGCTTTCACGAGGGCTCAGGGGCCTCTTCTTATGGAGGGTTTTCCAATGGGGTGGTAGACCCATTGAATCCTATGTACCTATCCTTCGACGTCCTCATCGTTAAAGTTGCCAGCAGGTTACGGTGAATGCGTAGTCTGGCTAAACAGGCAGAAGACTTTATGATCAATGACCTTACCTATAACCAAGGCAAGCTCAGTAGGACCCCAGGGTCTGGAGTTGTACCCGAGAACTCTTAAAATATTGTCGGTACTACGGGGGTCGGTACGATGACAACTAGCGTTCATAGTAACAGGCAAGTTATTGCGCTGGTAGACTGATGACTTGTGTCCATTCATACGATTGATGAATATGTTTGAATAAACACGTTGGATTGCGACAAAGTGTCCAATAAAACACTTCAATCACGTGTTTAATCATACTAGAAAACTATGGTTTTCTTGTACGTAAAGGTGATTGCTATATGAGAACCAGTATCCTCTCGGAAGGTTGCCGTCAGAGGATCAAGAGAGAACTAGACCTTTGATCTTTATCATTAGAAAAGTCCAGACACTGAACTTGGCTGATGGGCTTTAGTACTGGTACTCACTCTGGAAGTGAGCCCGAGTCTCAGGGAAGTGGGAATATTCCCCATTTGGAGGACGATCAATTCTATTGAATGCCATTGTAGTTTGACTTTTATTTATTACTAATTAAATGTATTATATGAAGTTATGTAGTGTATTTACCGTTGTACTAATTATTGTTTGATTTTAGTTTTACCATTTAACCCCAAGGATGTGTATACTATCAGAAAATAAAGTTACTTTCATTTCTTATCTCGTCCATCTGTGCTATAAACGTTGTTTCTTAAAGTGAATAATACATCATATCCTTCAACGTTTCATTCAGAAGAGAACTTTTAAAAGTAACTAAATGAAAGCACCTTATCATTACTTTTTGCACCTACTTTTATTACTCGACACAATATGCGAGGCACGGCTCACGGCTATGAAGTAACGAAGGTGATGATGATAAAGAAGCGTGCATGCCTAACACTAGCAACTGACAGCTGTTTATTAAATCTTCTCTTACGAGTGCAGTGCTTCTCCTTTCTATAAACAAATCTCTATAGCGCTTGCTTTCATTTTCATTAGTGTTGTTTTTTGTTTTGATTGAAAAATGTTAAGTTTTACAATAAATCTATGAAATGATAAACGAAAATTTTCATGCACAGCAGTTACAAACCAAGGGGAGTGCCCACCATTGCTGAATAACTGTGGTGCGGTTCGTGAAAATTGTTGGTCATTATTGGGGGTCATTTTTTTTTATTTTTATTTGAGAGTGACTATATCACTGCGTCTTAAAAGAAACTATTGTACTTTTCCCCTTCTGTGTTAAAGTACCCCAGCAGTTAGCTTCAACGTCTCCAAGAAGCTCAGCACTTCTCCTGGGTCTAGTGGTAATAGTTTTTCTATGGTTTTGTTGAGTGTCCCGAAGCACCTACCTGTGTGCTGCAGAGTTGCCTGACAGTCAATCAGCACTGGAGGATATATTCTTTCCATCTGGAGGAACAAATCCTAATGAACTGCTTATCGACAAGGTCCTTCATTGCCTGTGCGGTATTCCTGTATTTAGAATAGAATATAGATTGCTGGTATATTACCAGCTTTGATTTTCTACGGAGTAATTTCTAGAACTCAGTATTAGACCCAGATATTTGTGTTTCATAAAGTATAACCTCATTTCAAATAAACACAAGAGACGCCGATTGAGGGGGGGGGGGGGGGAGTGGGAGGTTTTCCTTGCAGAAACGAATGAGAGAACTACATATTTTTTAGGTTCAATTATAATTTCGAAATTACAATACTATGTGAAGTTCCATCAAGCAAAGAGTTTTCTGATGGCATAACAGACATTGGTACACCTTTAGGCTACTGTGGTACCGTTTTGAAGAATCCCAGACACATCTCGACACAATCAGGATTATTAGGGTTTGTTATGGAAGGGGCTATTAGGAAGTCAAACGTATACAGATTATATAGAATCGGGTCAAGGACACATCCCTGGGGAATGACCGCGTCTGTGTATTAAAACAGTTGGTGAATGTCTACTGTTAATAAAACAATGGAATTGATTCCAGGGAGAAAACCTTTGTTATCTCTCAACAAACGTTGTGAACTGCAGCGTGTACCAAAGTTTGGATGCAAACCCACCCTCCAAACACACTCTTACATACAAACATATATAAACAAATGCATTAACAGATACACATACATAAACACTCACATCCGAAAAACGTCAAAATTAAACTTTGAGGACCTCAAAACTTGTAAATTCGTTAAAATCTCGAGATCGAATTTCTTCATGATTACTACTTTTTCATACAGTGAAGTAAAAGGTTGGAGTAGTCTACTCTTAATAATTCTGGGAGAAAAAAATGTTATGTAAATCATAAACAATACATTAAATTTATTGATTCATACTGGTATAATTTTGCCATTTTGCCGCAATTAAATACGTATAAAAGCTATACAGAAAATACACACGGAACGATCAGGTAAATTTATTGAGAGCCACAAATAATCCTTCGAAAAGCCGCATGTGACTCACGAGCCGCAGGTTGCCCACCCCTGGTCTATAGGAACTGAAGTCACCTTCGTTCTTTTCCAAGAGGTTTCAGACTCGAATACATCGTTAGTGTTCATCTCTAATTGAAAATAATAAATTTCTTTATTTTAACGAACACTAGTTAATTTATTTCGAATATAATCTATGTTTGTAGGAGTGGAGTTTCTGTAATTTCGTATATAATATTTCCTGCCAGATTTTTCCATATTTTCGAGAGAAGTCTGGCTCAGAACAGATTGTGTCCGTTTGTTTTTGTGAAATCATCTAGTATTGATTGTTGCTTCTTGTTTCTACAGGGTGCTCACTTCTCCAGAGACAAGATCAACAGGCCTGGATTTGCCAATATGTTTTTTGAAAGTGCCAGCGAAGAACGTCAACATGCTATCAAATTTATGGAGTATTTGATCATGCGAGGAGGCCTCGTTAAGAATTTAAGCGCTATCATTCAAGATCCCGTAAGTATGACATGATTACTTACAATCTAATTAATTATTTTCAAAGTATGTGCATGTGGGTTCGTAACACATTTGGAGAGTGGGCACATTCTGAGTTAGAGAGAGAGGAGGGGAAGAGAGAGAGAGAGATAGAGAGAAAGAGATAGAGAGATAGATAGATAGATAGAGAGAGAGAGAGAGAGAGAGAGAGACTGACGACGAATAAGATAGTTAGGAAGAGGAGTGAGAAGTAGAGTGAGGGAGAGTGAGATGGTTATGGAGAGGAGAAAGAGAAGGAGGAAGGTGACAGAGGAAGAGAAGAGAGAGGGTTAAGAGAGAGTAATAGTTGGAATGGGGGTGTGAGTGATTGAGAGGGAGATACTGAGAGGGTTAGGAAGATGACTGAAAGAGATTGGCTGTGAACCAGAGAGACTCACGGGAGCAGAGAGTTCGTGAGAATGGAAATAAAAAGGTTAACGGAAGAGGGAGAGGTATAGAGTGGTCAATGGGATTAGGATATAGCAGTGAGGAGGGAGGTTTTATTATAAACTAACAAATGTACCCGTCTTTGACCTATACAAATCTACTGTAAAAGTTTCAGCTTTATATGTCTTATGGTAGCTGAGTTTACCTGTGACAAAGTTTTGCGGACAAACAGACAAACCGACAGAAATTTTTCTAAGGGTGGATTCGGTTTCTCCAATGTATGAAACGTAAAGAAAACTTGAAATGAGTCAGTTCTAAGCAATGTACAGACAAAATCATTATTTTATTTATAAAGATTTCTCAGTATAATGAATCACAGCCTTTTTACTTTACTATAAGTAAAGTATAGTGATCGTGAAAAAATTCGATCTCGAGATTTTGACGGAATTACCTGTTTTGAGGTCCCAGAAGTCGTTTTATGAAGTTTTTACGATGATGTCTGTGTGTGTGTGGGTGGGTGGGTGGGTGGGTGGGTGAGTGTGTTAGCATTGCTTGTTACCACGCTACGGTCCAGAATCTTTGATGGATTAAGTTGATATTTTACACAAAAATGGGCCTCATAAACGCGAAGATCCCTTTTGTTTGGGAAGAATTATGCATGATGGGAAAGTCACTTTTTTTGCCAAAAACCGTTTTTTTTAAAACATTTATTTCTCCTAACCTGATAACCCTAAAGTTTTGAAATTTTGACATTATCTTTGAGGTTACAAATGGAACAAACGAAAAATATATTCAGAATTTTAAAACAACAGGAAATAATTTTTTTCCAATAAAATGTACAAATTTTGACTTATAATTCAATCTCAAACCTTGTGAGAGCGATACAAGCCATACTGTTTGACGGACAAGAATGAAACTATGCCTATAAATAGAAAATTATGTGTAGAATGAGTTGAGATATTTTTTTTCAAAATTACATTCGCTAATGGGGCGTTACAGTACGATTTCTGTTTTCAGAAAATGTTTTTTTGACGCTAAACGGCTGATTAAAAAATAATGAAAATTTGACCAAAAATGGAACAAAAAATTAGCAATTCATAAAAAAAAATCATGAAGTTTCAATTATGGGAAAGAGCAATAACGCTATAAAAACTGTTTGTTTATCTTAGACTAAGAGATCACCTGCTATACTTGTCGAATTCTTTATATTTTTTTTCATTGTTTGCATTGACTTAGAAATTTTTTGAGCGAATCTACTGAGATAAAATTGATATTTATAAAGGAATAATTTAAATTGTTTATTGACTTATATGAGATGTAAGAGGAATAATATTGTGCAGGAAAATAATAACACTCACTGTGAAAAAATTCGTATATATGTTATTTGACAAAGGGGAAGGAAAATGATCTTATTAAATACTAAGTAGCCATAAAATTCCCGGTATAATAATTCTGTTAAAAACCAAAAATGTAAAAGATAATTCAAAATTCAAATCATTCGTTTAGAGATTAATAACTGTAATTATCGTACATCTTTAATTACAAATCACCTTAAAACAACATTTTCTTAGCTGTTTATGATGTTTTTCAGAGAAAAAAAGGGTATTTTACTGTTTTAAATTTGAAAATTTTACTTTAATATTCAATGTAGAAGGATGTCAAGTAAACGGTGCAAGAAATCTACTGGCTATTTTAACAAAAGCCATGTTCTCTTGGAGGAGAATATTGCGTTTCTAGAAATGTTCAAATGGGTTTTTCAAAAATGTTATTACTGCTGTAGTTATACTAATGAAATTATTTGCAAATAATAAATTATTTGTTATGTACAGAAATAAGCTTATAAATTGATATGTCTTTCGATCACTATCTGTACTACCTCACGAATGAAATGCTAATAACTATATCCCATTTAGATATTTTTTATGCTTAAATGAGACGTTGTGTTTTATATACTCAAGAAATTTGACATTAAGGTACTTATAGTAAAGTAGAGTGTAGGCCACTCCAGATTTTTCGACGTGTTGCTGCTTTATGTAATATTTCCTTTAATGGATTTCATAATAAACAAGTGTATAGATCTAGTGTGAACTACCTTAACTTTAATACAAGTAAACTATATTCACAAATGAAGAAAAATAGTGTAAAATACATGTAGTTGAGATACGGAAATCTTATATATATATATAATTATATAAATATACATATATAAGATTATATATATATATAAATTTTTCCCTATATCTGAATTAAAAATACCGAGTTGTACAAAATTGTTTACCTTTTCATATACGTTAATTTTAAGTTGTTTCTTCTCTTGCAAACAGCAGTTTGTTTAAACCAGAGCTTCTCAAACGGTGTGCCTTGGAAGTTAGCCAGGTGCGCTCCAAGATAACCCAAGATTACATTTTTATATAATAGATTTATATTTTAAAAATTCCCATTATTTTTATTTATTTTAGAAACACCAAGCAAGTGGTTTTTCAGTCTGAGTTAAGTTTCCCCCACTTGATATTTTGAACTAAATTTCTTTAATCTTTAAGCAGCAATGGTTTATAAACACTTTTTCTTTTCCTTTCGTTGGGGATTTAAATCATTTGTTACTGATTTCTCTCTCTTTTTCTCCCTTTTTCTTTGTCTCTTTCCCTCTACATCATTCTCTCTCTCTCTCTCTCTCTCTCTCTCTCTCTCTCTCTCTGCTCTTTCCCCGTCTCTCCCACTCTTCCCCCCCTATCTCTCCTTCTCTCTCTTAAAAAAACTATTCCGTTTAATTTACTATCATTTTCCGATTTTCAAAATTTCAGGACTAAATTTTCCATATTAAAATCTGCGATGCGCCCCAAAGGTTTGGTTATTTCCTTGGTGCGGCCCTAAGTAAAAAAAGTTTGAGAAACACTGATTTAAACATTTAACCCTGTAGAGTTAGTAAATATACCTGGTAAGCTTCCTGTATTCCTCCCACCCCGAGCAACACTTTACTCCCTCAGTCCTTTCTAGGTCTCTGTTGTCATAACCCTCGACAGTGCAGATAATTAAAAAAAATCTCTCTGATTTATAAATTGGTTCATGTTTTGTTATGTATCGTATTTTATTGTGGTTCATGTTTAATTAAATCACTTTTCATTTATTTTTCCCTTGCTAAAGACCCTAATAGTGTTATTCACCATTCAATTGATTGTATTTGAATTTTCAAGTAATTCATTCTTATTTAAGAAAGTCATTAAAGCTCATAGATATATATGTTTTATAAATAATTCTAACTTTTTTCGACAACAAAAAATTAGAGCAAACAGCAGAGGTTATTGATATATACTACAACAGAGGTTATGTAGACCAACCCTCAATAACCTCTGCTGTTTACTATACATGTTTTTTTAGATGTAAATTTGAAGAACACTAAGTGTGAAACGCGTTTTAAATTTTTAATATAGAGATTTTTTGTATGTATAATTAATTGTTTTTAAAATTCTCCAACCCGATATTCAAACATAAAACTGTTTTTCTTCAAATCGGTGTGATTCGAACATTTTAAGTTTTCTGTTGTATGATCTGATCGTGTTCCGATGTAGACATAAATATTCAGTGATGTCTAACAGTTCATATGGTGAACTAATGGCAGAAAGGGTGCTTCGTTACAATTCTTTAAGTTGGGGCTCACATAAAATAAAAAATTGTCCCACAGGTTGAGTATCCGTGGTAAGGAAGATGAACAAAATCAATTCTTCTTCATTTTAGTGTTTTCGAAGCATATCTTGAATATTCTTCTGTTCACTTAAAAGGTGCCAACTCGCTTAGTGGTCCTAGTGTTAAAGCATCAGTGGGGTTGCTCTTCGCAGCGCTTCAGTTGCTACTGAGACGGTCTGGTTTGGCTATGACGGCTCGATACGTAAATCGCCCCTCTGGAGGGGAGTCAGCCGTCGTCGTTCACACCCGTCTAGTCATGTTCCTATCTACAATTCTGCCCGCGCTCTTCTTTGCCGTCCTCTACGGTTACTCCATGATATTCTTCCTCGCCTGGAAGACTAACATTGTTAAGTTTGTCATGTAACTGGTGAGTGTTGTTACTTTTTCAATACTCTATTAGTAAACCATTATTTTCTACTTCTTTTTCAAATTATTTGTATTCACAGATAAGTTCTTACCTATAAAATCTGTAGTAGTCTACTCTTAACTTTACAAGTAAACCCTGTATGAGCAAATAAATTACCACCACAATATCATATATATATATATATATACATATGATCAAACCACAATAAGAAATATGAAAAAAAGACCAAGGTCTTTCAACCGTAAGAACTGGTGTTCGTCAGAGTCAAAAACCCAACTGACGAAGACCGCTTGTTACAGTTAAAGGATCTTGGTCTTTTTTCCATTTCTTATTGTGATTTGACCATTGATTGTTACTTCACGTGTTTATAGTGAAAACTTCTTATATATATATATATATATTATATATATATATATATATATATATAAAAGATTTCACATAAACACGTGAAATAACAATCAATGATCAAACCACAATAAGAAAATGGGAAAGCAAGACTAATATCTTTCAACCGTAACAAGCGGTCTTCGTCAGATGTTGGGTTTTGACTCTGACGAAGACCGCTTGTTACGGTTGAAAGATCTTAGTCTTGCTTTCCCATTTTCTTATTGTGGTTTGATCATTGATATATATATATATATATATATTATATATACGATTTCAAAATTCAAGAAGAGTAACACACAGACTAAGGAAACACACGTACAGACTAAAATTTTCGGGTAATCCGTCTTCAGGAGAAAAGAGAAAGGGAAACAAAGGGAGACCCGAATGGGTACTTGCCGTTGCGTCTACAACGTGCTTGGTCTCCCTTTCTCTTTTCTCCTGAAGTCGGATTACCAGATAATTTGAGTCTGTAAATGTGTTTCCTTACTCTGTGTGTTACTCTTCTTGAATATTGAACTCGTATTGTGTCGAGTTTCGATCGTGTTTCGTTTTATTAAGTGAAATATATATATATATATATATCAATGATCAAACCACAATAAGAAATGGGAAAACAAGACTAAGATCTTTCAACCGTAACAAGCGGTCTTCGTTAGAGTCAAAAACCCAACTCAGTTGACTCTTCGAAGTTTAATGTAAGTATTGTTGGCTTGGTTTAATGCTTTCACCAGTTATTTTAGACAAACATGCCAAGTACATTTTCAATCATTATTGACAAAATATAGCAGCTACATAAATCAATTAATTAAATTAATTGTCTCGATTATGGAAAATGGAGCTAAGTTCCCTAGACTTGTTTTTTCAATTTAATGTAGAAATATTGAGCAAAATTAAATGAATTTTGTTCAACTTCAGTTAAATCAGTTGAATCATATTGACGCGAAGCGATTATTTTTAATATTTTGTTTAAATATTTTAGAGTGTTTTAATGTTTTAGTATATTTTTATATTCTTAAACAAAGACGAGGTGGAGTTGCGTTGCTAATTAACATGTGTTTTCTGTTTTGATTTGAGTTGAATTGTAAAAATATAAGACTTGTGCTATTATTTTTAATATTTTGTCTTAAAATTCCGAATAGTTTAACTCGACAATATCATAAAATTAAAATGAAATTTGAAATGATTTCCTCTTTTTTTTTATAACCTCACTTCCTAGATTTCTATTTAATGTCAAGAGCTGTTAGTTTTCCTTTGGGTGGTTAATACGAAACATGTTTAGTACGAAAAGAAATAAAAACTATACTAGGATCTATTAATTATTTCAAGTTATCTCATGAGTCTAGTTGAAGGTTTTGACCAGTTAAGATTGTTAGTTCGTTTAAATAATGTTAAGTTCATTTTATTATTCAAAGACTTCTTACTTCTGCCCAGTGGCGAGCCGAGGTGCCTCCAGGGAGAGGCACCCTGGGCTTTTTGGTGCTGGTAATGATAAAGACAATATTGCTCTACCGGTTCAGATGCTGCGTCTGTTTTATCAGGAGCGATAACAAATGGAGAAACTACTTGATTGCCAGTATCTCCATCTGGACACAACAAAGTTAGTCCAGATGGACTTCGAAATTCAATCATAACTTGGCTCGATTTCTGAAGAACTTCGTGCAATCATTTTCTACGCTTTTGGATTCTTATTTCTTTTGTTTTTCCTGTTCAGTGGTGGGATTCAATTTTTTTAAGAACAGCTTCTAAGAAAACAGATTGTGTGTTCGCACCAGTTCATGCGAACCGGTGCTTAAAATATTATGAGTTCGGCGAGTTAAATAGTTCAAGGAAGTTTTCCTGCTCATTGCTTGTTGCTTTAACATGATCACCAGCGATCAGTCTTTTTTTCATATTTCCTATTATTGCTTCCAGTAGCTTTTGACGAAGTAGGCTAACAAATATGTGGTTTTCAGTAAACTGGATCTCTTTGAATGTGTCCGAAGCAACCCTCTCATCATTTTCTTTTTCAAATGTCCCTATATGGTCCTTAAGCAATTCAAATGCTTTAATAGACCTCTTTATGAAGTTTAAAATTAGATCTAAAAACATGTAATATTTGATTGAGAACTAAAAGTTAAAACTAGGCCTAATGTAGGCTAGACCAACTCAACATCTGCATTGTCATGAGCAGTTTGAACACTGTAACAGGTACGCAAACGAAACTAAATTTTTTAGTTATATATAGGCTATATACATGCGCAAATTACGTTGTCATATATGCACAAGTACGTGAGTCACTCGACACTCGTGGAGTTTGATAGTGGGCTAATTAATACAGTTCTGAATAGGGGTTTACGTAATTTTAACAACCGGTTCACCAAACTCATAATATTTAAGGACTGCTTCGCTCGAACCGGTGCGAAACGGCTGAATTCCATCACTGTTCATGTTGTTTTATTCACAAAACTTTCGGTTAAGATGAAAGAAAATCTTTGTTATATGGAATTTAGAAAAGGGAAAAAATTCTTGTAAAATGAAAATTTGAACATTAATTTAAAAAAAATTCATACAAAAAAAGTTATAATTTTTTAAAAATAGTAATTAACAAATTTCACTCACTCTACATGAAATAAATTCGCGAGAAAAAAGAAAAAGAAACCGAGAAGAAAATATACACAAACAGGATGCTTGATCAATAGACAGTAATGAGCAAAGCTTGCTCAACAAGTCTCAATACAAATCAATAAATATTCCCAATATTTATAAATGGCCATTTGTTATAAATGGCACCAATCCAAGTGGGTACGGTAGATACCCAACTGAGAGTTGAGTTTTTGACTCTGACGAAGACCGCTTGTTGTGGTTGAAAGATCTCAGTTGTTCTTTTTCCATTTCATATTAAGGTTTGATCAAACCTCAAAATAAAAACAACTAAGATCTTTCAACCACAATAAGCGGTCTTCTATATATATATATATATATATATATATATATATATATATATATATATATATATATGTATTTCACATTAACACGAGAAATAACAATTAATGATCAAACCATAATAAGAAATGGGAAAACAAGACATGATCTTTCAACCGTAACAAGCGGTATTCGTCAGAGTCAAAAACTCAATTGAGTCAATTGGGTTTTTGACTCTGACGAAGACCGCTTGTTACGGTTGAAAGATCTTAGTCTTGTTTTTCCATTTCTTATTGTGGTTTGATCATTGATGGATATATATAATATATATATATATATATATATATATATAAACGATTCCATGAACTAAATAAACTAGATTCACAAAAGAACAAAAAGAGACTTGAGGTTTTAGATTGAGACTTAAATGAAGACCCAGAATCAACAATGGGATAGGTTCTCTAGTTGATTGTTGTCCCTCCGTCAATTCACTTCTTCTCCTGAGGACGACCGCCATTACGGTCAAAATATTGAAAAGTGAGTCTTTGCTATGTTTCTGTCTATGTGCCACAGTTAATTTTAAGTGTAATCTGTCCTGCCGGACCGTTTTTCGTTTATCATGGTATATATGTATATATATATGTTTTTATGGTAATTTTTCATGTCCCCATTAACTGTCAAATATATTTACATGACTAAAGCGTGGTATTATTTTCATGTTCAAATATTTTAATCTATCAACTATATGAGTTATCAATAGATTCTTTTGAAAGCAATAGAAATAATTTTATTTGCTCCAATAAAAAGAAAGTGATTTTGATATTTTGACAGCTTTGCAAGACTTGAGGTTCTCTTAAGTCCGTTTGTTATCTTTCTTGCATTATCTGTAGATGATGTGAGTATGGTAGTTAGGAGTGCATACTACTCTAATGTTGAAATCAGTCTTAACAATTGCACCCTTTACATACTTTAATGTATTTCTTTAGCTATTTAGTCAGTCCTGTGTGTGGTGATGTCCCCTCTTGTTTATACTCAATGCTGCACAATGATAAAGGTTCTTTATTGGAGCCTAAATCAAAATCAGTGATTTTTTTTCTTATCTTGTGGTTATTCCAAAGATTTTGTTTTTTTTTACGCTTTAATGCTGTTCTAAGGGGAAGGGGGAGTTTGACTCATTTATTTAATGGCACCCATTTTCGTAAAAAAAATTACTTATGTAGTATTACTCTGAAGTCTTTTCTAGTATTTTGATCATTAGAAAGATGCTTATAATTTTCTGTATTTATGTTTACTGTCAACTTTATGTTTCCTATAATTTATTGAATTTTATTAATTTTATTTATTACTTATTGTTTGCTTGTTTCAAGTTATATTATGTATTATTAAATTTTATTAATAGTTGATAAAATGGAAGTATTTTAATATAAATCAAATTATAGAATTGATGCTTTCATTGAATGGTCTGTTGATTTATAGCGGTGTTGAGTGTAAACTATTTCAGATGAGCTTAAATTATTTGCGAACTCTATTCAAAGTTAGAACTCGATTGCCTTACATGTTGAAAACAAAAAGAATTAGGAAAATACGTCATAAGGCACAGTAAGAAGGGGACAGCACTGGAAACGATGGCTCATTCCTTCAATGAACTCTTGACCTCGTCTAAACCCATTGTTTCGTCTCATTTACAATTAATATAAGTTTGCTTTCTGTTCAGCTCTTTCTATTGTAAACGTTTAATTTTCTTCATGAATTTACGTCATTTGATCGTATACTATCGTGAGAATGACTTAACAAACAGTCACTATTTCACGGACATATTTGACTTATACACCAAGGCAATAAAGCAATAGCACAAGTTTAACTTTTAAACACCTCCAAGATACGTTGGTCTTAAACATATTATATGTATTAGTATAAATAATTTTATTTCATTATTCAAGAAATAAAATATTGATTATCGATCAGCTACAGTCTTCCAATGTAATAATATATCACATATTAATATATGTCAGTATATCAGTATATCAATAATAAATATTGATATTATAGAATATATGTGTATATATATATATATATAAATAATTGAATATTTTTCTATTTCGACTGCAAATATTGAACACTATTTTTCTTTATTGAGTTGGTCCATGCTGGACCAAACCTCGATAAGAATATAGTGTTTTATATATATATATATATATATATATATATAAAATGGTATATATAATGTAATTTATTTTTGAGGGTTGAGGTATAATGATTTGAAACTAGTCCTTTTGCCGACGTTTCCACATATATATATATATATATATATATATATATATATATATATATATATATATGTGGAAACGTCGGCAAAAGGACTAGTTTCAAATCATTAGACCTCAACCCTCAAAAAAAAATAACGTCATATAAATATTGTGTCAAGAAAGCAAATCATGATATATATATATATATATACGAGTATATATTAGTATATATATATTAGTATATAATATAATAAGCTCTAGCAACGTTTTTCAAACTGTGGGTCCCGATCCTTCAGTGAGTCGCGTGAAATATTTAATTGGTCGTGACAAACAAAGAATAGAAATGAAAAATACTTTTTTTAGTGTTTTCCTAGACATAATAATATTTCATTCATTCATATAAATAAAGCAAGGTGCAGGTCATGAAGAATATGCTTATACATTTTCGGCGTAAATAAAATGGACCTAGTAAAGAGTCTAAGTTTGCCTGATTACAGTTAGGTATTATGGGTTGCGATGTAACCTGTGGTTCTGATATGGGTGGTTCTGGCTATGGGTCGCAGCGAAAACAGTTTGAAAAATGATGAGCTGCATGATTCCAATATAATGATTGTTTGGAACTAGGTTCGGTTAGGTTGCAGTGCCTGTCTCACATAGTTCGAACATTGGTCCTTTATGATACCAGAGAATCACTATTCTATATTTAGAGTCCCATATTGGACTTAACTTAAGAATATTTAGAGTAGGAATCTTTAACGAGTACCTGATAACGTACAGGCTCGGGACCGACTACTTAATGTCCTCTCGAGGGATGACATACTGAGATTTATTCACCTCCTGCATGAATAAATGGAGAGCCAGGTGGGAATTGAACCCCGGACCTACCAGTTCAGAGGCGAGTATGTTAACCACTGAGCAAACCTGGCTCCCCAAAAAGATGAGAGGATTACTACTTATACTATTCATGTTAAACTCTGACAACTACATATATTATTAACTGAACTAATATAAATCAACTACCGCGGAAGGCGGGTGGTCTACTAGTTTGCAGAGATAAACAAGTCAAAACAAGTCCTGTGCGTTTTATATTAGATTTTTTTAGGGTGTTATTGTATCTTTTCGACAAGCATATATTAAATGGATATTGTGTACTTTCCTTTAATCAGGCCCTACAGTAAGTTTTGATTAATTATTAGTATAATTTTGTAAAAGAATATTATGTATAATGATCGGACCATATTTTAGTTGAAAGTGATGTTTATTTTTGCAAGAAGTAGACTGATTGCAGTTGTTTTCTGTACTAGATACCTTTGGATGGTAAGACGTCATGGGCCAGTGGGCTTGAAGCGCTTGAGGATGCTCTTAAACTTGAGACTAGAGTCACTAAGAAGATTGTGGCGATCATGAAGGAATGCGAGACTCCGTCTACGACGGAATCCAAGGACATCAATGACTACCATGTATGTACCTGCTTTCTCATTTCCTTTCTCTCTTCATTTTTAGCGGTCTTTTCCATTCTACTATACTATTTCTTATCTATTTATTCTGTTATACTAGTGTCCCATGAGATAATAGCCACATAATTCTTTATATTGTAGTGGTAATACTAGTTTCCACCTGATGTACAATACAGGTTATCGTATGTTCTCTTTGGCCAAATTATTTTAATTCTGTTTACTATTCTGTTAGTAGTTAAATATATTATAATAACAATAGCTCATGTACGATTAATAAGTTTCCTATTTTTGTGTAAGTGGTATTATTGATGACTTCTACGTATTTGCATCCTTTTACTTGATTTCAGTACGACAGGCATGGACAATGTATATGTCCAGTTTATGTATATATATATATATATATATATATATATATATGCTATAATGCCAGATTAGATATTGAAAAAGACGAGCCAATCCCTGTTGCCTGAAATCCACTAAGCCCATAGAAAACACCAAATTCGACGACGTACACTTCCAAGCAAGGACGCCAAGACCTTCATCCAACTCTATTGGAAAATTAAGTAGGGACTGCGAGCCCTCCCCTGGAGTGAAGGCTGAAGCGGCCAAGCAGACGGAGTGTGCGAAGGAGAAAAGTGTCTAACGAAAAACACCCACAACCAATAAGAAGTGTCCAAAATGATACACAACAGGGATTGGTTCGTCTTTTTCAATATATATATATATTGATCAATATTGATTCAATATATTCATTGATTGATATATTCATTGAATCATTGATTCAATATATATATATATATATATGAAAAAGACAACACATAAAAGAAACGAGAACACTTACTGGATTAATATATCGAACTGAATTTCGTCATCAGGAAGAGAGTAGAAGGGAAGAGGAAGAGGTACGTGTGTTCAGGGGTGCGAGTGGAAGACGACAATTCTCGCTTCTTTTATGTGTTGTCTTTTTCATTTATTTATCTGTCCGATTTGGAGTGTTTAGTATTTTCATTTGTATATATATATATATATATATATGTTGGGTTGGTCAACACAATAAACACATCACTTACGCTAACGGTTCTCTATATTTGTATAGCATCATCAATTAACCGACTGCTGGTATTTTTAATTAGAATATCATAATATTTTCTATGAAACGAAGCAATTGTTTTTATAGTTAGACCTGTTTCTTATAAAATCTGTGGTGACTTTGTCTATAGATTAGAATAATATGTTAATACCAAAGAAGTAACTAACTCATGTGGGATTAGAGAATTTTTTATCACCGATAAAATAATTTTGTATAGTCTATTTGTTAAAGAAAACGAACGCATATGAACTAGACTAAACGAACGCGTATGAATCAGACGCGCAGTATAAAACATGTTGCAGTAGGAGCGAGTATTTCTCACTGGCACGGAAATGAGAATACAGTGTTATTCAAACCATCAAAAAGTTACAAAGTACTAACTAACTCATGAGCAGTAAAATAATTTATTATAATCTTATCCTTATAAAATAAGTAATTCAATTAAACATCTACTCTTATGTGTGGAATTTAAGACTCTTCCCGTCTAAGTGAGCGAGATAACGTCTCCTGCTCTTTAATAAATGATGGCAGACTTAAACTGGGGCACACATACCCCCCTCCTAAATAAGTCCACGAAGTGAAAACTTTACAAATGTGTCCCTAGCGACAACAACAACAACAATTACCACTTTTTAAACAAACTTCAATTTTGTTTCTTTTTTTTTCACATAAACAAGGTTGACAATTGTTTTCTGTTATACTAATTTGCCATTTTGATCAGTTTGTATGTGAGTATTTGTTTGGTTATTTGAGCTACAAGTTCGCCTGTTAATTGATTATATCTCTTTAACAATTTAGGAACGGCAGGTAACTATTTTTATAAATAAAATAAATTTAAAATGTATATATAACGATTACAACGTTACCTTCCTGTCTCCCTGAGATACTTAGCTTCCTCGTGACGACGATTGTAGAAATCTAAGAGTAAGTTATGTCTGTGTCTATCTTTGTGTTACTTTCGTTATAGTTTTTGTTTAAAGTCCTATGAACAGTTTCCTTTGAATATATATATCAATGATGAAACCATAATATGAAATGAAAAAAAAAAATACCATGTTCTTTCAACCACAACAAGCGGTCTTCGTCAGAGTCAAATACCCATCTGACGAAGACCGTTTGTTGTGGTTGAAATATCGTCGTTTTTTTCCAGTTCATATTGTTGTTTGATCATTGATAATTATTTCACGTTTTTATGTGAAATCTTGTATATATATATATATATATATATATATATATAAGTTGACTGTCGTCTCTCTGTCAATTCACTTCTTCTCCTGAGGACGACCGCCATTACGGTTGAAATATTGAAAAGTGAGTCTTTGTTATGTTTCTGTCTACGTGTCAAAGTTTATTTTAAGTGTAATTTGTTTTGCCGGACCGCTTCCGTTTATCATGGTATATATATATATATATATATATATTTTTAAATTATATTAAAAATTTTAATAAAAATTTTAATTTTTATTAAAATCAATTGACTTGATTGCACGTAACTTTTTCTTATTGAGTTTTTCAAATCTCCTAGCTAATTTTCTTTCTTCAAGGTTGAGTTCATGGATAATTTGAGCAAAGTTACTTTTAGACATCACTATTTATTATAAGTTGAAATTATTCTAAAATAACAGATAAATTAAATTAACCTAAATTATTGACATGTTTCGGTTGTCTTCAACCATTTTTAAAACTATTTACTCATTAGTTTGACTTCTTATTTACGTGGGCTGTTTCATTTTTTAATGGATACATAGTATTAAAATTTGCAGTAGCTTCTGCATTGCCTTTTGCTAGTTTCTCCATTTTTTGTACTACCTTAAGTTGGGTTGGCTCTAATGTCGATATTAAATTAGCCAGAGACATTCCCAACACTGTACCACTGGTCTTTTTTACTGTATGGGGGGGTGGGGGGTCGATTAACTGAACTATAATTATCTTATACTGTATTTTTAACCCCTATAACTTGTGCTCAGATTAAAAGCTTGGTAGCAGAGCCTGCAGTACTGGTGATAGCTGGTATCATTCCAGTTGACCTAATAGCCAGAGAAAGGCAGGCCATTTACCAAAGAAAGCAAGAAGTTGACAGAGAATCTGCTCGCTCAGAAGAGATAAGACAAATGGCAAGAGGAGTAGGAACACGAGACTAGAGGGTGCTGGACGTTCAAGGTTATTGGAGATGTCCGATTGTGGGTCGAGAGAGGTCATGGAGAGGTGGAGTACTACCTTACGCAATTTCTCAGCGGACATTGGTACTTCTGCGCCTACCTATACAAGATAAGAAAGCACGAGACTCCCAAGTGCTTGTATTACTCAGCAATAGACGATGTAGAGCACACATTCTTTGTATGCAAGAAATGAAATAGCCAGAGAAGTGATTTGGTGAAGAAAATTGGTATATTCTCACCAGAAACCATCATGACCAAAATGATAGAGAACAGTCCTCTCTATGGTTGACGACCTAGTCAAAAGTATCCTCTCTACAAAAAAAGAGACACTTACAAGGGAATGACTAATTCTAAATCTAAGGATTCCTTTCGTAAGGTAATGAGTGGCCTAGCCTAAGGTAATGTGGGAAACAGTTCCAGGCTAGTGTCCAAGAAGAAAAGGGGGTGTTTTAGACGGTAGCCTGGTTTACTGAGAGCCCAGCACAATATGCGTGAATGCATTTCACCTACTTACCCCAAAAAAACCCCTATAACTTAATTTTAAATGATAGATCATTTTTGATAGATAAATACTATAACCAATTTAACAAGCGTTCGGGCTAATCATAGGTCATCTTCAGGTTTCACTTAATATATAAGCGTTTGGTCTAATCATAGGTCATCTTCAGGTTTCACTTAATATATTATACAAATCTAAATTTAAAAGAAAATAAATGTATGCTATTGAGTATTTGCAATCGCATGAATCTTCCGGACTGAAATGGAAGTGGGAAGGTCAGGGTAGGGTGGAAGGGGGTGCAATAAACTCTGACCTGCTTGGACTGTTTGCCTCTCGCAAGCCAACATTATTCTAAATTTAGAATAAACTTAGTGTGCTGTGAATGTGTCTAGTCAATTTGACATGGACGTTAGAGCCAACACAGCATATGGTAGTACGCTAAGGTAGCATATGGTACGCTATGGTAGTAGCAAAAAAATGCAGTTTGTCAATGCAGAAGCTGCTGCGAAATTGTATATAACGCATATATATATATATATAGGTGTATAATGTAATCGGGATTCGGTCAATTTTCCAGGATCAAAATCAAACTCTCAATGCCGACGTTTCAGTTTTATTTAAAACTGAAACGTCGGCATTGAGAGTTTGATTTTGATCCTGGAAAATTGACCGAATCCCGATTACATTATACACCTATTCTATCCAACGGTTGATATATTATTGAATTTATATATATATATATTTATTCAATTCTTCCCTGGTTAGCTTGAGGCTATGGGTGCTCTGCGTATGTTCTTTCGGGGCACCTGCAGTCAGGTGCATTGTTAATCTCCTGGATAATGTTGTTGCTGTATAACCAATGTAGCATGATTTAAGGAACTCACAGTTTCCTATGGTACAATTGTATTGTTATTCTTCCCTGGTTAGCTTGAGGCTATGGGTGCTCTGCGTATGTTCTTTCGGGGCACCTGCAGTCAGTGCACCATAGGAAACTGTGAGTTCCTTAAATCATGCTACATTGGTTCTACAGCAACAACATTATCCAGGAGATTAACAATGCACCTGACTGCAGGTGCCCCGAAAGAACATACGCAGAGCACCCAGAGCCTCAAGCTAACCAGGGAAGAATTGAATAAAAATATCACATTACTTTATCAAGAAAATATATATATATATATATATATATTATCAACAGGAAAACGATCCACAAAGGACAACAAATGTTTCACAGTAAACTATAGACACAGAGTAAAAATACGAACTCACTTCGTTTAAATACCAAAAAATTGGTCGTTTAGGTATCAGTCTTATTAACATATACAGAAACCAAGCAACAGTTTATGGTTTGAACTTGTGCTGGCCTCATTTCTGATCACAGCTAGTGTAAATACCCGCCATCGATAAAAAAAAACTTATACTATAGCAGTTATGATCAACTCCATGAACCAACAATTAATTCATTAGTTTGGATAAAAAATTAATCAGTAATTAATTAACTTAGCTAATTAGCAATCAATTGTTAGTTTTATACTTGTATGGTGTTAATTATTTAGGTAATATTTCACACCAGACTGTTGTTTTTCTGTGAAAAGTTATCCGTAGACAAACACAATGTAATCTCTGCGGTTTTTGCATACTCATTAGAGTTGAAGTTTACTTTGTACTCGTGTTGCGTCTTTATTTTTTTTTTAAATATTTTCCAGGTTAGTGCCCCAGTGCTCTTTGTTATCTCCTTATTTAAACTAAACCACAGACCAATCATCTTATCTTATTTGCCTCTATTGTTTTTTTTTACTCTTGAGATAAATTGATTCTATATGGAATCTTCCTCCAAATATAAAAGTCTAGATTCTTTTTTGTAGTTTATAAAATAATTTTTTCTTCACTCAATTCAGAAGCGCCACTAAATTAATTTATTCATAAAGATTTTTTTTTGTCGTCTTTATTGGCCCGATTTTTATTTCTCTATCCAGTTCTACGCTTAAAATTTTATATGAAATTTTCTACTACAAAAATTGATACCGTAACTGTGATAAACATAAAAAAAAAACAGTACATGTGAAATGTGAAATTAACTTAAATATGATTTCGATTTATATTATACTTTATTTTATAAAAACAGTTAGTGATGCTCTCAAGAAAGCTTGTGGTAAATGCTTCCATGTTAACTACTCTGTTATACACTATACTATAGAATATAGACTATATTATTTTAGTTAGTATATGCATAAATTCCAAATAAACATTTACGTGATTGTAGAAATCCTTACTGAAAAAGGTAAAAAAGAATAATTTTCCATGAACATCGAGATGACATGTTTGATATACACTGCAGTGCAATATACAAATGGAAATAGTCGGAAGCTGCTCTATCATCCTTTGAGGTTGTTGTTATAATTTCTGACACGATGACGTGTTTCCCTGATTTCAAACTCTTGGTTGGGAGTTGGGCTCAGTTGTGAAATCTCTGGTAGCCTGAGATTTTCTTACTGTGATATATATCACAGTGCAATAGAAAATTGAAAATGACCTAAAACACTCTCTGAAGATTCCCCGTTTGAAGACATGTTTCACTGATTTGACATCTCTGGTAGGAAGTAGCGGCGTCATCAGATAAAACTTCCGATAGTTTAGCATTTTCCTAGTAAGAAGCCTAGGTTTGCTGATATTAAGGCCGATAGTAGGGACCTTTGACTCTTTTAGCAGTTGAGTCTCGAATCTGTTTATCATAGTTTATCATAGAGTAACCTGAACTGGAATGCTTCAGTATGTCTTCTCAGCTTCATAGTCCAAGAGTCCGAAACTACACACTCTGTCTCTGTCGTACCGAAACTGATTAATGGGTATTGGGTAATACTTCATTTTTATTATCTATCAGATCCTAATAACAGACAGTGTTAAGAATTCTGAATCTGGGAATAGGAATGTTGGAAGTATTCAAATTTTGTTAAGTGCGATATAAAGTTAGCTTCCAGTGTTCGTCTAAAGAGGGACCACTTATAGGCCAAAGATTTTGCCCTTTTTGATACTTGGCAATGAATATTCTGCATTAGGGGAATCTTAAGGTGTATCTAATTAAAGTGAATTTAAAGTAGGGATCTTTAATGATGACCTGACATTGTGCAGGCAAAGGGATCAACGGTTTAACCTCCTCTCTGAGAGACGACGTGCTCAGATTGGTTTTACCTCCCGCGTATAGGAAATCAAGGGTAAGAGTGGGTATCGAACCTCCAATCTACTAGCCCAGGGCGATACTAAGCCACCGGGTTACCCTGTCCTCATATCTCTCTATTCATATTCGACTGTCAATTTGGAACTTCAAATGCATTTTTTTGTATCTATTTGATTTAAGTATCTTGAGACGTCGAAACAGTCATCAACATACCGGCAATATACAAGTAACATGATATCAGTTTTTTTTTGTAATTTATATTCTATGAGACATAAAAAAGTTGCAAACATAATTCTAAGTCATGATTTTATTCCGACCCCGTTTATTTGTAAATATATCGATCCATCCATGTTAGTGAACTAGTTCCAGATAGTACAAGCTTGTAACAGCTTTCTTAAATTGTTCTTTTTTAGTCTAAGGTTAAAAGATAATCTTGTCGAAATTGTGAACTGAGAAATTATGGATCAAGTAATCGACTTCTTTGGGGTTCAGTTGATATCTTGTGGATGGTGGGTATAAATACATGTATACTTGATAAAGACAGAGAACGTCTGTTGTGAGAGTAGTGGAAGGGGATATATTCCTCTGAGGGTTATTCTCTGAGAGGGATTTCTTCCTGGTCTATAATTTACCTAGGTTAATGACCTGATCATTCTACAATCACTACATCTTACATTTTGAATGTTAAGGAGTTCATGTCAAAAGGTCATTTATACTTCACAACGAACTTAAAATTAATGTTTACCGTCATAATTCTTTATTCATTGCAGCGTCATATACTTAAAATACACATCTTGTTGGCCATTGGCAAAAAAAAAAAAATCTGATTTTTCAATATAAAGAAAATGTTATTTCAAAAATATTTACACTCATATGTCTATTTCATATTATATCAAAAAGTTTCATAAAGTCTATTTCAATGTATCGTTTGAATTTATGCAGATTAACTTTACAAACTGTAAAATTTATTCTACAGAGTTGTTGAGGCCAAGTCAAGTTGCGTGAATAACAATTGGTATTTTCCATGGTTTTAATTGGAGGCGCATGCCTGTTCCCAGCAGTCGGCTTGGCAGTTTTAGTCAATCATTGAATTATACAGCACCAGGTGTGATAGTGGTTAGTGGTAGCATTTTAATTTCTTCGGCCATTCAATCACACATGGACAAAACTGTTGTTGATTATGTCGGAGGGAAACTTTTTCTTTATTTACAGCTTTTTGACCTTTTTTTTTTTTGGCATTTGAATGTGTTTCAAATGAATGAATAATTACAGTTTTCAGTCCATATTAATATCCAGGGAGACTCCTACTAATATATTTTATATAACCATGTAAATTTATTATGCTTTATTTTTCTTGACAATCAAGACATGTTTTTCTTTAGTATTTCTTTTTTAGCCTAGAACAACGTTCCCTGTAATCTGCGCGCATGAGCAATCGCGCACTGCTCGCACATGCTCTGCGCACAACAAAACTAATCCAGCGCGCAAAAAAAAAAAAAATTCTAACCTTTGAAAAGTAAAATACATCATTTTTCTTATGTTATCAACTTAGTGCAATCGTGATATGCGCTTTTTTCCTAACTTATTACTTTTTTAAATTCAATAGGATACAAAATAAAATCAGGAACAAACAAATTGCAAATAAAGTATTTTTAAAAAAGTTCCTATGGCCACTTTGTTTTTTAGAAAAGACATTTTTTAATTTTATTGATCATATTTCAAGATCATAGAAATTACAATTTTTCTGTGAGTAATATATATATATATATAAACTTACTGTGGTTCCTAGTCTCCTCAGAGAGCTTGTGTGTGTGCGCGCAGATGCATGACAATTTAGAGAAACATTGCTCAGAGAAATTGTGTGTGTGCGTAGATGCATGATACTTAGAGGGAACATTGGTCTAGAATTGTACATTTTGTTTAATGGGTTTTTCTGAAAAATCAGACGGATATATTCAACCAGGAACTCATTTTTTCTAGCAATACCGAAATATTATTACATAATTTTCAATTATTTTTGCTTAAAAACTTTTAAATGTAGTATTGTAATAGGGGTCAAGGTAACCCAGTGGCGACGTGCTCACCTCTGGCCTGGTACATCCATAGTTCAAAACCACTCTGGTCCTCGACTTATTCACGCGGAAGATGAAATAATCTGTGCACGTCGTCACTGAGAGAGGAATTAAGTCGTCGGTCAGCTACTCTTTAAAGATCCCTACTCTAAATACAATTGAGTTGGGCAAAATTTATGGATCCCAATATAGAATGTTCATTGTGTGGTATCACAAAGCACCAATCTTTGACCTATGTGTCTTATAGGATGACCACTGCAATATATTGAAACAGTATTATAAAATGAACCTATCATCCCTGGTTTGTTGCTTTGACTAAACATTTAATGTTTTTTTTTTCAGCTGGTTGATTATTTGACTGCTGAATTTCTAGAAGAACAGTATCGAGGACAGAAGGACCTTGCAGACAAGATTTCAACATTAGGCAAAATGATGAAGACCCAAGGTGCCTTGGGCGAATTCCTCTTTGACAAGAAAATTCTTAACAATGAACTTTTTTAAGAAAATCACTCAATAAACCAAAAACCATTGTCATTCTATTAAAACACATTATTCTATAATATTGTACAGAACTCATTTTAATGTTATCAACACGAAAGGAATTGTTTTATATAATAAATATTTTCTACTGAACATTACGTTGTTATTTCATCTTCATTGTATGCATTGTATCTGAAGCTCGTGTGAGCTGGTCTACTTCCAATACAATATTAACTTCGAAATAAATATATATATATATATATATATCAATACAGTTTAAACCAGAATGGAAAAGTAAGCATTACTTTCATGTTAACTTCTCAGTTTTTACTTTGTTTGCTCTCTTTTACTTTGAAACGCCTCAGAGCATTTATTTCTATTGTTTCCCATAACAGTAAATATTTGTCATGTACACTATAGTAATTTCTTTGAAGAGATAAAATCAAATGAAAAATGCTGGATTGACGTTAAAGTTTTACAATCGGAGAAAATTATTAGCTGTTTTCTAATCCCCAAACGTTAGAAATATATTTGAAAGATTCAGCATGGATTAACTGCAGATATAGTAAATAAATATTTCATTTGATTGTACATTTTATAGTGTACGTTTATTTTTAATGATATGTTTTTTCAGTTTTATTTTACCTTTGACAATAATCTGGAATTACTGAAATTTTTATCAGTAATAATCATAGTATTATGTCTATGAATTTATGGTATAATACCATAAAGACATATGTGAAAAAGTGTCAACAATAATTCTTAAAATTTCTTCAAGTTATATCTTGATTCAAGGAATGACAATTTTATGAGTCCCTAATGATATCTGACACGTCAATTGATATTTAGTAAGACAGTGCTAAATATTGAATTCCAATAATGATCAGAAGGTGTGGACATAATGCACGATGATGTACACATCCAATCGCTGATCTCTGTGTAGTACTGGACACGGCGTACCCTAAGAAAACGCCACACTTGTTTGGAACGAGTCTAAACCAATACGGCGTCACGGTGTTGACAGACCGTCTTATTTCAAATGAATATTTATTACTGTAACGGGATTCTTACGTCAAATTTATTTAATATTGTTATAAAGTGTTTTGATTTCGTCAAAAGCCGAGTACACATAAATGGTAATGTCACACTTGACTCGTAAGTAAATAATTAATTATTTATATATTTCAACACAAATATGCTTAATTCTAACTTGTTATTTTTTATATATAAGACTCAATTATTTGTATTATTAGTACGATAACCGGAGATTTATTATTTGTTTTCGCAGATTGCACTGATTTCCATTAACAGTAATAATTTAAAACTTTTTTTTCACAATTTATTCTTTTTTAAAAATGTGTTTCTTAAAATGTGGGCATTTTTGAATGGATATTAAAAAAATCAACAATCACTATAAATCAAATAACATTTCTTTGTAACTACGCGTACATCCATCAAATTTATTTAAGATGGTTATAAAGTGTTTTGATTGCATCAAAAGCCGGGTTCGTATATAGTAACGTCACACTTGACTCGTAAGGAAATAATTTATTTTTTATAAATTTTGACACAAATGTACTTAATTGTGTTGACATATCGACAGCTACGAGATATACGACAGCTCGTACTATTCGTACATTATGTTATACCGCCATATTGCTTTAAATTCGATCCTCTGCAATATGGCGACGCCGTTCCTAATAAGCGTCAATGTCACGTTTTCGTACGGTATCCCGTATCCCAGCACTATTTAGAGATAAATATTTTTAATGTTTCTATTTATCTAAAAACAGCATTCCCTTTTGCTTCAACGAATATATATCTGTTATTTTTCATTAAGAAAATTTTAATTACTAGACCTGCAGTATGTTGACAAATGTTAGATAGATATACACTCATCCTAGTACACACAGACTTATGTCATTAGAAAAAACATTCAAAATAGATTCAGGTGGCTTCCAAAGGTGTAAATCAGTGATAACATCTAATAGATCTTTAAGATCACGATACTTTAATACAGACGAATAAAAAAAAACAATGGAAAACAAATAGTTAAATATTTAAATACAAAATATTTTTTAAATTAACAAGAATTTATAACAAAATTTTATAAAAGGTATTTATAAAAAAAATTGTGAAATTTCAATTACGGCAAAGAGCAATAAACCTATAAAAACTGAATATTTATCCTAAACTAATGGGTCACCAGCTATACTTTTCGATTTTATTTACATTCATTTATACTGACTTAGACATTTTTGAGTGAATCGACTGAAAAAATCGAATGAAAAAATTTGAAATAATTTAATGATTTAATATGAAATATTAGAGGAATAAAAGGGTTACATGTACAAAATTAACGCCAATCAAACATTTAATTCCTGATGCTTTCAATGGTATTATCGATTTTTTTAACAAAATGCTTAATCAAAGTATATATTGCAACCTTGAATAAAACTTAATATCAGATCTAGATTTTCTTGTGCTTATGAATCAAATTATCTTAGGTAATATTGAAGAACGGGAAAGAACTCTTCCGTTCAATATTAAATTAGGGATACTAATCTTAAGATTCGATGACACTGGCATTTTTTCTTACATCTTTCTGACATTTTTAGATAATATAGGGATATTTTAAAGCCTTAAAGGAAAATATTTGGCTTAAATTTTTAATATAGAAGTATGTCAGATAAGCGTTATTAAATGTAAGACATCCACTGTTTATTGTTACAGATGGCTATTTATGATATCCACTTGCTGTTGGAACAAAGCCATTTTCTACTGTAAGAAATTATTTCGTACCATGATGTCTTCACTTTGGCTTTACAGAAATGTTATTACTACTGTAGTAGTACAAATGATGTTATAAGCATCAACTGTGTGATATACAGAAATAAGGGCTTTTACTGATAACTGGTTCACTCACTATCTGTACTACATCCAGAAATGAAAGACTAATAAACATTTAAATTATATCTAAATAGAACATTATACACCCAAAAAGTTTGATATTATATGTGCTTATAGTAAAGTTGAGTGTAGGCCACTGCAGATTTTTAATGACTTAATTGATCATTTAAAAAAACTGATACTAGAGCAATTTTATTTCAGTAATACGTATTTTAATTGCTTTTATGTCTTGAAAATCTCCAAAAGTTAATGTAATGAAATTTTTACTATGACTTCATAAAATAAGGATATCTAGTAGAAAAATTACTTCTAACTCTGTTAAAAGATAACAAACTATACTCACTAGAGACTTGATATTCACTACGTGAGGATATTGAGTAAATGAGTTTCAACAAATCTTCATGGTAAAACTATCCATCCGTCTAGAATCTAGAAGATAAAAACTATCGAGCAGCAACTATCAGATTTTCATTATATGTCAAAGGCTGAATGAATCATCCAGGCATTCTAAACAAACAAATCATTTAAAATATTCATTTTTTGTAAGTCGTCATTGATTTATTATTGCAAGTTATGAAACTTATTTATTCGAATGAAGTCGCTTGTTGTAACTAGTATGAAATACACCGTACTATACCATATACAGAAATAGTATAATCATGTATGCTTTTAAATATACATGGTTATATCTGGAAGTGTATTCATAAACGTCATTTGAATTTAAGTTAAAGGGAAGTAAAGTGTGTTTGTCAGTAATGGAAATGGATAGAGTTTTAAAAATATTGATGTAAGGGATGGTTGAAGATTTGTAGAGTGCGTGTTGTTGTGGTAAAGGAGTCTAGCGATAGGTTTTCTAGAGGTAAGGGTAAAGATTCTAGCAGGACAGAATGAAACAAATACTTTCTTTTTTTTATCAATTAAAGAGATTGTGGTGTAGCCTAGCAAATATAATTGTTTTAATTACACAAAAAAGATAAACAATTTAACTATAGGTATATTTACAGAATAAGTTTCAAACATGTTAATCACATTATAACTGAGCACAACATAAATGCCGAATATAGTCTGGTTTACCCTTCAACCAATCAACTCTTAAACCGATGACTAGGTTTTCAACCTCTAGTTCAAGGTTTTGATCAGTTAAAACTGTTCAATTCCTTGGTCATTCAAAACGATGTTCATTTGAATAATTTAAATTTAAATTTCTTATATAAACACATTCTTACTTCTGACTTACAAAAAGGTTTTAAAATAAAATCGACACGTCGACAACGAGAGTTTGATTTTTGAACCTAGAAGATTGATCGAATCCTGATTAAATAATAAATCTATTTCATCAAACGGTTGATATATTATTAAATTGTTATAAATAAAAAGATTTCAGAAAAACCCGTGAAATAACAATCAATGATCAAACCACAATATGAAATGGGAAAACAAGGCTAAGATCTTTCAACCGTAACAAGCGGTCTTCCTCAGAGTCAAAAACCCAACTGACCAGTCAAAAACCCAACCCTTCAGTTGGGCTTTTGACTCTGACGAAGACCGCTTGTTACGGTTGAAAGATATTATTAGCCTTTTTTTCCGATTTCATTTTGTGGTTTGATCATTGATTGTTATTTCACTTGTTTATGTGAAATCTTGTATATATATATATATATATATATATATATATATATATATGCTGAATTGAAGTATGCAGCAGGCTCTAGATTAACAACTTTTTTGCTAACTGTCTCAAAATTACTGACTACTTTTCCTTAATGCAGAGGCTGCTGCAGATTTCAATTCAACATATCGAGAAGATTTGCTGTTTACCTATGTACATATTTGTACACAAATATTGATAAAGGTATAGACCGTGAAGTAGTTATAAAATAAAATTGCGTTATATATATATTTTGTTTTCACGCAAAGCTAATCATGAAAAAAAAAGATTCAGCTCTTCTGTGAATTAATGGTTTGCAACCAACTCAGTGTGTGTCGTTTTAGTTTATTCATGAATTTTTCTTATCCGAATTCTTTGATTTTTTATTTTTTTATGAGTATAGATGTATAACAAGATTTCGCATAAACACGTGAAATACCAATCAATGATAAGTTGGGTTTTTGACTTTGAGGAAGACCGCTTGTTATGGTTGAAAGATCTTCATCTTTTTTCTCACATCATATTGTGGATTGGTATATATATATATATATATATATATATATATATAATACTATTTCTAATGGAGTAAAATTCAATGAATCTGAAAGTATATGATATTAGAACTATTTGTATTAATTTAAGTTACAAATGCCAGTTGTATTAATTTATGCAATAGTTTTCAACTCTGAAATCTTTGAAATGCATTTCAATGTTTTTATAAATAATGTATAGGGAATGATGAACAGGAGATCTCAAGGGAATCTGAAATCCAAGAGTTGAATATCTACCCTCTTTGTTTTTGGATGTTGTAGCAAAAGAGAGAGTGCCTTGGTTTGCGTGCTTTATGAAATGGTTCAGCTTATGCCTAGATTTGCAGCAATTCGTTAATAAATCAGTGAAGTTCAATATGCATTGGATCAATAGGAGTCGTGGCCTGGGGCCTCCTCCTGCCACATCATTTACTATCCCTCTCTCAGCTGATACT
This sequence comes from Hermatobates lingyangjiaoensis, assembly GCA_026182355.1. Taxonomy (NCBI): domain Eukaryota; kingdom Metazoa; phylum Arthropoda; class Insecta; order Hemiptera; family Hermatobatidae; genus Hermatobates; species Hermatobates lingyangjiaoensis. The sequence goes on from JAPFBL010000360.1 coordinate 194,787, forward strand.
TTACCTGCCTACTGTGCACACTCTGGCCTCGTATTGCTGCAGTGATACACTTATATTGCATATAACAGTGAGGCTATACAGTCATTCTGTTTTATCTCAAATACTGCCAGTCATTGCTACAGTATTATAGTATTACACTCTATAATATGCATTATTAGTGATTAGGACCTACCCAATTTACGATACACTAATTCATATTTAATGTGAATTATATGGTTAGAACCATAGTCACCCATTCGTGTGATATACTGACAGGCGTAAATGTCTGACCTTCACAAATTTTCACATTTGTTTATGTAGAAATATATATATATAATATATATATATATAGATTATTGAAAATTACACCAAATTTAGCTGATACCTGTTTCTTAACAAGTTTCTCAATTTTTCTAAATAACACTCTCGTTATTTCGTCTACACAATAAAGTACATCTCCTATGGTCGACATGTTTTGAATGATCAACATTCATCATCAGGACGTGAATAAGATCTAAGTGAATTATCTGGTTTATATATACATGGAGAAGGTAGAAGGGGTTGTTTTCCATAAAGTTTAAGAAATGGTGGGCGTTAATCCTGTGGGGTGAGTGGCCTCTCGCTCTGAGTCGCTACCTGCAAGGGTTTCTGGATGTGAACTAAACAGCTTCAAAATACGGCTACTGTTTTCCACCTGAATATTTAGGCGTGGCTTCAGTTTTTGAATTAATATAGCCTCTAAAATTTTTAGTTTATGGTGGTTACCTTCTTTTTTTATAATTTTTGTATTTGCAAACAGCATCTCTCGGGTTAATTTAACATTATGCTTGTCTTGCGTATGTTTTTTGGGCGCTCCGGCCATAAGCAAAAAACATACGCAAGACAAGACATAATGTTAAATTAACCCGAGAGATGCTGTTTGCAAATACAAAAATTATAAAAAAAGAAGGTAACCACCATAAACTAAAAATTTTAGAGGCTATATTAATTCAAAAACTGAAGCCACGCCTAAATATTCAGGTGGAAAACAGTAGCCGTATTTTGAAGCTGTTTAGTTCACATCCAGAAACCCTTGCAGGTAGCGACTCAGAGCGAGAGGCCACTCACCCCACAGGATTAACGCCCACCATTTCTTAAACTTTATGGAAAACAACCCCTTCTACCTTCTCCATGTATATATAAACCAGATAATTCACCTTAGATGTTATTCACGTCCTGATGATGAATGTTGATCATTCAAAACATGTCGACCATAGGAGATGTACTTTATTGTGTAGACGAAATAACGAGAGTGTTATTTAGAAAAATTGAGAAACTTGTTAAGAAACAGGTATCAGCTAAATTTGGTGTAATTTTCAATAATGTGTGTGTCAAAGAAAGACTGCTGCCAAAATTTACAAATATGTATATACATATATTGTCGTCCCTTCGTTAATTCACTTCTTCTCCTGAGGACGACCGCCATTACGGTCGAAATATTGAAAAGTGAGTCTTTGTTATGTTTCAGTCTATGTGTCACAGTTTATTTTAAGTATATATATATATATAGAAAATAGAAGGAAAATAGAAGCTATAAGTAGGAAAATTGTGAATGCAGAATCTGCTATCAAATTCAATAATACATGCTTGAAAGAGGACTTGCTGCTGAAATACACTCATATATATATATATATATATATATATATATATAGGTATAGGTAAACAGCAAATCTTCTCTATATGTTGAATTGAAATCAGCATCAGCCTCTGCATTAAGGACAAGTAGTAAGTAATTTTGAGACAGTGAGCAAAAAAGTTGTTAATCTAGAGCCTGCTGCATACTTTAATTCAACATATATATATTGGTATATTTATACCAATATTATAAATTTATACCAATTAACAATACTTAATACTAATTATTTATACCAATATTAATATTTGTACCATTGATTACCGAAACCCACCAATCATATCACTCGTGGCTGATCAACAACTGCAATCAATACGGACAACTCAGCAAAGAACCTCATTATCCAGAAAACTGATGAGCAGTCAAAACATGTCGATAGTACTGATAGTAGTAGTAGTAGTAGCAATAGTTATAGTACTAGTAGTGACAATAGTGAAATTAGTGGAAATGGAAGATTTGAAGACAATGGAACCATTGGAAATGTTCTGTACAATTTAGATGAAGACGCAAGAAGATTATTCCAGTCCCTTGAAAAAAACACGGTTAAACTAGTTATGGTGTATTATTTAATCAAACCTATATATATATATATATATATATATATATATATATACAAAATTTTACATAAACACGTGAAATAACAATCAATGATCAAACCTCAATATGAAATGGTAAAAAAAATACTAATTTATTTTGCATAAATTACAAAACATTTATACTATTACTTAAAAAAAAACTCTCAAATTATTATGTCTTGTTCACCTGTGTCTAGCATAGCGGGCTGTCAGTTATTAATGAAACAATACGCCATTCCTCTGATCAGTTTGCATGAAATTGTATAATATGATTAACTTTTCTGCTCAAGTAACAAAAAAACTTATTGCGCTGAAAGACACAATTTATATTTATTAAAGTCTGACATTATTAAATAAGTGAAAGCAAGTCAGTTTGTATAATCTGTTATATAATAAGTGAGAAATTCATGCAGGGAGCACCACCAATGGATGTCCATTCAATTCCTGTTAATCGGGGAACCTGGTGTTATAAACCTCATGTTATATATAATTCTATATAGATATAATTTATGGTTGAAATAATAAAAGATAAAGAAAGATTTATTCCAGTCTTCCTACATTGCCTCTGTCTTTCAACATTGTAGAAAACTGCATAGCGAAGAGGCTTTTTGTTTTGTGAGAAAACGCCAATGGGGATTTACTTCACGCATGATCAAAAGACACTGCCAAGCCTTTGAGGCTTTATCTTTTTGTTCTCTGCTAACTGCAGAGTAGGAGAGGAGGGTATTTTCCTCCATCTTTAAAAAAGAAGAAATGATTCTCCATCTCGTCCTTTAATAATTATATATATAGAATTAAATTTTTGCAGCAGCTTCTAGCATCGACCATTTTTTTGCTAGTTTTCACTAATGTACGCACTCTTGTATCCTGGTTGGCTGTAAGTTTCATATTAAGTTCGCTAGAGACATTAATTGTTCACTATCCTATACAATAAATGATACAGTATTACAGTATACATTATACTGTCATAAAAAGTAGTACAATCGAGTACTGTAATACCATAATAAAATTACCTAAGAAAATATTTTTTTAACACAGTCACTAATATTTTATATGCCTTAACTAATTGTTTAAACACTAAATGAGTCAGTATGTGTGAAACTCTGAACAAGACCAGTTGTTATGGTTGAATGATCCCTTTCCTATTTCTCATTATTTTACTATGGTTTGCAGGTTGATTTCACTTCACATGTTCATATATATATATATAGGTTTTTATGAGTTGTCCGGGAATATTCATATCTCACAGAGGGACTGTGCAACCTCTATACATATTGGCTGATTAACGGCGGATTCGCTGGGCAGCAAGTAACTGGGTCTTTTAAGAGCCCCACTCATGGACCTAGAAACTTCTCTCCTATTGGTTATTATCGAAACGATTCATATATATATATGTAGGTAAATTATTACCTATAATGTAGGTAAATAAAATATATAGAATCAGGTATTACTCACATTATATTTAAACGATCGTTGTTATCAGGAGGAGAAGAGTTTCGCACGAGTTTCGTTGTTGCTGCCCTGCCTTACAGCCGGACTCTTCAGGGAATCACCTCCTGATGACGACCATCGTCAAAATATAAAGTGATTTATGCTTGTTTCTACTACCGTGTTACCTTTGTTTTAAGTCTTTTTTATTTAAAAGTCCGTTGGATCATCTGATTTAATATATACGTATATATTTAATTTGGGGCGCCCAATGTAGAATCAACAAGTAATGTGGTGCCCCAGTTACTAGAATGGGTACTATATAATATATCAGCCGCAATGTCCACCTCTAAAAGGCACTAAGAGGTGAAAGCCTTATAGGCGTGGGTGTTGTCAATCATGATTGATAGATAATAATTATCACAATATTTATTCTGGAAAAACTCAAATACTCGTACATTTATTTTCAAAGAAATAGGCTTTTTACTATGGCTAATGGAGCGATGGGTATTTCACGATATAATATATATTGTTATTGAAATATTAATAAGGGTTGAAGTTGTGATTGGCCAGTGAAAGGAGGGCGGGGGACGCGGGAATTGGTTTATGACAGTATCCGGGTGCACAGCTCTTCAGCACCGAAATCAAATCAATATCACCGTCCGATTAAACCTCCTAGTCCACTTTCCTTCTGTATTATTGTTTTAAATTACTTCCTTATCGTTAATTGTAAATCAAAACTTTACTTCATATCTATTTTAATAAAGCACCACTGCATTTCTTAATGGTTCTTTAGAATTCTTGTATCACTATATTAGGCCTTTATGGAAATCCCGTTTATTGTTTAAACCTGCGAGGAGTTCTCTAATAACCTTTTTATCAATAATAATGTTATTACTCGAAAATAACATTTATAAAAATAAATATAAATTAATCAAACACTTAGAAAACAACCCAAAAAGTCACTTTGATTTTTGGCTATTCGGTTTCATCAAGATATGATTTGCTTGAGAAGCATAACCAAACTGAAAAAACTCTTTGTCGTTGTTGCAGTGGAAGTACTGCCAACCTAAGCAGGGAAGGAACAAAAATAAGTAAAAATAAAAAATGCAATAAATATACAGAATAATAAAGAAGCGCAGTGATTCCATGGACCTTTGACTAACAAGAAATCGAAAAACATTAGAATTTTTTTTCTTTTTCTTCATTTCTTTGTGGTGATTTTTTTGATTGTTGCGTCAGCTGTATATATTCTGTTGATTTGTATAATAAATTATTTTTAGAATACGTTGGCAGCAGGTCTTCTCTCAAAAATATCTGGTTAAAATTTGCAGCAGCTTCTGCACTCACTAACTTTGCGCTGGTGGCCTCGATCCTTCGGGCGATTTTATCTGGTTAAAATTTCCAGCAGCTTCTGCATTCACTAACTTTGCGCTGGTGGCCTCGATCCTTCGATCCTTCTTAAATTATTTTTATAGATACTTTTACAGAAGTCATTCAAAGGAGGAGTATTCTTTAATTTCGTATGTAAGAGTAGTGCTGGTCTTATGACGAATTTCTTAAATCATGGAAGGAATCATCTTAGAGGTTTATATACGATTATTAGTAGACATTTTTTGAAATTATCATAAAAAATTTTGTTAATACAATAATTTTAAAGTTGAGCGAATATTAATGTGAGAGTGGAGTTGTTAAGTTCTCAATTCAAGCTATATTGCGTGTTTCTTTTCATGGAGTGCATTAGACAAGTTAGAAGGTAATTTCTACTCGCCTATAGCCAACTGAGAGCGGAGAACCCGGAGAGTTACTCAGCCATCGACACCAATAAAACAAACCGAAATGGAGCCGTAAAACAGAGTGAATCGAGCTGCTATTGCCCGTAAATCCGGCCACTTGTTTCATTCCAGCATTAACAGTCTGTAAAAATAATAGAGCGTGAACCAAGCCTCCATCCAGAACCATAAACTTCTTGTCTTCTCTGCGAAATGTTAAACCACTTCCAGCTTTATGCTACTCTTCCACTGATACCAAAATCCCATGGATATTAAAAATTATGGTAGAGGCATCTGTTTTAAAAATCCGCAGCCGTTAACAATAACTCTTCACTCTCTGCCGTAAGGATTTCAATAAATTCTTTTCTCTAGCGTCTATTACTTATAAACTATAATATGTATAAGTCAGTTTATGAAACAATAAAAAACCCAAAGGAAACGAATCAGGATAATTTGGTCATAATCTATACGAATCTTTAGTCAGAGGACTTAGCTAGATAACCCTGTATTTTTTTGCGTCATTGTTATCTTCTCTCCTGTTTTTTTTCTTTATATGTTTCTCTTGGACAAGTTAAGTTAGGTTAGGTTGCAGTGAGTCCCACAAGAGAACTCCACCGGCCAAATATTTGCCCTTTTGGATCCCACAATGAACATTCTTTTTCGGAAGGCCTAACTTTGCCTAACTCAAGTGTATTTAGAGTAGGGATCTTTACCAAGCATTTAACGTCGTACAGGGTCTAGACCTTTCGGCTTAATGCCCTCCCCCGATGTGCCTTCACCTTGTGGATGGAAGGGTTTAACACGCCTGTGTAGTTGTTCCCTCATGGCGTGACGAAGAGATTCTTCAGTTTGGTTATGTTTCTCAAGCAAATCATATCTCCTATCTTGATGAAGTCGAATCGCCAAAAATCAAAGTCATATTTTAGGGTGTTTTCTAAGTGTTTCATTTATTTATATTTATTGTTCTATATGTTATTTTCGAGTAATAACATACTGCTGACTAATTATATATTTATGTTTTATATAAACGAATTTGCAATGATTTATTTGTACATTATATCACTTGCTGTTTTGAACAGTTATAGTGCTTCCAAAGTGATGTTTGTATTACAAAAATAAGATTATTGTAGATCCATAATTGGTTTCGGCATCTGGGATTTTCGAAAGTTGATAAATATCTAGCAAAATCTCGTAAATTAGATTTTTAGTATTGTGTGTGTTTGAGTGGCTTATGAAAACAGTTTTTTTTTTTTAGCTTTGTAAATTAACTCCACTGGAACGTTATTTGGCAAAGGGAGTGTTTCTAGAAAAAAAAATTGTAATTTTACCTGTATCTCTTTTTTTTACCATTAATTTCGATGTATTTGATGTATAGATCTTTGATTGCAAATTTAAAGTTTTTATTTCAGTTTCAACTGGATTTTAAGTTAATGCTATTTTTAAGTATATAATATAATTTTTAGTATTTTTTAGCAGTGCTCTGCAGAGGTTGCACTAAGAATGTAGTTGCCACAACGTAAATTCAACCAAACTTTATAGAAATAAAAATTACACCAAACAAAGAACAGAAAAAACATTTACTATAATTCATCTTTAATAAAGAAATATGCCGAGACTCTGATATGTCTGTCTCAGAAATATTTTTCTGCTTTTTCTTCTATTCTGCTGTCTTTGATGAACTGAGATGGTCATATCCATAGCCGTAAGAATTTCCTCCTTTTAAAATGTAATTATAATTTATATTGCATATCACCGTATAAACCACAGTAAAAAAAAAAAAACAGAAATGTGACAATGGTCTTCCATTCCAAGTAACTGTTTGCCTTGAACTGACTCTGTCACAATTGAAGGTTTGTTTGCAGTGACTAGGTATAATGTGAACTGAGATAGTGAACCAATAATTCTGCACAGTGAAGTGAATATCAAAAGATATTAACATGTTAACGGAAGTAGGATGGGTTAAGTTAACTTAAGAGAAAATTGTTTTAAAAGAATAAAACTGTGATTTGCTAGTAAACAGTTTAAAACTGTTTTAAACGATCCCTGGTAAGAGTTTCAAAAAATTCGAAGGGACATCCTTGTTTCCATAGGTGTGCCACTACAAAAAATTACATATATTTTATAATGTTATAATTTTATGATGTTATTTCATATATTAATATACAATTTTATGTATTTATATTTATACAATTAAATGAAATTGTAGATGTAACTATACAGTTATATATATCTTATTGAAAATTATCTCAGTTTCTGCATTCACGGACCTTTTTATTCACAGATTTTAGCCTCCTGGCTATTTTCCTTACCGTAATAGGTAAACTATAAATCAGGTTTGGCAATGACATCTCCAAGTAAATAGTTCAAGTGGACGAAAGAAATTTAATAACATAGTCTAAATGTATATCACCTTACACTAATAAACAAGCTTTCAACCATCATACTTCATCTCAGGTTTGCAATTAAAATAAATAAATTAAACAGTTGATTATATATTTATATAAAGATTTCACATAAACATGTGAAATAATATCAATTTTCTTATTGTGGTTTGATCATTTATATATATATATATATATATATATACATTTAAAAATTAATAATCAAATACTCTTGATATAATATATGAATTAAACACCACAATAAACAATTATATATTAATTAAAATGCTCTAAGACCTTTCGTTAGAACATCATCAGAGAGCTAAATGAAACAAACAAAAAATAAATAACATAACCTGGTTGATTGAAGTCTTCAGGATTACTGGCATCTCTGTCTGAATTTAGTGTTCCTAAAATTGAAGGAGTCTCGATCTGCTTACTTATTTCTTTTATTAATATTTCATCTAGTTTGTAATTAATAATTAATATTTCATCGTTTGAAACGCCTTCAGGAGAGATAAGAGAGGGAAACCAAGCGCACTGGTACAGAGACGGTTGGAGACCTACCAAAAATTAAAGACTGTAAGTGTGTGCTTTTAATTCCTCTATGTTTCTTTATGTACATTGAACTATATATATATATATATACTGTCGCATTCCACTGGTACAGGTGAACGCACGTACCTCTTCTTCTTCCCTTCTACTCTCTTCCTGACGACGAACTTCAGTTCAAAATATTATCCAGTAAGTTTTCTCGTTTCTTCTATGTTTTGTCTTTTTCATTTATTTGTCTGTCCGGTTTGGACTGTACAGTATTTTCATATATATATACATTTCACGGTAAATGGTAAATCACAAAACACAGAACTGAAGAACAAACACACGTACTCTTTCTAATTTTCGGTTGAACCGTCATCAGGAGAGTTGAGATAGGAACACCAAGCGCACTTGTGAAGTGACGGTTGAAGACCAACCAACGTCTTCAGTGGAGACAGAACCAACTCAGTTCTGTGTTTGTGATTCACCGTGAAACGTTTGTTGTCCTTTTGGACCGTTTTCCTGTTTAATATATATATATATTCAATAAAAATACGATTTGAAACGGACAAATAAAGTTTAATTGAGATATAAAAACGTAGATAAATCAAAAACACATACTTATACTCTCCAATTTTCGGTTTGAACCGTTTTCAGAAGCGATCAGAGAGGAATCTAAGCGCACTGGTATAGAGACAGTTGGGTTTCCTACCTTTATCTTGGATACACACCCATTAAACCTCAAACATATTAGATAAACATCTATCCATCCACCCATCTGCCCACCTGCGTACCTGAACACATACACACACACACACACACACACACACACACACACACGCACACACACACACACACACACACACACAGCGCGCACTGACACATACCATAATCAAAAAATTTCAAAAGTGGACTTCAGGTACTCTAATATATGTAAATATGTCAAAATCTTGATATAGGATTTATTGATGATCGCTTTATAGTAAAGTAAATATGTAATAAAAAAGAAACTTTCACCAGATAGGTCACGTAAATTTCAAGATAAAACCACACATAAGACTTTAGAAGTTTGGCGAGTACTAGGAGTTGGGTACTTCAATATAAAAGTACCACACATGTTTGGCTGCATCAAACACTTAGATCACCAATGGTGGACACAACACTAGAAAGATTATCCCAGTGTTGGGCGACAAATCAATATTTGCCCCAGGTATTTCCAGATCCCTGCCCTCTCTGTTGCTTATACTGAAACATGCTTCTATCTCTTTTACTGTTTCGAATATGGTCCAAATATCATTCTCGATAAATGTATTTGTTTTATCTTGAAGTTGAACATTGTATATTAATTGTCATGGCCAGCCTGCAGATAACAAACATGGCATATGATTGCTGAGTCAGCCCTAGCTTGATAAGATATGGTGTTTCTCCAGCATCACTATCCTAACAGGACAGTAGATTCAGATACAAAGCAACTCAAATTGTGAGTCATCATCTTCACAGATATGAGAACACCAGTATTTTAGATAACCTCTTTCTTCAAACTATTTAAACTCATATAAAAGTGACATGTTAGTTGATAAGCCTTAAACTGGCTTCATGATAACGAGTAACGAAGAATAGACGCAATTTGGTGTCACTATTTTATTTTGTTATATATGTATGCAGAAAAATCACAATAAATAAACACGTGATGCAATCAATGAAGCTTAAAATACAATGCTGTTTAAAAACAGGTTTTTGGCAAAAAAAATGACTTTCCCGTCATGCATAATTCCTCCGAAACAATAGGGATAATCTACACTATGGGATCCACTTTTGTGGAAAATATCAACTTGATTCATCAAAGATCTGGTCCGTAGCGTGGTAACAAGCAATGCTAACACAATCACCCACCCACCCACGCACCCACCAACACACACACAGACACACAGATATCATCAAAAAAACTTCATAAAACGACTTCTGGGACCTCAAAAACATGTAATGACGTCAAAATATCGAGATCAAATTTTTTCACGATCACTATACTTATGGTAAAAATAAAAAATAAGGTAAATAAAAAATAAATGTAAAGGCAATGAACTTTAACCTTTTAGATTAAGATTAGGTGTACTATGCACAGTGTTACCAGAAATGGGCTTCTTCGAAGGCTTTTAGAGTAAGAACTTTGCAATCAGAGGGGATTTGTCACAGAATCTGCAACCTGAACACTCATTAAAGGTGAGTCCGTGGCTACTGGCATGAATGGCGATGGGAAGATGGTAGTGGTTGTTGATGAAAGCTCCATGACCGTTTATAAGTGGACTAACTTAATGGGTGCTTGAGGTATGTAGAATGAATCACATTTGGTACACTCCAGGCGGTAGACATAGTTTTTTGTGGCACAGGTTAGTGTGTACTGTGGTGGAGAGTTGTGTCAACCTCTGAGGCGATGACTTTATGTGTCGCAGGTTTACCCAAATTTTAGTATGATTGTAACCAGCGCGTCGGTAATTTGTTGGCCTCTATTTGACTTCAATGTTTCATATGATTGCAGCCTTCAGGATAATAATTGGTGACTAACCAATTATACTCAATATTTAGTATAACCACAATCTTCGGAGCGATAGCTTGTGTGACACTATTTTACCTCAAAATTTAGTATGATTGTAGCCAGTGGACAGTAATTTGTTGAACTTCACTTGAACTTAATACACTTAATAAGTCCAGCTCTCGGGGAGATAATTTATAGCCCATAATTTGACCTGAATGTTTAGTATGAGTGCAGCACCAAGGTAATGATTTGTGGAGCGCCACTTGACCTCAAAATTGTATATAACAAACAACATGACACTATGTTACAATAATGTTTTAGAATTCATAATAACTTAAAGTTCTTTAACTTCAACAAATTAGTTATAACTTTAACATGACATTTAGACAATTGATACATACTCATCTATATCAATTTTGAAACAGCTAAATCGAGGTGAAGACTGCACAAAAGTTTATTAGTTGTGCAATTCGTAATTGTGTGTTTTTTTTATGTTTGGAGACTTTGATATATTCATTTATCCCAGTATCTGCAAAAAAATATTTTTTTTTTTAAATAAAATACTCAAACGTTCTTGCTCAGTTTGCCTTAATCAATGCTCCTATTGCTAAGTTTTCCGCCAGAAGTTTAGGTTTATCATTCATCTGGGTTCTTCTTTTACTTTAAGAACTATTAGAAATATGGTTTCCTATCATGGACTAATAAAAACAACAAAATAATTATCAATAAACTTTGACTTATTCCAAACACACTATTTTTGATACAAAATAAACCTTAGAGTGACAACAGGAACTGATAATTGAAATAGTTTCCGATTAAATAATTTTCAATTATTATAATCAATAAGGGATCAGCCAATCAGTGTCTTATTCCCTTCTGTTGATCTGAAGTAGTGACGTTTATCAGGACAGCTGACAAATGGCTTTGAACACTAGTAATTTAGAGTCTTTTCCGAAAAGAGTCATTCATCCGTTCTTAAATAGTGAATCAACAAGAGTGTATGACTGAGCAAACAGTGTTAAAGAAATAAATTAATAACTAGTTTTGTGACTGTTATATAGTTTAGGATCAAAGTTTTTTCATTTGTACTTGGTTTATTTGATTTGTTAATCTAGTTCGTTTAAGAAATATTCATTATCAGCTCTTGCCTCAATCACTTATTGTCACCCATCCTGGGCATGCGTTTACAAACCCTGTCACAAAGATACACTTTTGTAACTAGCTCAGCTAAATTAAAGACAAGTAGGAAGTGGAATACTTTTTTTTGAGCTCAGTCAATACAATTGTTTTCCATGAATACAGTTACTTGGGGTACTCAAAGAAAGTAACATTCGACTTTATTATTCAATTGTACACTCTGAAGAAAGTGAAAAATAATAAACAGAGAGAAAGTGTGGGATGGTCAATCTTAAAACAAGATACGAAGTGAGTGTGAAAAATGCTGCAATGGGAAAATAAATCAGAAACCAGGAATGGATAAAAGATAGTGCATCTTAGAGACTCTCAAGCGTAGTGTCTCCAGAATCACTTAGCAATATCAGCCTTTCGTAAAAGGAGTGGCGGAACGTACTCGTATTTCAGACTTCTCATGTAACATAGTAAGTCAGAAATGCCCATCCAACTTAAGTTAATCTATTTTAAAACCACAAGTAAAGATAATCAATTTCGCAACCTCAGATAATCTCTTGGAAAGATGAAACCAATAGAAGAAAAAAAAAAGAATGTATATAAGGTGTTTTATCGATAACAAGATTTCACAATAAAATACTGGAAACAAGAATCAAAATTTCTCCCCAGTCCGTTGACTTTTCCTGCACTTTTCACCATTCAGAGTGCCTCTCTTGCCCCGCAATCTTCTAAACCGCTTACCATATGTTTCTTCTACATCTTTAGTTTCAGTTAGGATTTGACTTTAACAAAGACCGCTTATTACTTATGAAAGATCTTAGCCCTTTATGTTCATTTTCTATTGTAGTTTGGACGTTGATAAGTGGTTTGTAACACTATTGTCATTCACTTGTTACTTGTGACATGGTTACCCTAGTAAATGACTGAAAACACAGTCCTTTTTAAAGTCTATAGTGTTCTCCTTCAACAAGATACGTTGGTTTAGCAGGGTACTACCTCCGTTTTTTGAGTGAAAGACACAACTGAGAGCCTTCATAGATAAGATGTAACAGCTGTTACAGTGCTAAGTGATTTCATATGTCTCATGGATTTTTGACATGACACAGGAGTTCAATTAACTGTACAAGAGGCCATCAGACCAGTATGTTGGTGACCAGGGACGTGCAGTCGGGGGAGACAGGTTAGGCAGTGCTTTACCTGACAATCTTGGAATGGAAAACATGTAGTTATATTTATCCAGTGAATTGCACCGTAAAAATATTTTCCAGTTCACTTGACAAGTATTAGATTGCTTTTTATTGCCGTCTGCTGTGCCTCTCGAGGCTGTTGTTAATATAGAAAGCCAAACCCTAGACCCAAACGAAACTTTTCACGACCCAACAAGACCAAATGACCACAAAATAATGTAAACCGAATAAAAGATTGCAGACATTTACTTACTGACTCCACAAACACAGCAGTTTACAAATTCAGCAGTATTATGTCTGCACCCTGGAACTGCTAATTACAACGCGCACTACAGTGCGCAGAAAGAATCGTTGGTCGTTAGTTGCCTCTCGATACATTATGCTATGACTGTTAATTGTGCTGGCATGCTCTGCAGTGACACCATATTTCTGTCTCTTTGTATGTTACTATTAAATATTTAAACAATTTCGCTACATTAACTTAATTTCCAATTTACGGTGTTTTTTTTTTCAACAATGGTATTTGTATTAGTACTCTCTTGAGCTGACCGATCATAAAACTGCTGTGAAGAGTTACTAAGTGAGGCATATAGTTCTCCCGCATCATAGTACTCTAATCATGGTAATCATGTGACTATGGGGATTTTTTTTGTAACTCGCTAATAGAATGCAGTCAGCGTCAGTACCCTAAATCTAGCATGTGAGGTGCAGCCATCCATTTATTTTTTCCCTTCCTCACTTTCGAAATTTGGAGATATCCAAATGTAAAACAATAAAATATTTTAACAGGAAGTTGATATCAGATTTTAAACATAATCCGTTTACTGCTGCCAATAAAATGGTGAATAAGGTACTATGTAGGATTCATAGTTTGTAAATCTGACTGCGATGAAGTCAGTGCCTCACCTCCCATGAACGCCACCGCAAGTCACTGATGGTGCCATTGCAAAGGTTCAGAAAGATTTTGATATCATGATTTACAGACTTCAAGACACAAAGGACGAAATAACTAGGTCCGAGACAACAAATTAGTTGCAAAGAATGGCTTATTGATCAATCAAAGCTGTACGACTAGTGGCAAACACTTGAATATCCTTAATTTACAGAGGAGGTAAAGTAATTTAATTAATGATAATCGGTGATGAAATTTAATGAGTATAAAGAGGCAATTTATGTTAAATAAATCTGGTGTTGTTGTAGAGGTTGTAAATCAATGCCAAAACACTTTCCCTCTCCAGGTAGAAATATTTACTAATAAGAACTCTTTCATCTCTTGAAATTTCGAAACCAATTGCTTCGCACATATTGAATGAGTTTTATTGTTCATTACATAACACAACGAGCTGTTTTTTTTTTTATAATTATGAGTGAATAAATGGTTAGTACATGATATTCACCAATAACACGAACATATTGGCAAAGATAAGAGAAATAATTAAACGTTTATTTAATGATTCTTAGCTTCTCATAGTAAATATTAAAATTTTACGGCTAACTGTATCTCACTTGAAATATGTTACCATTGATCATTGTTACTTCTTGAAAGATTTAAGAAATAAAACTTTCCGTATTGATGCTTTCATATTATTTAAAATATTTTTCATGTGCTGTAGAAAGAAATCTAAAAATTAAATATGATGTAACAATATTTACAAAAATGAATCATCCAGTTTTTATTCAGGCAATACATAAGTAACTAAATGATACAATTACCCTAAAACGGAACAACTTTGTCACTACAATTAGAAATTTTGTATATACTATGCTTTAATATAAATATTTTAGGAAATCAACTTAATACACGTGAATAGATACTATTTAAAGTAGTTATGTTACTTCTGTAATTAATGGAGTTTGATCCTTTTTAAAATATAGCATTTTTAATGCTATCCTTCAGTGATCATTCAGTCCTTGATCTATAAAGATTGCATCCTAAAAATCAAACGTGTGATGTTTGTTTAATGCATGAAATGCTAGAGCTGCTCGTTACTTCTTGTTCATAACTATGTTGATATACTTGTTCTTTCAGAAAGAGGTTCGTTTCTCCATTTATCATTTAGTATTGACATTGAATAGCATAAAGAAAATTATTTTGCTGCTACTCTTTTGAGACTTTTTCATTTAAATTAGAAAATTATGATTTTGCTGTTCGTTTGTTGTAAAAAAATATTAAGTTACTTCAGGTTCATTTCGTTTAAAAACTTCTTTAATTCTTTACGATAATCTTTTATTATATGAAAATGTTGTTATTTATTTTGAGCTTTCAGATTAACTTTGAAATCGTTTGAATATTTTGGTGTTTGCCATAATATCTATACCAAATACATTTAATTAGGTTGAAGTTTTTCTACAATAATGCATTTACTTTTATCTTATTATTGTTATTTCAAAAACATGAATTTCTGATTTCAATTACTTTTGACTAAATTCTCAAGACAATTCACTTTTTGGTTCGTAGCACGAGCTGAATAACAATTTAGGATTTTTTCAGCAGTAGAAGGTTTTCTATACCATTCTGTTGAAATATTGTTGTTCTTATCACGTATAACCCTTTTTTTTTAGCTAAAAAGAAGATAGCTCTATTTAATTCTGTTTCACACATAAATTGTAAACGACTGTGAAATGAATTAACGATAGTTAAAGCCTGCTCCCCGCTCATTTTTTACTAATAAAAAACAAATTTTCAAAATCTATATATAGAAAAATGAATGTGTGTCTGTCTGTATTCGATGGATTCAAAAATCATACATCCAATCGCTGTGAGAATTTGGAAAATTATTAGGTATATCCCAGGAAAGGTTTATGCAATTTTTTTTTAAAATCAGAGTTGGGGTTCTAGTTGCTCCTGAACAAATTATAAAAACATAAATTTTGTTTTGGAGTAAAAAAAAATATAACAAATTCGACAAGTATGGTATAGCAGGTGATCCCTTATTCTAAGATAAACAAGCAGTTTTTATAGCTTTATTGCTCTTTTCCGTAATTGAAATTTCATGAATTTTTTTTGTAAATTGCTAATTTTTTGTTCCATTTTTGGTCAAATTTTCATTTTTTTTAATGAGCCGTTTAGCGTAAAAAATTTTTTTCTAAAAACAGAAATCGTGCTTTAACGCCCTTTCAGCGGACGTAATTTTGAAAAAAAATATTTCATCTCATCCTCTACACAATGTTCTATTTTTAGGCATAGTTTTATTTTGATCCATCAAACGGTATGACTTGTATCGCTCTCACAAGCTTTGAGATTGAATTCTAAGTAAACATTTTTATATTTTTTTAAAAAAAAATAATTCCCGTTATTTTAAAATTCTGAATATATTTTTCGTTTATTATATTTGTAACATCAAAGATCATGCAAATATTTGAAAAACTCTAAAATTTGCGGTTTAGGCAAAAAAATGTTTTCAAAAAAACGGTTTTTGACAAAAAAAGTGACTTTCATGCATAATTCTTCCCAAACAATAGGGATCATCTACACTATGGGGACCATCAAAAAAACATCATAAAACGAGTTTTGAGACCTCAAAACATATAATTCCGTCAAAATCTCGAGATCGAATTCTTTCAAGATCACTATACATTACCTATAGTAGAGTAAAAATATATGGCAGAAATAATAAACAGGTAAGATAAAGTTCACTAACAGTTGGTGGTACGAAGTTTGCAGGGTCAGCTAGTATAACATAATAGATTTGTCTATGCTTTCTAGTTCATTAATACAGTACTTTAACAATTCAACCATAGTAGTTTTGACAAAGTGAAATAACAACTGGTAAAACAGGGGATGTCATCAGCAACCCAAATTGTGTTTACAGGCTGTACTATCAAATGTAAAATATCTTGCTTCACTTATCAGATCTAGTATAGAAATGAAAACTTTATTCAACATGACCATATGTGGTTTAATTTCATTCCATTGTTTACTCACTAAAGTTAATGCTAGATAAAATGTTATGTTTATGAATCGTGAATGAACATCTCATTATTATTAAATACTTGATATGAGAGAACTTTGCAATCCAGTGAGTTTTTAACATTTAATTCATTTATGCATACACTTCAGAGGCCATTTTTGTATATTCAGTAACTTCATCAGTTGGTTTACCTTTGGACGATGGAGTGAGGCATAGGAGATATATGATATCTTGTGTAGTTTCACTAACTCATATTTTCGCAGTGTATCTTTTTATATGACTTCCCTATTAAAGCCTTACAAGATCAATACATTCTGTCGTTTTGAGTTATTCAACTATGTTATTCACTATGTCCAAGAATGTTTTTTTGTAACTGAATATGTTTTAACTCAAACAAAACTTTAGTTTTAGTTTTATAATTCTCTTCATTCATTTATAACTGTGTTGCAAGATTTGTTTCATTGACAAATAAGAGAATCTTTTTTTAATTATTTCCTTGAGGTGCGTTACATCGGTCTTATAATAATCAAAAAATTAATTTTTATGATATTTATCATGTACTCTTCCATTTTCTTCTAGTTGTTATTTTTTCCTATGTTCTTCCAGTTGTTTTTACCTATGTTGAAATACGTGAAGTAACAATCATTGATCAAACCACAATATGAAATGGGGGAAAAAAAAAGAGTAAGGTCTTTCAGCCGTAACAAGCAGTCTTCGTCAGAGTTATAAACACAAGGATGGGTTGTGTTGGGTTTTTGACTCTGACGATGACCGCTTGTTGCTGTTGAAAGATCTTATCCTTTTTTTTTCCCATTTCATAGTGTGATTTCATCATTATATATATATATATATATATAATGATCAGAAAACAAATAGTAGCCATCATGAAACAGTAGTAAATAAGTATGCTGCAACATAAACAGATTTCCAAGCCCTGAAGATGACATAAATATATGTCGAAACGTCGGAAAAAGGACTAGTTTAAATCATTGGACCTCAACCATCAAAAAAAAATTACATCATATATATATATATATATATATATATATATATATAGAAACTAGGACTTACATTCAATATTTCGACCCTTTTAGCGGTCATCCTCAGAAAAAAAAGTTGAGTGGCAAGAAGACAAAAGCCAACTGAACAGCTTCACAGAATATGTATAGGTTGGCCACAACAAAAACGAAAAAAGTAGTAGGAGTGCTGAAGAAGAATAGCAACGAGGAAAAAATATAGTAATAAAAAAATTAATAATAAAAAAAAAGGAATTTTCATAACTATAAAATTCAAAAGAACAGAAAATTAAGAATTAATAAAATAAATAATAATAATAATAATAATAATAACAATAATATGCAAATTAAAAAATTTTAAATTTATGAAAAAAAAAATTAAATTTAAGAAAACTTCACTTCTGAATACTGCTTAACGGTTAAGGTTGATAACTGGATTTGAACGACCTCCTAAAAGCCATATATGGGCTTCTTCAGAAGCTCTTAAAGTTACGGATCTATTGTTTTGAGGGACTGTTTTAAGTATCTGAACTCTGAAACATTTATTGAAGCTTAGACCATGAGAATTAGCGAGAATAGCAACTGGTAGTGTACAATCACGACTGAGAGAAGACCTATAATTATTCATACGTAGGCTTAAAATAGTAGTTGTTAAACCTACATAGAATGCATCACACCGTGTACAGTCTAGACGGTAGACACTATCACTAGAAGTGCAGTAGGAAGAATTAGATATATAATAACATTTAGAATTTGAAGGGGAGGTAAAAGAAGTAGCTGAATTGATTATGAGACACGTAAGGCAGCCACGTCTTTCGCATCATTGAATACCTGAATGCCTCACCCCGGTCGGAGAGGATTTAATAGCTCTATGTGAGAGTAAGTTTTCAATATTCGGAGGTCTACGAATATATATATATATATACATATATATATATAGCTATATTATATCTACTGCAGATATTTTATAGTATTATGTTGTCATTCTACCTTTTGACTTAATGAGGTTATATTGAGTTAACCTCAGCAAAAAGAAAAACAAATGTAATATTATGGTGCATATATATATATAGTGGGAGAGAAAGAATGAATGAAAAAAAAGAGAACAAGAAGTTGTGCCAGAGAGTTAGAAGGTAGAAAGGGAGAAAGAACAAATAGAACGGACTCAATACAAGTTTTTAATCATTATTAAAGATATAATAGAAAAAAAATGAAATTTATGTTATTTTTCTTATTTTTGAGAAGCATACTCTAATAATAGCATATATGACCATATTTCAAAATTAAAGATAATCTTTTGTGTATTGACATTGGTAATAGTTGGATATTTATGTTTTAATAAAATAGTAGGTGGAAATTTGGTTCGTGACTGTGGTTGATAAGCATAGCGTTACACAACACCAAGTAACTGGAGGAAATGTAAGTCTGAGAGCGCGGAAGAGAGGACTGGTAGGTATTACTATGCGAAGGCATGATCTTGCCTAATCCTCTCATTATGGTCTCGGCATCCCTTTCGAGATCAACCTCCGCCGGGTCTTCATTACAATTAATCAAAACCAACCTCCTCTAATGATTCACGTGTGAAGGAGCTTGAATTTCTGTTTTAAGGAGCTAAATCAATCAGTTTTAAGTTATTGCCAATCGTATTTATGTATGTGTGCGTGTGTGCATTTGTTTGTGAGAAACTATGTAAATGTATGGTTATTGTATGTGCGTGCGTATATGTAAGAGTGTGTGTTTACTTAGATGGGTGTGCGTGCGTGTCATTGACCGCTTGTGAGGGTGGGTCAAAAAAATATTTGTTTTCGTATTCAAACGTGTGTAGTTCAGTTAATCGGTTTTCTAAATTTAAAGTATATGTATATATATATATATATATATATATTATATGGATTAATTTACCACAATGAAACTAATTTGGAAACAATGCTCTAAGGCCTTTTGTCAACACATCGTCAGAGAGCAAGTGACTAAAAAACAATAAATATATGTTAACCTGGTTGATTGAAGTTTCTACAATTGTTGGTAACCCTGAATGTGTTTAATGATGAAGAAGTCTTCATCTGTTTAATTATTCCGCTAATCAAAGCTCGTTCCAATGTATAAAGTCCTAGGCAATTGTTCATTAATTTCTGATAAAAGTTCCACTTAATTTCTTAATCTTAATTTCTGAGTGCACTTTCCACAATATTTCTTCTTCTATCTATTCTAGACACAAATATTAATTATTTTGCTTCATTCCAGTTAATCACATGATTGCTGTTTCTTATGTGCATGAACAAGGCACTCTTTTCGTCTTCTCTTCTGATCGAATATTTGTGTTGTTTTATCCTTGTAAGAAGACCTTTGCTCGTCTGTCCAATGTAAGACATTTCACAGTCAGTACATGGTATCCTGTATACACAACAGTCCTTTCTTCTTTGCTTATTA
This sequence comes from Hermatobates lingyangjiaoensis, assembly GCA_026182355.1. Taxonomy (NCBI): domain Eukaryota; kingdom Metazoa; phylum Arthropoda; class Insecta; order Hemiptera; family Hermatobatidae; genus Hermatobates; species Hermatobates lingyangjiaoensis. The sequence continues at coordinate 215,336 of JAPFBL010000360.1, forward strand.
TTGACAAGTCTGTTAAACAAGTTAACATCATTACTGAACACAACAGAAACGTCCAATCTTTTCATAAATGAAGGCATATCTTTCAAACAAGGACTGTATGGAATGACTAACAAATTCCTTCTTGTGAACTGTTCTTCATTATTAAATTTCATAGATTGTTCTTAGTGGATATATATATATATATCTCCACTAGGAACATGATTTTGAACTTTATATATATATATGTATATATATATATATATATATATATATAAAGTCCAAAATCATGAGAAAAAAGAAAAACAAAAGAAATAAATGCTTTGAGGTCTTTCACTTTATGTCATTAGAGAGCAAACCACTCTGATGTTTGTGGTTTCCTTGGGGTTTTTGACTTTGTTGATTGCATCTCGTGTTTAATTGTGATATTTCTGTATATATATATGATCAAACCACAATATGAAATGGGAAGACAAGACTAAGATCTTTCAACCGTAACAAGCAGTCCTCATCAGAGTCAAAAACCCAACTGGAGAAAAAATCTGACGAAGACCGCTTGTTACGGTTGAAAGATCTTAGTCTTATTTTCCCATTTCTTATTGTGGTTTGATCATTGATTGCCATTTTACTTTTTTATGTGAAATCTTTATATATATATATATATATATAGTTCCATGAACTATATTTGTCCGTTTTGGAACGTATTTCCAACGAAAAAGTACATATATATGCAGAAATAAATTTCTGCATCTATTTAGCAGAGTAAATAAAATCTATTTGTATGTAATATCAAAAATATTATTATACAATAAAACTGTAATGTTTATACATAAAAGGTATTAAAGCCATTCCGTATATGAAAATAATTTAACTACATGTTTAGTAATTTGAAAATATTGAATTAATACTGTTAATTAATTGTAACTGATTGAGTCAGAATGGTTTCCTGGATATAATAGGTATCATGCTGGGGCTCTCTCTGAAAAGGAATGGCACTATTTGTTTCTGTTCTCCTTAGCTTTTACACATTATTGATGCGGCTGACTGTAACAGCCAATGCACTACCGTTCTTTCAAGATGGCCCAGTGTAATTGCACTCTTAAATTTTGTGGCAGATGCTACATATAAAAACAAGAGATCGTTCATCCTTCTTAGATGTCTGAGTTTGAATTATATTGTTTTTCTTTTCTTTATTAGGTCAATATCATATATTTCTTTTCCTTGAAAGTTAATTAGGGTACTGATTCATGGCCGTTTGAAATGTATTAATACAAATATTAGGCTACTCTCGCTACTACTGCTAAAAAAATAATATTAATATGAACAATAATATACTACTTAGATTACTATTAAAACTACATTAGTAATATCATCAACTATAATAATATAATGGGCTATTTTGCCAATACTACTAAAAATAGTAATAATAGTTCTATATTACTACTACTGTTATTGTTACAACTAGTCTAGAAATATTAACAACAACAGCAATAATAATCATAAGAGCTAATTTCCCTTTTCAAATAGTTTGGGGAAATTTTGGTAGAAGTGAAAGAGTTTGACTGTTAAAAAAAAAGTTAACTTTTCAACATTAAGCTGCTGATATAAGACAGGCTAGAAAATAGACGAGACTTAATTTTAATAAGAGAACAGAGTTCAAAATTCGAGAGTGGACAGCAGGTTGCACTTAATGTGTTGTCACTGATATGACTTGATAGGTAAGTCCCCAGAGTCTGCAGTTCTACCTGAAAACTCTTAACATAGTGTTGGCTCCACGAGGGTGCAATGGACTGAGCGGAGTCTCTTGTGACGTTCTCCATGTCCCGTCATGGGTTTCGTACTCGTGATGGCTGTGGTTCCTCACCAAGGATGGGTAGGTTTCTCATGTGAGTCGCTTGTGGTGAAGAAGTTTCCCTTGTAGGTGAAGAAGTGAGTCGCTGTGTAGTAACTTCTCGGTGGGTACCTTCAGAGTCCTAATCGGGGCAATTAGACTCTCGACCCTTACCATTAGGAAGTCCATGAACTTGGCCTGCTGACTTTGAATGGCACTCACTCTAGAAGTGAACGCAGATATCAGGAAAATGGGCATTTCTCCATTCTGGAGCGTCAACTCAATTCTATAAATCCATAAGGTAATCTTGAAATTGCCGACTCTTGTAGAAGTCGACCACCTTTTCTAGAGAGCTATAGAGTACTTCATAGTCCAAGGATGGGTCTGAATGGGAACACCATCTAAACCAGCAGTAGTCACCGCCTTAGGCTCACGTAAGCATAAGAATTATGAGCAGTTATTATAATAGTAATTAAAAAATATATGGGGTGGACTGCACTCAACTTTACTAAAAGTAAACAAATTACCAAAGTAATTGGCAATCACTTTAATTAACTTCTTTCTTTTAATACGGCTAAATCTATTTAATCAATTATAATAAAATTGTAATCATTCTCTTTAAACATTCTTAGAAGTAAGTCTAAATGAAACTCAGTAGATCTCTAACATTGCACCTTTCAATATTGTTTATGCATATTTCTCATGAAATATTCAAATTTAGAAAAAAACCTAATGCGAATTAAAAGTTTCTAGAATAACGAAGAAACCAGGTTAAATTCGGAAACTTTAACAAAAGCGTAATTGTTAAATTCTTCAATATCATCTAAAAATAACTGGTTTCTTTAAAATAAAATAAACTACTCATCTGTAAAATGTGATGAGTTGCCAAGCAAACAGTACAACTTCTCGTGCTCACAAAATTTTCTGTAAACACCCAACCAGCCATACGCTGGCAGGGATAATCAAAAATACTTTCAAGAGGCATCAAAAAGGGATAAAACTCTAAACTGTAAAGAAATTATTTTTACTTTACTATAAGTAAAGTATAGTGATCGTGAAAAAATTCGATCTCGAGATTTTGACGGAATTACATGTTTTGAGGTCCCAGAAGTCGTTTTATGAAGTTTTTACGATGATGTCTGTGTGTGTGTGAGTGGGTGGGTGGGTGGGTGGGTGGGTGGGTGCGTGTGTTAGCATTGCTTGTTACCACGCTACGGTCCAGAATCTTTGATGGATCAAGTTGATATTTTACACAAAAATGGGCCCCATTTAGACGAAGATCCCTATTGTTTGGGAAGAATTATGCATGATGGGAAAGTCACATTTTTTGCCAAAAACCGTTTTTTTTAAAACATTTATTTCTCCTAAACTACTAACCCTAGAGTTTTGAGATTTTGACATTATCTTTGAGGTTACAAATGGAACAAACGAAAAATATATTCAAAATTTTATATCAACAGGAAATATTTTTTTTTCAATAAAATGTACAAATTTTGACTTATAAATCAATCTCAAACCTTGTGAGAGCGATACAAGCCATACTGTTTGACGGACAAAAATGAAACTATGCCTATAAATAGAACATTATATGGACAATGAGTTGAGATATTTTTTTCTAAAATTACATTCGCTAAAGGGGCGTTAGAGTACGATTTGTGTTTTCAGAAAATGTTTTTTTGACGCTAAACGGCTCATTAAAAAATAATGAAAATTTGACCAAAAATGGAACAAAAAATTAGCAATTCATACAAAAAAAATCATGAAGTTTCAATTACGGGAAAGAGCAATAACGATATAAAAATTCTTTGTTTATCCTAGACTAAGAGATCACCTGCTATACTTGTCGAATTTTTTGTATTTTTTTACATTGTTTACATTGACTTAGAAATTTTTTGAGCGAATCCACTGAGATAAAATTGATGTTTCTAATGGAAAAATGAAAATATATTATTGACTTATAAGAGATGTAAGAGGAATAATATTGTGCAGGTAAATGATAACACTTATTAAAAAAAAAATGGTATATATGTTATTTGACAAAGGGGAAGGAAAATGATCTTATTAAATACTAAGAAGCCATAAAATTCCCAGTATAATAATTCTGTTAAAAACCAAAAATGTAAAAGATAATTCAAAATATAAATCTTTCGTTTAGAGATTAATAACTGTAATTATCGTACATCTTTAATTAACAAATCACCTTAAAACAACATTTTCTTCGCTGTTTAAGATGTTTTTCAGAGAAAAAAAGGGTATTTTACTGTTTTAAATTTGAAAATTTTACTTTAATATTCAATGTAAAAGGATGTTAAGTAAACGATGTAAGAAATCTACTGGCTATTTGAACAATAGCCATGTTCTCTTGTAGGATAATATTTCGTTTCAAGAAATGTTCACATTGGTTTTTCAAAAATGATATTACTGCTGTAGTTATAATAATGAAATTATTTGCAAATAATAAACTATTTGTGATGTACAAAAATAAGCTTATAAATTGATATGTTCTTCAATCATTATCTGTACTACCTCACGAATGCAATGCTAATAATTATATCCCATTTAGATATTTATGTTATGCTTAAATGATACTTTATGTTTTATACACTCAAGAAATTTAAAATTGAGTTACTTATAGTAAAGTAGAGTGTAGGCCACTCCAGATTTTTTTCATAAACATTTTCTTTCTTTTACTTTACTATAAGTAAAGTATAATGATCGTGAAAAAATTCGATCTCGAGATTTTGACGGAATTACATGTTTTGAGGTACCAGAAGTCGTTTTATGACGTTTTTACGATGATGTCTGTGTGTGTGTGGGTGGGTGGGTGGGTGGGTGGGTGAGTGAGTGTGTTAGCATTGCTTGTTACCACGCTACGGTCCAGAATCTTTGATGGATCAAGTTGATATTTTACACAAAAATGGGCCTCATAAAGACGAAGATCCCTGTTGTTTGGGAAGAATTATGCATGATGGGAAAGTCACTTTTTTTGCCAAAAACCGTTTTTTTTAAAACATTTATTTTTCCTAAAATGATAACCCTAGAGTTTTGAAATTTTGACATTATCTTTGAGGTTACAAATGAAACAAACGAAAAATATATTCAGAATTTTAAATCAACAGGACATATTTTTTTTTCAATAAAATGTAAAAATTTTGACTTATAATTCAATCTCAAACCTTGTGAGAGGGATACAAGTCATACTGTTAGACGGATTACAATGAAACTATGCCTAAAAATAGAACATTATGTGGAGAATGAGTTGAGATATTTTTTTTTAAAATTACATTCCCTAAAGGTGCATTACAGTACGATTTGTGTTTTCAGAAAATGTTTTTTTGACGCTAAACGGCTCGTTAAAAAATAATGAAAATTTGACCAAAAATGGAACAAAAAATTAGCAATTCATAAAAAAAAAATCATGAAGTTTCAATTACGGGAAAGAGCAATAACGATATAAAAACTCTTTGTTTACCCTAGACTAAGAGATCACCTGCTATACTTGTCGAATTTTTTGTATTTTTTTACATTGTTTACATTGACTTAGAAATTTTTTGAGCGAATCCACTGAGATAAAATTGATTTTATAAAGGAACAGTTTAAATTGTTTATTGAATTATATGAGATGTAAGAGGAATAATATTGTGCAGGAAAATGATAACACTCACTCAGAAAAAAATCGTATATATGTTATTTGACAAAGGGGAAGGAAAATGATCTTATTAAATACTAAGAAGCTTATTATTATTATTATTTTAAAGATTAAAATTCCCAGTATGATAATTCTATAAAAGATCAAAAATGTAAATGATAATTCATAATCTGAATCTTTCGTTTAGAGATTAATAACTGTAATTATCGTACATCTTTAATTAACAAATCACCTCAAAACAACATTTTCTTCGCAGTTTAAGATGTTTTTCAAGGAAAGAAAGGGTATTTTCTGTTTTAAATTTAAAAATTTTACTTTAATATTCAATGTAGAAGGATGTCAAGTAAACGATGTAAGGAATCTACTGGCTGTTTGAACGAAAGCCATTCTCTTGTAGGAGAATAAATCGTTTCAAGAAATGTTCACTTTGGTTTTTCAAAAATGTTATTACTGCTGTAGTTATACTAATGCAATTATTTGCAAATAATAAATTATCTGTGATGTACAAAAATAAGCTTATAAATTGATATGCCTTCAATCACTATCTGTACTACCTCACGAATGAAATGCTAATAATTATATCCCATTTAGATATTTATGTTATGGTTAAATGAGACGTTATGTTTTATATACTCAAGAAATTTGAGATTAAGTTAATTATAGTAAAGTAGAGTGTAGGCCACTCCAGATTTTTTTTTAGCTGAAAATATCGGGAGTAATCTGTATGCAACAAGACTTGGTAATACTAAAGTGAATTCAGACCAAGCCAATTCATAAATATTCAATTTCTTTTAAAGAAACTATTTACTTTGCCAAATATAACGAAACTGTAATAATTGTTAGAAAATAATTATGAAAGTTAATACGGATCTGAAAGATTTTTTTTACACAATAAAAATAGGGTTTGAATTTAAGTGTAATTAATATATTATCCATTTTTGAATACATAGGTTCAATGTTATTATAAATATTATTTATAATCCAATACCTTAGGTTAGTTATGTTGATTCTTCAGTGCATGGATTATTTTAATTATAATAAAGACATTCAGACTTGAGAGTACTTGTCTAAGTTATCTGGGCTACAGCTGGTGCTTTCTGATTAGTCTTGGACTTTGTCGTCTGATTAAGTCCAGTACTTAACAAAGGATTGACGCCATGAACATGGCCTGCCGCTTTATCAACAGAGACTCTTGAATTCCATCAAATTAGCCAAAGTCTGTTCAGTTTAAAAAATAATTAACCACTTCAATTTAATCCAGTGTATATTTCAATATACTTTATTAACATTTAACAATTAAGTTAATTACAACATTTAATTCATTACGTTAAATATTGTAAAATTTAATTAAATAATTCATTTAGAATCCTTTCAATTGTACATGAACATTTACAACATTATTAAAATATTCATTTACTATTTGTATTCATTTACAAAATGTAAATATTCAAAATGTAAATAAATGTAAATATTCATTTACTTTTTGTATACTCCTGTATGCGTTTCTTTAGTTTTTGACATTGGTGTCATTCCATTAAAATATTTATTATATTCATTTTTCAGTGCCTGCACTTATAAGGCTTTCACTTTTTAGTGCAGTTCTAGGAGTGGAAATAGTAGCTCATTTGTTATATCGTACCCATTTTAGTAATGGACAAGCCACATTACCAGTTGATTCTACATTGTGAGTCATAAATTTTACCTAACTCAAATGTATTTAGAGAGTAGGGATTTCAACGAGTACCTGACATATTACAGGATTGGGACCGATGGTTAAATGTCCTCTCAGATATATTCACCTCGCGCTTGAATAAATCAATGGACTGAATGGTATTGAACTCCGGACCTGCCAGTTTAGAGGCGAGCACGTTGCCACTGAGCTAAGCTGTCCCCCCTTGAGGATTTCTAAGCGTCTTATATATTATTAATATATGTAATTCTAAACCACGTGACACTAATTTAAAAGCACTTTCTTAGTGGTTTGATACTTGATTTATTATATATATATATATATATATATATATATATATATATATATTCACTTGTTTATGTGAAATCTTTTTATATATATATATATAAAAAGATTTTACATAAACACGTGAATTTAACATGTCACTTGGCCAACTCCTTTTCCAGTTGAACCCTGTTAGCAGTAGGTTAGTTCGTAGGATCAAATCTCTCAGTCTTAAGATCGTGAATGCCGAGACTGCAGTTAATTTTAATGATACTTGTTTAAAAGAGGATCTGCTGCCTATTTATACCAATATATATATATATATATATTGAATACAAATGATGTAACAGAAATTCCATGCGTCCCGCGACTCCTTAGGAATGACATATTACAGCCCCCCAGTTCTCGAAAGGGTGCCCATGTCTGCTCTAGATAATTATATTTTCTAAATTAAACAACGATAGATTTGAAGTAACTCGAGCAGTACCATGATAATCTGGTCAGACAACCCTGGCATTCCGCATGTAACAACATCGCAGGATGTATGATTTAAAGGAGTACACTGATACTGGTGAATGTTCATATGTTCATAGAATGAGGCCAGCTAATCCCCCCTGTGGGGTTACCGATACATTAGGGTTTGTGGTGGAGAGCCCCATTAGACTGGTGTATCTAATATTCTCCAACAATAGCCTGCTTATCTAGTGGAGTCCCTCACCACACAGAGCGGCTTGTAAAGACTACAGCAACACTAACCTTTATCTCTAATCCTTTCTACGATAAATATATTTTATATTATATTATATATATTATATTACCACAGTAAATGTTGTAATAAATATAGCTGAAGTGAAAACAGAACTGAACTAATGTATGCTAAAAATTTATTGTTTTTTTTTAAGAGTCAAAACATTTTTGTATTTTAAAACGAAAGTATACCTGAATACATATTGCTTTATTATTTATTCTATAACATTTCTTTATTATTTTTTTAAGTCCCTTAAATTTTAAAAATATGTATAATTGTTTATTGTACCATATTTATTCGTCTTATTTTATATTATTTTATTTTTTTTCATTAAACTATTTTTTTTTTGTCTTCATATAAATATGGTTGGGTATTTATCTTTATATAAGAGTCAGTTGGGTTTTTGACTCTGACGAAGACCGCTTGTTACGTTTGAAAGATCTTAGTATTTTTCTCCATTTCAGTTTGTTGTTTCATCATTGATTGTTATTTCACGTGCTTATGTGGAATCTTGTTATCGTGTAAATATATATTACTTTTCCCGTCCTTTTATCTTACAGTGGGACCCTTTTTCTTTACAGACTTGGTGATAAAACTCATCTAACGGTCTAACGGACTAGATGTTTGTCTTCGATATCGAAAAACGATAAAAAAAATACCAATTAAAATCACTTGTCTGTATTTTAAGAGCCTCGATCATCATGTCAAATGATTTACTTCAGCAGTTTGTTTCATATAATTTCTAGGAATTTACTAATGCATTTGACTATTTCTAATAATTTTCTGTGTAGTTTAATGTTTATGCTTTTTTAATTTTCAAAAGTTATGTTTTAATCATAGTTATTTTAAAAGGAAAAGAAGATGGTATTCTGTTGATAAAAGGTCTGAAGCAATCAGTCGAAGGTTTTTCTCCTGTTTTTATATAAGGATGTTGGGTGAACAAAGGAGATTTCTTAGTTCTATTTTCTTTTTAAATCTATACCTTTAATACCAATGAATCCTTTTTTTTCGGTTAGGTACTTTCTGAGGACATTAGAGTACTTATCTGTAATGAAAATCTCTAAACATTAAAGATTATTTTTTTTTTAAATTTCTTATTAAAAAACCATTAGAGATATAGAAATATGTTCAAATGAGACACCAAAAAGGAGATAATTTTCTTAAAACATTATTGCCATACTTGGGTTTTTGTTGATGATTTAGCATGTGTTGATATGTTTATACTAGGATACAAGTATAAGACCTATAATACTTCAACAAATATGATAAAAGAAAATATGTCGTTTAATAAAATATTAAAATGAAGGAAAAATAAACAATATAAATTTAATTATTCTATCACAGGATTCTCAGCCTTCCTAATCCCATTCATCCCTGTCGCAATTTCCCACAATGCCATTCCCCCACCCCCTCTTCTTTCCCAAGTATTATATACACTTTTTACAACTTTACATTGGTTATGTTTATAATAGAATATTACAAATTAATTGCTAATAACAATGATTAATGAATATATAAAATATTAATTCAACCAAAATAATATGTTTTAATTTATAATTAAAAAACTTAATAGCTTTCCTCGCTCTATAAGCTTACTGCAACGAACAATTCACCTCCTGAAAACCCAAATTTCACCCTCATTTAGAACCTCTGTTCTAGAGAGTTGTGGAAAGTTGGCCACGAAGCAAACACAAATCAGTATTTCATTGATTTTTTGTCCAGATTTATTGACATTTTTAAGGCCATAATATATAAACAATAAATGTCAAAATAATACAGAATATAAATAGTATTTAAAATAATTATAAATACCTTGAATACATCAAATACAATAAATACCTGTAAGGTATTTATAATTATTTTAAATACTGTTTATATTCTGTACTATGTTGATAATTATTAATTATGTATTATAGCCTTGAAAATGTTAGTAAATATTAACGAAACGTCGGAGATGAACTGATTGGTGCATTTTGTGATTGAATCTCTACAATCCTCTAGAATAATTACTAAACTAAGTGGTCGACAACGGTGCAGCTTATTTTAGATTATTATAAATCAGTTTCATTCATCAAGTTTTTTCTTCCACCCGCTACCTGAAATTGCAGGAGTTAATTCACTTTTGACATTACTGTACAAATTTTTATCACAGCATAAAGGATTAAAGCAAAGGTTGATTAGTCTTTATGTATAGTAGAAGACTTAAGATATGATTTCATTAACTTTAAATGAAAAAGAAACAACTTTTGGATCGTAAAAAAATTTAAAACAAAATTTTTTTTGGAAAAAAATTAAAACTGATTAGAAATTTGTTGTTGGTAGAATCATGTTAAGTGTTGAATAATCTAAGTTATGATAATTATGAAACTCTTTTAGTATAAGCGTAACAGTAGTGATTGACGTAGAAACTGGAGAGCAGTATGGTATGTTATTTGAGGATAAACTGGTAATAATGCATTCTTAACAGTTTAATTTGTTTCATCAAAGGTGAAATTTCAAAATGAATCTCTTGTTTCCTTCAGTATTTTAATGATAGTCATCCCTACCAGTAGATAACTGGGGATACAACACTGTTGGCCTTCACTTCACCGTATTTTCTATATGTCACTACTTTGTCTCTCAGACGATTTCAGGCTTAAATACTCAGATAAGTAATAGATTTAACACAAATTGACAAAGTACTACACTCAAAATCAAGTATGACAAATTTCAACAAGATAAACACTTAGGAATTCTATACAAAATTCTCGTTTTCTTTGAGTATGTAGATTTGATAAGGAAATAAATCTGAAGTTTTCATTGCTCAGTTTATTATCATATTACGCATGCGGAGACAGGTGTTGTCAAGTGGTTCAGGGGATTTCATAACTTGTATTTCTGTTGAAAACTAAATTTCGAAATTTTTCACTATGATACAATACATTCCATGTTTATATTTTGTAAGAGAATAATTGATAGTAAGACGCATGAATCATTCTAAGGATATAGGTAACTTAGTAGTTTTATATATTTAACTAGTAAACGTTCTCGTCTTTGACGAGTACTTTTTCCAAAAATCGGAAAAGATACATGATATTCTAAAATATCATTAGAAATTATAGAATAGTAGAAAATATCATTATTAGTACAAATTTGTTAAAAAAATTTTTTTGTTACATTTATTTATAATACATTCGCACTACTGTCATCGGCGAGCACAAAAGTCACTGAGCTACCCTGGTTCCATGCTTTTACTTTATTACCAGTGTTTGTATTACGCAAATATTAAATTAAAAGAAAATGTTTGTTACATTTATATATAATACATTTGCACTACTGTCAACTTAAGCCACTTGCGTGTTAAGTAGCACGCAAGCCACTGGCTACCCAGCTCCAAGCCTTCACTTTACTACCATTGTTTATACTATTCAAATATTAAATTCAAAATTCCTTTTTGTTACATTTATTTATAATACATTTGCACTACTGTCACCTTAAGCCACTTGCGTGTTAAGTAGCACGCAAGCCACTGGCTACCCTAGCTCCAAGCCTTCACTTTACTACCATTGTTTATACTATTCAAATATTAAATTCAAAATTCCTTTTTGTTACATTTATTTATAATACATTTGCACTACTGTCACCTTAAGCCACTTGCGTGTTAAGTAGCACGCAAGCCACTGGCTACCCTAGCTCCAAGCCTTCACTTTACTACCATTGTTTATACTATTCAAATATTAAATTCAAAATTCCTTTTTGTTACATTTATATATAATACATTTGCACTACTGTCACCTTAAGCCACTTGCGTGTTAAGTAGCACGCAAGCCACTGGCTACCCTAGCTCCAAGCCTTCACTTTACTACCATTGTTTATACTATTCAAATATTAAATTCAAAATTCCTTTTTGTTACATTTATTTATAATACATTTGCACTACTGTCACCTTAAGCCACTTGCGTGTTAAGTAGCACGCAAGCCACTGGTACCCTAGCTCCAAGCCTTCACTTTACTACCATTGTTTATACTATTCAAATATTAAATTCAAAATTCCTTTTTGTTACATTTATATATAATACATTTGCACTACTGTCACCTTAAGCCACTTGCGTGTTAAGTAGCACGCAAGCCACTGGCTACCCTAGCTCCAAGCCTTCACTTTACTACCATTGTTTATACTATTCAAATATTAAATTCAAAATTCCTTTTTGTTACATTTATTTATAATATATTTGCACTACTGTCAGCGGTGAGCACGCAAATCACTGGGCTACTCTGGTTCTATTCCTTACTTTATTACCAGTGTTTATATTGCGCAAATATTACATTAAAAAACAATTTTTTTTTTACATTTATGTATAATATGGTACATTTGCACTACTGTCTTCGACGAGCAAGCAAGAAACTTGCAACCCTGGCTCCAATTTTTGAATATAAATAATAATTTTCTTTTGTTTAACATTATTCAGGTAATAAATAATATATATTATAATTACAGGTCTCTATCTTGACGAAAAAATAGAGATAAAAAACCAGACAAACTCACGAACTTTATGTATGAAGATTAGTAACATCGTTTCAGTATAACTGGTAATTTAAATAACTCTATTCCATTAACTAGTACTTTTTAATGTTACAAACAAGTGATATTTTGTAATATTTGTAGTGATAATATTATTTAGTAAGTAATTATGAATTTAAACTATATTCAGATAGTTAAGGTAACTTGATACTAGTTACATAAATTAATGAAATATATGCCCAATCTTATTAATTTCTTGAATAACTAAAACCTTATTCGTTAAATATTAGGATTTTTGTATGCAATAAAAAAGTATTATTATTTAGGAGTATTTTACCTAAATGTTTATTTTTTCACATTTTTCACTTTTTTTTTTAAAAAAAAAGTAATAAAAACAATACTATTGATTATTAAATGATTTTTTTTCTGGGGATCAAAGAACTAGTTGTTGTTTTATTCGTCTAAGATGGGTTTTGCAATGGCTAAATGCGGGCGTTTTCAAACTCCTGTTGGCTCTTTACTGAATTACTCTTTGACTGGACTGGATTCCGTTCGAGTTTAATCCCATTGAGCCATCCATTTTCTTCCTCCCTCATTCTCTCCATTAGCTAGCCATGACAGTAACGATTTCCATCACCCGCTGACAAATAATTGCATTAATTCCTAAAAGCATTTCTCAGTTTTTTTTTATTGACAACAAAAAAAAGGGAAGAGTGAATGCAAATGATGGCTGAAAATCACACCCGATCTCTAAAAAAAATGTGCTCCCTGTATAAGCATAGAGTATCTAGGCGGAAAGGCATATAATGTGGGGTGAAATTTATTATATTTTACTTAAATTACATAATGATAAAAACAAATTAAATTGTATATGATTTAAAATTAATATTAAAATGACCATATTAACAATTATTTTTTATTTTCAATGGTAGAGGGTGAATGGTTTACAACAGCCTCTGGTTCATAATCTACCGACGAACTGGTTATCAAGGTCATCAGGGATTACCAAAGAGTAGAGTGCTAGTGAAATAAGTGGAGAGCCAGGGTAGCCCAGTGGCTTACATACTCACCTCTGGACTGGTAGATACGTGGTTCGAAAGCCACTCTGAGTCTCGATTTATTCACGCAGAAGGTGGAAAAATCTCGCACCTCGTAGAACCATGTTAGACCGTCGGTTCTGAGCTTGTACAATGTATAATAGATACTTCTATTTCCTATTTAGATAAAACGTCAAAGCAAATAAAAATACGTTCAGAATCCGTATTCTAAATACACTTAAGTTATGCAAAATTTAGGATTTCTATTGTATACTGTTTAGTCTATTCTATAACAAAGAGCCAATCTTTGGGTCATATGTGTTCTCTCTACGATTGCCACTGCAACCTAACCTAACCTAACCTAGTGAAATAAGTATTGTCTTCTTGAAGTGCTTCCATGAAGCAGCTCCAAAAGTGGTGGTAAGGGTTGAGATTTCTAGATCGCTCATGTGTCTATCGAGGGACCGAAGCGAATATCATGACTGCTTTAGCGCAATGACTCATTGACTATCAGCTCCAAGTCCACCCGTCCTGGGTCAGGAGCCCAACCACCAGGAATTCCGCACCAGTTTGCAAGAAATCAAGCATAAGTTATCAATTATTACTCAATACTTAAGTCAAAAAACTAAAATAAAACTGTGACAAAAATCAAAAGTACTGGAGCCAAAAGTATATTTAAAAATTAAACAATAAATTTACCAGTTTTTCTTCATATTTAAACGGAAATACAAAATAGGAAACATTTGATTAAAATTAATTTACCAAAAAGTAGAAAAGTGCAACACCTACCACTGTAAGTGCAAAAACGATACAGTCGTTGGCTTATTATTAAACTCATACGTGTAATAACAACATTCTTACTTGTCAAACTTATTTTTTATCATTCCTTTTAACAAAATGGTTTGGGGCTTAGTGCCGATTGAATTTCAAGGGGATTTAATAAGTATTTAACTCTTTATCAGAGATGTTTGAAATCATTAGGGTTGGAAGTAGCAAAAAAATACGATAAAAAATTTTAAACGATTGCGCTTATTCCTTTTGAATTTGAACTGAAATTATTACTGAAAATTTCTACATTTTAAACCATTTAAAATACCAAAAACATTTGTTCTATTTCATTTTTGTTAAAATGTTTTTGCTCATTTTTTTTAAAGCCAATGTTTAAGTTTGGTGACCCTTGTTCTATTCGTAGAGCTCAACTATTTCAAGAGTTTCTGAAGACAACACTATTAAATATCTAGACACATTTCTTTAACTTCGGAGTTTCATTTTCAAATGACTTTTTTTCTTCTTAATAGACTCATATTGCAGTGGAGCAATACTTTCCTTTTTATGCCGGCAGAGAGGAAGGGGTGAATCTAAACTTGAGACTTAGAATACACTTTTGGCGTTTTGAAAGAAAAAGAAATGCGTTACGCAAACAAAATTAGATGACAAAGAAAACATCTTTTGACTGGCATATGAGTATCAAAATACAAACGTACACCAGTTCAATGAACAAATTCATTATGATTTTATTTGTCTGCAATTAGTTTGGGCTCCTTTAAATCTTTCTAAAGTCAACCTAAATTAAAATTGCAAATTTCATCAAAATTAATAAAGCCTTTTGAGAATGCAAACAGAGAGACAGACGTGCATGCAGATAATTTCAATGTACTCGTATAGATTATAGGGTTGATGAATTGTTCATACATTAGAAGTCATAATCTTTCCTATGAACCTAATCTTTTTTTTTGTTTATTTTTTATTTATGAAACAATGTTACAAATTGCTAAAGAAGATTGATTGAACATTGCTCATGTCACGGAAATTGAATTAAAAGATGTAATTAAATAAACGATTGGATTGGAGCAGTGAATGATTTGAGCTGATTGTTGTTTTTATTGCAGATCAATATGTTAGATAAAGACTATCTTTTGTTTGTCCTACAAATAAAGCTAAGAGTGTAGGATCAATTGAGGACAAAGAGCTTGTCATTTATCACCGAGTAATTTATTGGCTCGTGTTTTAAAGTTTTCAAATTGCTCTATCTCCCACCTAGAGTACTTGAGATAATTATCGAGGAGAAAAAAAAATCGAGAGATAACCACGTGTTCACTCGCTGGAGCCGTCTGACAACTAGCTGATAACTGGAAATGACAGATGAATTAGTGAGCATTAGAATATCCTGATTTTAAATAATGCTCAAGGACAAAACATATTAATACGTAATATAATCATGCTTTCTGCTGATTTGTGTTATTTAAACTTGTTCTTTTTTCAAACACCTAAACTGATAGACTTAATCTTTAGTGTTGTTCGAGAGAAGGAAACTGTACCTCATAGTAAAAGGGGACAAACACATAGTGGAAGAAATTACATAAAACTAACTTTAATAACTGGATATTTGTCCTCGTAATGAAAGATATGGTCGACTAGTATCTCTGAATAGAGAGAGAGAGAGAGAACGTGAGTGAACGTGATTGTAACCCTCATGGTAGATTATTTTCCCGGTGCTTCTAGGTTTGTTACATTGATAAAGAAACTTTATCCTATTCTGTCTTACTTCTCATTTACTTTTTCAGTATTTATTAAGTCCCTCAAATCTGTTATAAAAGACTTCCAGATCTTGGTAATTTAATTTTTCATAGAGCTGTTAAATCATTTCTGACAGAGATTATGCAACAATGTGAACATGTTGGTTGTCTTATATGTATGTCTATTGATCAATGGGGCTACATCAATTACTTCTCCTTTGAACCTTAACTGTTGTCATATACACACTTCTTCCTCCTGCACCTCTAGTGATAGTGTCTACCGACTACACTGAATTCAGTATGATGCACCTTATGTGAGTTTAGCAATCACTTTGTTAAGCCTACGCATGAATAACCATAAATCCTCAGTTAGTTGGGATTACACACTATCCTTAGTCCCAAAGCTCAGCTTTAATGAATGATTTAGTGTAGAAATATTAAAAACGGTTTCTCAATGACTCCTAGCAGCTCGGTTTACATCCGGCTATCAACCAGAACAGTTTCGTTGTATGAAGGGGACTAAAATGTGAATGTTTTCAGCATATCTTCATTTACCAGATTCATTTTACATATCTTTATAACAAAGATATTTTATATGTTTTATAACCATAACAGACTTTTTCATAGTCTTACTGTTTTTTCGTAAAAAAGATTACTTTGTAATTCTTTTGAAATTATGTTTTTCAAAGTTGTAGACAAAGTTTATACTTTTCATTTATAAAAATAAGAAAAATTGTTTCTTGAAGACATTTTTAAAGATTTATTTCTTTAAAGAAACTTGAAAAATGGAAATTTAGAAAAACGTTTTATCTTGCATACGCACATAATGATTTGCCCTATTAAATAGAATGCTATTTAAGTTTTTAAACCTGTATCGATGATATAAATTTCTTTTGAATTGATTTTCCTGTAATAACGTTTTGACGCTTACCTTATTTTTCTTTCTTAACCACCTCTAGCAGTTCTTTCTTTATTTTTATTTTCTTTTTTTTTTTAAACAAGAATACTGTAAGTTTTTAAAGGAAACATGGACTACTTTCAATGTTCATTTCTGGTAATTGAAACATTTTTATTCATTTATATAGGATCAAACAGATGCATGAAACACACAAAAAAACAAACTTTGATAGAGATTCCAGATATAAATAATATAACTCATATAGGAATATGCAATCTTTAATATGAGTGTTGTATAACTGGATTTGAAAGGCAATTTTGTTGGTTTGCACTTGTGATTAGGGTAATCACGTAACAAGTGAAAGTTAACTGAGAACTTGTCAGAACTATTTGACAGTCCCTTGGCCCTTACTCAACAAGAGTTGAATGTTTTGTTCTGATGTTGACTACCGAATGCCTGTCAAATTATCTAATTAGTCTGTGGAATGTTTATAATAAGCATAGTTTCCACCGAATTTCATTGTTAAATAGATTCAAGTATTAGTTTTGATGAACAACAAGTTTAGAAAACAGTAATTGAAAATTACGCCAAAGCATGAAGCTTGTTTGCAAGAAGCGACTTAGGCGCTTTGGGCCGCCCTTCACCTCCCCTAAGGCCTAAGTGAAATGACTTGATGAAAAATAGAGCCGTTGACGGGGGGGGTGCTTGCCGTCCACGACATATTAGACAGCCCGCTAAACTCGTTATGCGTCGACTTGCCGACTCATGTTTCACACTTGACACCTCCTGGCTAATCTTAGCATTCATCAAGTCTTATTAAATCAAGCCCGCTTCGCTCCACGCAAGTCTCTCTCTTTAATAACTTACACTTTCCAAGTCCACTCTTATTAAAAAAAACACATTGTCAACCAACCACTGCTTAGCCTCTTTCTTATTGTATTTTATCTCTTTCTCGAATTTACACTTGACTGTGCTGTCCTTTAGTAGCTGTAATATAAAAATATAATAATCGTGTACTGGATTTATGGTAAAAATGCTTACATATAAGCATATACATGCTGGAGATATATATATAACTCGATCTTTCATCAATATTTGATATATATAAATATATATAAAAAGATTTCCATAAACACGTGAAATCTTTTTATCAATGAATACCATGTGCGATACCTCAGTTGGTTTTTGACTCTGACGAAGACCGCTTGTTACGGTTGAAAGATCTTAGTCTTGTTTTCCCATTTTCTTATTGTGGTTTGATCATTGATAAATATATATATATATATATATATATATATATATATTCGTAAATTTTGGTAGCAGTCCTTCCTTGATACACACATTATTGAAAATGACACCAAATTTAGCTGATACCTGTTTCTTAACAAGTGGATTACGGGTGATCTTCTTGAATTTCGTATCGTCGGCTAATATTTCATTTAATTTCATCTTGTATTCAGATCTGTCCAAAACTACTAGGGTGTTAGATTTATCTGCTCGCCTTATAATTATGTCCGGATGCTCTCTTAGTTCTTTGGCAGCTTCTCTCAGTTCTTTTGTCATGATCTGACTGGGTTTACATCCTCTTTGCTTTGTTGCTTCGGCTCTAAGTTGATCCTGCAGTGCCGGTTTCACAGTAATGATGTCTTCTTGTTCCAGTTTAAGAATAGAGTCGTACAGTACTTCTAATTCAACTTTTTTCATTAAAGAATCGAATTTCGGTTTATAGTAGCATTTCAAGCCAAGAGACAATAATTCTTCCTGCTTCAAAGTTAACTGGTAATTTGATAGATTAATATAATTTTTATTACTCTCTGAGATAAAAATGTTACCTTTATAGAGTTTATTCAACTTTTTCTTTATTCTGGCAGAAACAAATTCCTCTTCGTGTTGTTGGCACTCGTCAATAAAATTAAGAAGGGTTTCTTTGTGAGGTGAAACGGCCAGGTTGTTTTCCAATTCCCTTTTCTTCATCAAAATTTCGTTAGATAGACGTTCATATTTCTCTTCACATTTTCTAACTTCAAATTCCAAGAGATTCTTCCTATATTCTTTAGTAAACCATTGATCTCGGGCTGCTGGGTCTGAAGTTTTGATATTCGTAAATTTTGGTAGCAGTCCTTCCTTGATACACACATTATTGAAAATGACACCAAATTTAGCTGATACCTGTTTCTTAACAAGTTTCTCAATTTTTCTAAATAACACTCTCGTTATTTCGTCTACACAATAAAGTACATCTCCTATGGTCGACATGTTTCGAATGATCAACATTCATCATCAGGACGTGAATAAGATCTAATGTGAAAACCTGGTTTAATATATACACAGAGAAGGTAGAAGGGGGGTTTTTTCCATAAAGTTTAAGATAGTTGGGCGTTAATCTGTGGGGTGAGTGGCCTCCCGGCATGCGTCGCTACCTGCAAGGGTTTCTGGCCGCCCTTGATGTGAACTAAATAGCTTCAAAATACGGCTACTATTTTCCACCTGAATATTAAGGAGTGGCTTGAATTTTTGAATTAATAGAGCCTCTAAAATTTTCAGTCTATGGTGGTTACTCTCATTTTTTATTATTTTGGTATTTGCAACCAGCATCTCTCTTGTTAATTTAACATTATGTTTGTCCTGCGTGTGTTTTTTGGGGGCTCCGGCCATTAGGTGCATGGTGAGCCTTCTTGATAGGGATGTGGTAGTCATACCAATGTACGAGTGTTTTTGGGTTTCACAGTCCCCATTAGTACATGTATACTCGTACACCAGATTTCTTTCCTTTAAAGTTGAACCCTAGTCCTGGTTGTTATTCTTAATAAACAGGCTACTCACACGTGGGCTTTTATAATAAGTGACCAGTGTTACTTTTTCGTTATCGTTTTTACAACTAACGTTATTTCTTATAATGTCTTTCAATATTCTTTCATCCAGCTTGTGTTGCTCTGAAAACTGGTTCTTATAATAAACTTTATGAACTATAGCTTGCTTATCTTCATTGATTCGCTTTACACTTCTTACCTGAAGGTATTGCTTCAATATGCGATCAAAAGTTTCATTTGAATAGCCATTATTGACGAACGCTTGCTTCGTTCTGTTAATGTCCCTGTTGAAAATTTCCCAATTAGATGCGATCTTGTAAGTTCTATGTATTAAGGCTTTAATTGCTCCATCTTTGTAGCGCTGAGGGCATTCGCTACGGACATTAAGGTAGGAGGTAGTATTGGATTTTTTCTTAAATACTGAGGTTTGAATTTCGTCATTTAATACGTTTATACTGACGTCAAGAAAGTTAATTTTGTTTTCTATTGCTTTTTCTATAGTGAATTTTAGGCAAGATTCTTCCTCAAATGCTTCTTTCAGCGCGTCCATTTGGTTTGTATTCCTTGCTATGACAAAACAGTCGTCAACATATCTGCAGTATATGGTAGGTTTGATATCAGCTCTCTTGTTCAATACATTATTTTCCAGGTGACACATATAATAGTTGGCAAAGGCCACGCCAAGAGGTGAGCCCATAGCGACACCATCAATTTGTACATACATTGATCCATCTATGTGGGTAAATGGGTTTTCCATAGTGCAAGCTTGCAGTAATTTATTTAACTGTTTTCTTTCAATTGCTGGTGGTGGTATATCACAATTAGAATAGACATAGTTGCATATTATTTCAATAGTCTCTTTAACCGGAACATTAGTGAACAATGACTCTACATCTAAAGACCCTATATTTCCTTCCGGTTTGATTTCTTTAATTATATCGAGGAATTCATTATATATATATATATATAAAAATGAAAAAAGACAACAAATAGTAGAAGCGAGAAAACTTACTGGGTCGATATTTCGAACTGAAGTTCGTCGTCAGGGAGAAGAAGGGAAGAAGAAGGGAAGAGGAAGAGGCACGTGCGTCCACTCGCACAAGCAGAGGGCTACTCTCTATAGTAGTACATAGTACATCTCTATAGTATATAGTACTTTATATATATATAAATATATATATATATATATATATATATATATATATATATATATATATATATACATATATATATTTTTTAGTAGTAGTCCTTTCTGTAATGTATATATTTCTAAAAATATGACCATAATTTGCTTAAACTTACTTCTCCTTAAATTTCTAATTATATTATCAATTATAATTATAATATCAATATAATTTTATATATTAAATCTATAAAAAATTGTATACATCCAATATTAATAATGTTTCATGTGGTATATTGTAACAGGTGCTATATGTAATATGTAAAATCTTTTAAATACCCCCACCATTTATTATAGTTAAGACAGTACACTTGAATTGGTGTGATATCTTTAATGCATTTAATATATGCCATTTTTTTTAGCGCGTTTTATACTTCTATAGTTTATGTTAACTGAGACGGTACACTTGAAATAACAATAAATATATGATATGTATTAAACACGTTTTGTATCTTCACTTATGATAATTATGAGAGCCCTCTCCAATGATCCATATATTTTTAATATGTAGCACCTTTTAAAATGTTTTTATGCCGCCACCTTCTATGATGCTTGAAAAAGTAAACTAAAAATAAAATATATATATTATCAAGAAAACCATCTCAAGAGGAGGACAAACGTTGCAGAGTAAACTGTAAGTACACAGTTAGTAGAAAAAACACATAGTCTCTAATTTTTGGTTTAACCGTCATCCGGAGAGAAAAGATAGGGACACCAAACGCACTTACAAAGGGAAGGTTGGTGACGGTCGGGTGATGGTCAAAGCTGGTTTAGCAGCTTTCTTGGGTCAATATCGAATATTTCTGGATCGCGTTTGGTTAAAATGAAATCACCAGCGAAGAGTGCATTTTCAATTATGTTTAAGTTGTTTAGAGGATTTTTAATAAAAAAAAATTCTCCTATTTTACTGTCTACCTAAAGTATACAATATAACTTCCTATGTTATGATAGAAATTATGATGGTATCATATAATGGTTATTATGATATATGATGATACCCAGTGAAATGGTATCATCATTTTTTAACCAGTCAGTTACATATCTGCATACACAAAATCGGCAAATTCAATCTAAGGTATATAATATATAAACCTTGATGAAGGTATCAAATTGAATTAAAAATTTAAAATGTTATTTATTAGAAAATGATCAAACCTTTATAAATTGCCGAAGTGATAGAGCCAATTTAAATTCTATTTATTCAGGTGAATTCAGTTCCCAAACTTTTAGTGAAATTTGTGTTAGCTTGCTCTGTGGATCACCGATAAATGTTTGTTTTTAATGAACTGTCCATTTGAGCATACCCTGGCGTTGAATTCAGTAGAGTTGAAATGACGATTCAAAATAAAATTTACAGCCATTGGTGTGTCCTGTTAGAAATGAGTTGAGGAAAGAAGAGGGTAGAATTGTTACTGGGAATAAGAGAGTAGAGTGGAGAAATAATGAATGAGACTCAATTATGTTATTAATGCATGGTATATTTATTTGTTTTTAATACAAATGTTTTCTTTTACTGCGTGAGAAAAGAGAAGTTTGGTGCTTAGGAAAGTATTAAAGCATCTTTTACGGCTAGATGGTCACTCAGTCGATGTGCCTGATACTTTTCGGTCCTTCTCCTCCTCCTTTTTCCTGGTGATGGTTAATGCAAATTTTTGAACTTCTAAGTTTGACTTTCAATTTCACTCAATATATCTGAACTTTAGCTTGCTCTTTTTCAAACAATTTTTTCAGTTTCAATATTAACTTGTAAACGGGAATGTGAAATTGAAAAATGTGATTCATATTGTTTAATTAGTAAAGGTCTTTGTCAGAGTTTGACAAGGATACTAACTAGTAGAAATTATTGTAAAATCTGTTAAACTGATTAATTTAATATGTTTGTGTAATTAGTTTGTTGTATATTTTATTTATTAATTGCAACGTATTAATGAGGTTTTATTTCTTTTTAATATGGACGCACGTGTTATGAAGAGGAATCAGTTTACAAGTATTTGAGAATATTGTTGCGTGCACATTTTTACTTATAATGGCATCATCATTAAGGTAAGTGAATCGCTCAGATGGAAGCCGTTGCGTGTTCACATAAGGAAAAAGATGTTGTGTAATAGAATATTCTATCTGGCAAGTATTAAACCCGATCCCTTCCGTGCCTCCGACAATACCTCATACTGCCTTTTATAAACTTAACCATTCATGATAGATGCCAAAAAAAGTCCGAGAACTTTGTGTTATAAAAGAGAAAATCATTATTGATTAATATAATGGGCGTTTAAGTAGTTTGCTCTATTCAACTGTTCGCATTTAACTCTTGGGAATGAATAAGGCGTAAATGCATGCAATAAGGGATTTCCGTATTTTAAAAGGTAAATATTCTGAATGTATTTCTAAATTAATATTAATAAAAGTCATCTTTGAATGTCTGACAGACGCACAAACACACACACACACACAAATACTAAAACTATGATGTGTAAAGAAACGTATAATCATAATAAGTAATGAAGGGGCCAGGTTAGCTCTGGTTAATTTATTCGCCTCTGGGATGGTGGTCCGAGGTTCAATCCTAATCTGGCCTTCGATTTATTCACGTGGGTGGTAAATAAATCTAAGTACGTCGCCCCTCGGAGAGGACGTTAATCAGTCGGTCCCGAACCTGTACGATCTCAGGTACTCGTTAAAGACCCCCTACTCGAAATATACTTAAGTTAGGAAAAATTTAGGACTCCAGATATAGAATCTATTGAATCACCGATCAATAAAATAAACGGCTGACGTAATCACCCGCTAGCGGATTGGTTTTAACAATAAAATATAAAAATAAATATGAAACACCATACAAAGCTTGAATCTCATTTCTGCATTCTTTGGCATTTTTGTTCTTCTCTTCTGTACTACTTAGTGTAAATTTTAAATTATAAAATCACATATTTCAACCGAGCATCAATACTTAAAAGGACAATTAAAAGTAAAAGGCATTGCTCCACCAAGAAAGCTTTGTTAGAGAACATCTGTTCAAATGTTCAAATGACTCTAATACCCTTAACAAAAATGCTTCGGACGCATTTGGCTGCTGAGAAACCTAAAACTTATTCAGAACAGTTTTACAAATGTAAATTAACCAATAAGATGTTATGCTAGTAAATGAAATCATAAATAAAGACAGAAATCAGTTTTTCTTACAGCTAATGCAAGCCACAATAGTTTAAGAAAAGAAGCCAATAATAAACTTAAAGAACTTGTAGCCAAATTAGTACTGTAACTGGACTATTATTATTTCAATTCTTTCTTCATTTCTTTTTAAGAAGTTAATTATTTATGTTTCTTAATTAAATCATTAATTCTTGTATGTACTTATTTATTCATGTACTTGTATATATCTATTATTTACTCATTCACTTTATTATTGTCTATTAATTGCAATATTTCTTTGATTAAGCTTTCCTTATTTTTTTACATATCTCATATCCATCCATATATATATATCTCCCTGTTTCTTTCTCCTTCCACATGTCGGTTGATAGTAAAACGTTTAACATTCTAATGAAATAAAATGTTAATAATTGAGTGAAACCAAGCGCTTTGTTTTCCTCTCTTATCTCTCCTGAAGATGGTTCAAACCAAAAATTAGAGACTCTAAGTGTGCGATTTTAATTTCTCTATATTTCTTAATCTACATTGAACTTTATTTGTACGTTTTGGAATAGATTTTTATCGAAAAAGTATATATATATACCATGATAAACGAAAAAACAGACCGGCAGGACAGATAACACTTAAATTAAACACCTAGTTATATATATATATATATATATATATATATATATATATATACCATGATAAACGAAAAAACATTCCGGCAGGACAGATAACACTTAAATTAAACACTTAGTTATTATATATATATATATATATATATATATATATATATATATATACTTAAAATAAACTGTGACACATTGACTGAAACATAACAAAGACTAACTTTTCAATATTTTGACCGTAATGGCGGTCGTCCTCAGGAGAAGAAGTGAATTCACGTAGGGACGACAGTCAACAATGAGTTGACATCAATGAGTTGACTGTTGTCCCTCCGTCAATTCACTTTTTCTCCTGAGGACGACCGCCATTACAGTCAAAATATTGAAAAGTGAGTCTTTGTTATGTTTTAGTCTATGTGTCACAGTTTATTTTAAGTGTATATATATATATATATATATATAAAACTGCAAAAAACACATAAAAAATAAAAACACTTACTATTTAATTAAATTTAATTACCTTATATATATACATACGGGGTTACTAGCCATTGCGTCTACAACGTGCCTGGTCTCCCTTTCTCTTTTCTCCTGAAGAGGGATTACCTAAAAATTTGAGTCTGTAAGTGTGTTTCTTTTACCTTCTGTGGTACCTATCTTCAATTTTTAACTGTTTATATATATATATATATATATATTATATATATATACATATTAGTGAAGGTTGGTAGCAATTGTTCTTGCCAACATGTTTCTAAAAATTGTATGCCAATTCCAATTTTATACCTGTAGGACATTAGAGAAACTGTAAAAAGGTAACCAAGCATGAAATTGGCATAACATTTTTAGAAATATATATATATGTACATTTTCATGATACAGCATCTCGACCCCTGGATGTCCAAAGTACTAAGTTGGTTCTTGAGGACTATATCCAGTATAATAAGAATTAATTAGACTCGACGTTTTGCAAACAATTTATTTAGAACTAGCAGATGTGCCTGTCTTTGATGGGTATTTTACACAAATTCATAGATGATACGTGGTATTTCAAAATATTATTAGAAAAATTATAGAATAGGAAAAAATATATTTATTAGCACAGTGTTAAATAAGTGCCTCTGAATACACTACATTAGCTATCTGTCCTTCAGGTGCATGGAGGAACAAAGAGTTGGAATCTCTGACTCTTGAGCAAGTAACATACAGTTGACCATGTGGGAAACACTTGGTTTCACTCACTTCAATTCCTACTGTAGACAGAGTTTGGCCTTAGGACTTATTTACCGTCATTGCGAAACAGATGCTGACGGGAAATTGCGTCTGGGATTTTCTATTTATAACATTATGTTATTTTGTTACTACCTGGGCTAAAAACAATTTACTGAGATTAATAATACTATATAAATATTTTTTTTTATTAACATAGCCATAATTAATAATACAATAAAATTCATAGCATTATTAATATGAAAGTACTATTAATTATATTAATATTATAGTTTATTAATCTAAATAAATTGTTTTTAGCCCAGACAATGCTCAATTTTTGGTGAAACGTTGATGGCTATTTGATTGTTATTTATTCTTTTGAACCTAATCATCAAAAAACAATTTAGTACTTTATATATATATATGTATATATAAATATATTAGTTGAAAAGTTAATTTTTTTTATATACTATTTATATAAAAAAGGAGTGGAAGTAATTAAGGCGTAGTCATAAGAGGAAAGTGAGTGAATAACATCGTAGCACCTGTTGCCTATTACAACTTCCACCTAACTTTCAATAGTATGTAATCAACAAATTATTAATTTAATTAAACCAACCCCTTCTCCACCATTAATCACCTTATTAACTTCTGACAAATCAATAGTAACTGCTGCATTGTATTTTATCAAAATAATACCGCTTAATTAATGTTTCGTTTGATGTTTAGGAATTTTTCAATAATAGTAATCAAAATAGTATGATGTGTTATCATTAATCATCATCTATCTCACTTTATATATATATATATATAAAGATTTCACATAAAATGGTGACATAACAATCAATGATCAAACCACAATACGAAATGGGAAAACAAGACTAAGGTCTTTCAACTGTAACAAGCGATCTTAGAGGCATTAGAGCATTGTTTCCAAATTAGTTTCACTATGATAAATTAATCCATCTATTACATTAAGTATTATTTTGATTATTATTCATATATATATATATATATATATATATATATATATATATATATATATAGTGATATGGGTATCGGTTGATAGGTGCCTTCACTTCTCCACTATTGTGTTTCTTTTTTTTTTCTCCTCTTCTGAAATCTGACATAATCGAGAATTGTGAGTGTTAGTATCTTTTTTTGTGTTTTCTAATTGTAACTTTAAATATAAATATATATAATTTTTCAAATAACAAACTTATTCAGCAACACATTATTTGAAGGGATTTGCGTATTGTTTGGATGTTTTATTCTTAAAAGTAATTTAGTAACTCTGTGGATTAAAAACTTTATTTCTTTATAGAATATTATTTAAATTCAGTTCTTTTAATTAATATACCACTGTTGTTTTATTAATTAATTTTTATTTTA
This sequence comes from Hermatobates lingyangjiaoensis, assembly GCA_026182355.1. Lineage (NCBI taxonomy): Eukaryota > Metazoa > Arthropoda > Insecta > Hemiptera > Hermatobatidae > Hermatobates > Hermatobates lingyangjiaoensis. Next base: position 242,801 of record JAPFBL010000360.1, read on the forward strand.
TTTGCTTTTGTTATAGATTATCTTTGGGAAAAAATAGTTGGCAGACCTGTAATGCAGGTATGTACGTAGTTCAGGAGGTGCCAGGTGCTGCCTGGTTTAGTCCTAAATGTTTTTAAATAGATTTGAACAGTTTTAAATTGTCCTGCTGTTTATAATTGATTATTTGTACATGTATGTGGAGGAATTCTACATTTTTACTCTATGTTAATCATTTTCGCAAATCAATATTTTTGTTCATACTACCAATATTTTTCTAATTTACTCGGTCTGACAGGTTCGTTTCAAATGCTTGTTTAGTCCTCGTGTCATTAGCCATAGAATACGTCGCCTCAATTGAGTTCAATGTAGTCGTTTCAATACACAAGTGTTTCAAAGCACTGCGATTTCTACAGTCAACGTGATTAGATTGCATCTCTACCGTAGATTTATATCCTTTAGTAAACTGCTGTTTATTCAGAAATTGTTTTTCATGAATACGCTGTTGGCATTATTGGTTTTTTAATATAAGCAACTGGAGTCAGTTTGTCATTTTTGTATTTACATTGCTTTGAATATGTTCAATATCCTTTTATAAAAATGTGTTGTTCACAACAACCAACAGGTTTTGTAATATATTTTTTGGAAATACACTAACTATATTGAGTGTATTCCAGAACTTGGGCCTTGTTTAAAAAGACTGAAAAATTATTAAAGAGATATGTATTAACTAGGCCCGATTATATTTATAATAACGATTATAATTAAAATGATGTGTATTTTGCAACTAATTATAAATCCATAGGATAATTCATTTAAAGCACATTGTGTTTATAATCGTCGTTTACGGATTCTGGACCAAATCTATTGACATCGTTCAAAACGCATCCATAAGGTGATTAGAATAAGAGGGTAGAAACACTAGGTCCTCACAGCAAGGATTTCATCTAACTTCGAAGCGTTTCGAACACTCAGTGTTCATCCTCAGGTTACAACCGGCTCAGTAAGGTGATGTAATATCACAATGAACACCAATTATTCGAAACGCGTTGACTTATAAAGAATATTTTGTGCCAACACACAAAATATTGCAAGGCGTCCATGCAAGCCTTGTAAATGTTGTTTACCGACCCAAAATGCCTTCTTCTATTGGAGTTTTTAGGTGCAGAAACAGAAAAATATTGGGGGGGGGGGGGGGGGAGCAAATCGAGGCTGTAGGGAGGCTCGATGTTCCATGTTTTTTCCGAAAGGCTTAGGAGCATATAGTAATGAATCAAAACAGGTCAAACTTTTAATGAAGTTCTCCTAATGTGTTGCTTTTTCAACATTCTAACATCTTTACTTATTTCAGCGTAAATGTATACATACACAACAATAACAAGATATCACAATAAGTACCAAGTACTTATTGGAACTTCCTCTTATTCTAATTATCTTTAAATACGTCACAATAATGAATGCTTGCGAAGCTCGTGAATTCATACCGTTCAGTTAACTTAAGAAATACTGTCAAGAAAGTCAATAATATTAAAAAGAGATTCAGTAGAACAGATTAAAAATTGTAGAACTCCTCTTCATATAAAAAACAAAAGCACAGTACAAATAACCAGTTAGAAACAGTAACAAGAATTTAAAACTGTTCAAATGAGAGATTTCATCACCTCTTGAACCATATAATATCTGCCTGTATTACAGGTCTACCAAATTTTTCTAAAAAAAATATCTATATAAAAAAATAAATCATTTTATGGTTGTTTAAAAGAGAAAAAGAAATTATTTTCACTAATATGCTAGGAATAAAGAAAGCTATTAATATACGGATTTAGAAAGTTTACTTTAAGAAATTAACAAGCTACAGGGTTTGTCCGGAAAGTATTTGTCAGTGAGCTTGGAATAGTGGTTTTTATTGATTCAACGTGTAAAAATCTTAGAAACTTTCAAAGTTTATTCCTCTTACGTCCACACACCTATCCCAGTGGGTCTCCTTGCATCAATCGCCGCACGGTAGTCCTATCCTGGAATCACTCCCCAAAGCGTCCATGCAAGCCTTGTAAATGTTGTTTACCGACCCAAAATGCCGTCTTCTATTGGAGTTTTCAGGTGCGGAAACAGAAAGGCTCGATGTTCCATGTTTTTGCCTAAAGGCTTAGGAGCATATAGTAATGAATCAAAACAGGTCAAACCTTTAATGAAGTTCTCCTAATGTGTTGCTTTTTCAACATTCTAATATCTTTACTTATTTCATTGTAAATGTACACATACACAACAATTACAATATTTCACAATAAACACATGAAATAAAAATGATTATCTAAAAAAAAATCAAAGCAAGAAATTAGAAAAAAACTAAGATAAACTGTCTTTTTTTGATTTTTTACTGTGGTTTAGACGTTGATAAACAACAATATTCATCAAAAATTATTTATATTCAATAAACATTTTAATTCAGTAAAAACGAGATAGATGAGTAAGTACGTGAAAACTGAAATGAAAATTGGTCTTGTTTAGAGAGAATAAGGGAATTCCTTGTCCAATGAGGACTGCCAAAAATTGCAACCTCAGCAATTTACAAAATGAATATAGTGGACATATGAAAGAAAAACATCAAATAAAATGTTAATAAAAAAATATCAAGTGACTTTAAGACAAAACTCCTTTATCATAGAATTTACACAATAGTGTTTTCGTTACGGCGCAAATTGAAATAAAATTATCTATAATTTGAATGATAATATATATTTTTTTTCCAAAAATTTAAAAAATTAGCGGAAAACTATTTATTTTTTTATTTATTGCATAAACCGATCCCCTAGCGAGTGATAACGTCAGCCGTTTACCGGCTTTTTGTTTGATTGGTTATTCTACAATGGGAGTCCTAAATTTTGCCAAACTCAAATACATTTCGAGTAGGGATCTTTAACGAGTACCTGACATCGTTCAGGCTAGGAACCGAGCGCTAGGGACGACGTACTCAGATTTTTCACCTCCCACGTGAATAAATCGAGGGCCAAGTGGGGATCGAACCCCAAACAACCAGCCCAGAGGCAAGTACGTTCACCACTGAGCTAACCCGGCCCTCTACAAAATGTATCTAAGTAAAGTTAATTTACTTTAACAAAAAAAAAAACTTTTTTCTTCACAATAAACGCATGAAATAAGAATTATTTTATATACCATCGTAAGCTATAAAAAATTGGACTCAAAACTTTCTAACATGTATATAGGCCCATCAGAGTTTACTATTCATTGTGGTTTAGATGTTCATACTTTATTTAATGCTTTAATCCCATTAAGTTTTAATTTTTTGTATTATGAATTTTAAAAGCAATGAATTAATTGAAATTTGTAAAATAATTTACAAGTGCAAATTGTTTTAGGCTTTATCATTAAATCAAATAACATTTACATTGAAGTTATAGCTCATTAGTTGAGCAATCTGTACTTGTGTTTTATTTACTCATACTGGGGGTATGTATATATTTCTTTCATCATTGTCACTGGCAATGTTACATTTACGTTGTTGTTATATTTACTATGTCAAATAAAATAAAAAAAAAATACTGGAGTAAGTGGGTAATATAAAGTTTCCACAAAAAAGAAGTTTTTTAATTTTCACAAATTGTTTCTATAATAAGATCAGATCAATCCAATAAAAAAGGCCTGTTTGCTCTACAATAGTTGTCTGGCTTATTTTACTACCCGTATATACCCAACTCCTTTGTTATTCCCAACTGTATCTCACATGACCTAAATTACTTCATTGAACGTTCGACGGTTGTCGGTCTTCCATTCCTTCAATTGGGTATGTCATCCCTTTTTTCATTTTATTGTATATAATTCTTGTTTCATTTTTGTAACTTTTAATTGTAATTTGTATTGTAGATACCTGACGATGAACAGAAAATAGTTTGAATTAAAAAACTTCTTTTGTGTGGAGACTTTGTATTATCCACTTATCCTAGTATGTAATTATAGTCTTAATTTGTAAATAATGTAGTGTTTAAAATTGACTTCGATAATTTTTTTCCCGGGTTTTGCTTTCAGAGGAAATAGTGAAATAGTCTATAAAGAGAGAGAGAGAGAGAGAGAGAGAGAGAGAGAGAGAGAGAGAGAGAGAGAGAGAGAGAGAGAGAGAGAGAGAGCGAGAGAGAGAGAGAGAGAGAGAGAGAGAGAGATGTTTCATTCCTTTCAGTCAGCTGCAGCCCCCAGTCTCTCTTTAAATAGCGCCATTAGGATATATAATATCAGTTTATTTGGAGACACTTCTACTTAGACAATTCATCTCCACTTAACCATTCCACTATACTTAAACCCCCAAGCACTAAAGAGACGATCAGAGCTGTAAAACCCTTATCGGATAAGCCTTCTCTAAACTCTTGTAAATAACTCATTTCCTTATTGTTTTGCCAATTTTCTCTTCTTTTCAAACCCTAATGGACAAAATTTACTGAGTATTTTTACTCTCTACTAGTCCTGAAGAAGATTACAAAAAATATATAAAAAGGGAAATAAAATTATCTTGTTGGACGAACGAGAAGAGAGAGAGAGAGAGAGAGAGAGAGAGAGAGAGAGAGAGAAGTGTGTGGGGTGGTGAATTTGTTTAGGTTCAGGCTGGAATCGATTTTCAATAGTCTTTGATGAGGCCTCACCCTCTTACTTGCAGCCTCTATGTAATTAGATTACAATACACTTTACCTTACTGGTGACCAAACCCAAATTTTACTTATTATTATCAATCTTTTGTTATTAATCTTATTGGTTTTCAATTAATTTTAAATTGTAACAAAGTTAAAAAAGTATAAATAAATTAACAAAAAAAATGACTAAAACAATAGCATTTTAGCCATTTAATGAAGTATTTTCTTAATTAATAATTAAGTGTTCATTAATAATTATTAATCAAGTCTTAATTGTATTATTTCATTTGTAAATATTATAATTAATCATGGAAGAGACTGTTTGACACGTGATTTCCATCATGGTGGTGTATGTTTATTTTATTAATAGTATTTTTCGTAAAATATTAAATGTAGCTAAAATATTTTTTCTGACTCACATGCTACTCTTTGAGTTAAGCGCGGATACCACTGAACATGTGTGCAAACTTTCACCTTAAATAAAACACGAAGTTCTTTTACGCATGTAGTAACATATATTCCTATATTACGACAAACAAAATATAATCAACATATATACAATAATATTAACTAATTTTTACCAGAAGCAATGCTTTTATAAAGCGTTGTGTCTTTCTTCAGGTTTTTTTGCCAGCTACTCGAGGATAGAAATCGTAATCAAACTTACGAGATAACTTTCACCCTTTATTTAGATGTACTACTGCACTCTGAGTTTATGATAAAAATTTGTTTATGAAGAGGTTTTCTCTTTAATTATAATGTTTGCGTATATTACCATTCAAAACTGACTGGTCAAGCGCCCAATAGAACTATTGGAAATATATTTTTCTCTATTCAAATTTCTCACTTTTGCCTCTTATTTAAAAAGTTTCTAAGTACAACCGAAACGTTAGCATTAGCAGTTTGATTTGAACGTGGAATACTGACCGAAACCCAATTAATATTTACTTCCATTCTATATCTGTATGCAAGCAAAGAAAAAAGTTTTTTCGTCGAGAATCTCTTCAATTTTTAATTCATTAAGTCGTCCCATTGTATAAGGTAAATATTAAGCCTTTTTTGGCTATGCTGAGTCATTAATGTAGTATTGCTTTTAAATCGACATTGGTGGTTTATATTAAATTACTATATTAATATAACTATAATACGACATTAAATAACTTATTGTTGGTAAGATTAATTTTATAAACAGTCATGTTTTAATATTTATTAAAAGTCTATTTTTTACCACCTTGTCAATGTTTTTACTGTTTTCTTCTCAAAATTGTGGTTTCTTAAAGATAAAACAAATATTTATATAATTATTCATTTAATTTTTTTTTAAAAAAAAAAAGCAGATTCCCAGTAATTCAATGAAGTTAAAAGTTAAATCCATTCTAAGGTAAAATAGATAAACAAACAAAAGTCTCTACACAAATGAAGTTTTATTCAACAACAACAACGCGTTTAGAACACTTTGTGTTCATCATCAGGAAGACACCAAGGATGTGGTGCTGAAGGGTTGGTCCAGTGAAAACAACCTTGTTAACCAAAGAACCAGGTTGTTTGCACTGGATCAACCCTTCAGTACCACATCCTTGGTGTCTTCCTGATGATGAACACAAATATATGTCGTATATTTATGAACTTTACTGTAATAATTTTTTTTTGTTTTACTTTTCCTAAACGAAAAGCAACAAATTAATTATTCAAGATAACTTCTGTATTTTAAATCTTCAATTTAATTTTAGTACATTTTAAACATTAATAAATATGACATTTCAAACTCCTAATGTAAGGAGATGGCTGCTTCTGTTTCTTTGGTATCATACCTGTCCTTGTGTTTTAGATATAGACCTCACAACTATAGATATTCTGAAACTGGAAAAAAGGACTACTTGGAAATGAATCGTTGCTTTGTACGGGCGGTAAGCAATAAGATATATCATCCAAAGTAAGTATTGAACCCAGGATATAGCAGTCCAGAGGCGAGCAAGTAAGCCATTAAACTACCCTGACTCTATTAGATCTATTTTTACTGTTTAAACTTCTCAAAGTGAATTCAATTAGTTTCTTGATTGACTAGTGCTTTTTTTCTAATTTTTTCATGATATCTATTCTTGTTTTACTGTCTATATTTATTTACAAAGATTCTGGTTGGTTACAATTTTTTCTAATCAGATCATAGTTTTAAAAATAGCTAACAGTTCATTAGGATATTCTCCTGCTAGCTAATATCCCCTTCATGTTATGAATAAATAACTATGTTTTGTGTGTGTATGTGTGTGTGTGTGTGTGTGTGTGTGTGTGTGTGTGTGTGTGTGTGTGTGTGTGTGTGTGTGTGTGTGTGTGTGTGTGTGTGTGCATGTATGTAATTATGTTTTATAAAGAAGCACTAAACTGAAGAAGGAGTAGTACATAAGAAATATTAACTTCATGAGTACAGTTCTGAAAGAAAAACTTTTAGTAAACTAATTTGTTCTAAATATCCAAACTTATATTTCAAAACTCTTTAGAAAGATAATTTATAACTCCCTTATTTGTTTTTCTTTTGGTCTAGGTAGACAGTATTTCTTGTTTCTTCTAGAGTTATGTTTGACTCTTTCTGACTATCCACTTTTATCTTTTAATTTAGTTTTCTGTATCCTAGAAAAGTTTATAGACTGAAAATATTATTTAATGATTTATCCCTTAAAGTTCCATACCATAAATATAATTATCATATGAACTATGAAGTATAAATAAGTGCTTAAATAAAACAATGTAAATTAAAATTGACTCTTTTTTAGCATGAAAACAGTGTCGTACAACTATTTTTGTAACCCGGGGCGGCATAAGATCCCCCCCAATCCCCCTAGGCTGGCCGTTGATTAACAGTTAACCTTCAAAATTTCAAAAAGTCCTCCAATATTTATTTTCATGGAATTACAATCAAGGATTTAATTTTAAACGGTTGTTATTAGTCCCAGACTTTAATCTTTTTACAAGACTAGTGTAGATATACAGTGCTCATCAAAGAAAACCAAAGAGTTTTCAAAACAAAAACGCAGAATATAATAAACTTTCAACCCTTTTAAAAAACTAGTTTTGACAAATTTAAAATAAATTTGTTGAAATATCCGTTTAAAAACGGAATTACGTACACAAAACATAAAAACAATGACTACCTTAAAAATTCATTTCAATATAAAATTCAGATTTTTTGTTAGCTTTTTGTTATTTTAATTTTTTCTTATTTTCTATTTTTATCCGCTCTAAAAGAGTCCCCTGGCGGTCGGACCACCTCCGCCCCTCCCGTCCCCCTTGCTAAGCTTCTAGGTAAAGACAAATGTGTGTCTATGAAATTCGGGTACAAAGATTCTTCAGATAGCTGGTAATAAAGTTCTGTTCTCTAACTTCAAAGAACTTGTTTGAACTGAAACTCGAGATGTTGGCGACTTATACATATTTACCTATCTCAATTTTCAAACAGCTGTTTTAATCCAGTGCTTTGAAGAAATAAAATGCTCAAGTATTCCTGTACGGTGGGGTAGTAATGGAGTGATTAAGCGCCTCTAATAGCCTGTAGCACTCAACTCCGACTTTCGGCCTTCACGAGGCTACCCTGTTAACCTGCTAAATGCAGGGACAAATGAAAGAAGAGGAGAAGATGATCAGGGACTGGGCTTGACCACCTTCGTTTCACATCCTTCCTAATCCCCAAATCTCCTCCTTTTATTTCAGCCCCAATCCAAGGTGTTATGAGATTCGTGCCAAAGGATTGATGATACAGGGGTTACTGTATTATGAACGGAGCCTCAAGAGTACCAGGCGACCCTCTTGAGTAAATAGCCTTACTCCGGTATGCGGTGCTCTGCCGGAGCGGACAAAATACCACCGATATAGATACAGGGATTTCCTGTACGATGATTGCCAATCAGAACTGCTATATATACCTGCTAATGCTAGGTCTACCATCGCAAATCTAGTGTTTTAGTTGAGTGTAGACCACGCCATTTGTTTGTTTGATAGGGATAGGGAGGAGTTCGCTTTTCTTCTTCTAGTCATTGAAACGTTTTTATGTCTAGCCTATTTCAACTAAGGAATAATGTTGTTGGAAATTGTAGACTTTTTGTTCAGAGTGGTGAACAATTGTCATCTCGCCATTGGTAAAACGAATTTGCCGCGTATATAACATCTTTGAGGTGGGTAGATCTTCTTAAGAAGAAAATCTCTATAACTAATAAATCATTATCACTAATGATAATGATGCTTTAACAAAAAGAGATTATTGCGTAAGGTGAGGTATGGTGACTATGTCCGGATACATTATTCTGAATCACTCAGGGATACCTAGAAATCCTGTGGACACCTTTTGAGAATCAATCTTCTAGAGCTCTAACAGATCTCGATCGGTCTGGGAAGAACAGTTGAAGAAGTAAGAGGGTTTCGAACAGTGTATGAGGTTAAATATCTGCTTTGCTGATACTGTAATAAGCTATACATATATACCTGAAAAGATTACATGCATAAACACAAAACATGCCCACTAACCTGTGTACAGGTATCCTTCCGTCTGTACCTGCAACAGTACACATGTTATTATTAACTCAATAGTAATATAAAATTTTGTTAAATCTATAGTTATTGTTTGCGGCTAGTCATAATCAAATACTTCGGGTATATGTCACAGTTATATAATTAAAACAAAATCAGTTCAGCATATTCCATAAAGTAATTTTCCTCGTTTTCTTCATTTACAAACAGACCTATTATTTCCTAATATCCCTTCTAATGGTATTACAGATATATTTTCTAATCATTCTTTTTTAAAAGAAGAACAAAAGTATAGTTACTACCTGAAAATGTTTGACGTTTTATAGTTTGATAGAACGAGGGTAAGGGATACGAAAGGCAGTCAGTGCTTCAATCAATTGTACTGTGCAGCGACAGTCGCTGTAAAGTAGAATGATAAAGAAAAATAAACCCACAAGCAGCCGTCATCCGAGTTGGCATTCTTTGTTTTCACTCCCCAAGTCTAGATGACACTCTTACGGTGTCTTCTTCAGCGTCCTCATTACGGCACTGCTGTCATTGAATAAATCAACATGTTAAAATTGGAGCACTTACTATTATGAAAAATGCGCATCGTGGACTGGTTTGGTTCAATAAATAAAAAATATATTTTGTAGGTATATAAAATTTTATGATAATAACACGTATTTTGGTTTGATTGATATCGGTGAATAAAAAGAAGTAATAAACTTAATAGGACATCTACTACAAATAAACTTAAAATTTATAGCACATAATTTAACATATATGTGTTGAAACATATAAAATATCAAGTCAAATTATCTGTGAACAAAGAAAAATTGTTGAATTTACTTTGGCATAAGCCGCAGTGCATTTTCCACGATGTTTCTTTGACGAAGAGCAGCGCAGACTGGTTCTGGCATGCAAAGAACTTTAAGTAGTCCAGAAGTTCATTTAGGTAGTCCTAGAACAGAGAGGTAATGCCTTTATGACTGGTTTTTACTTCATTTTTAAGATCAAACAGTTTGTTTAAATATTTCATACAAGTTGAAATATTCTTGATAGTATATTATTTAAAAGATTTCTTATTACACTGTTCAATGATAAATCTTATGCTTACAGCTAAGTGGTTTACATCAGCAATGAATTGAGAATAATAGTTATAATTTAAAATACAATATTTTTTGAATAACTTCCAGAAATAAGTTCTATAATATATATTAAATTTGTAAATATCTTAAAATAAAAAAAATCTGGAATGGCCTAAACTCAACTTTACTATAAGTTAATATAATATCAAACTTTTTGAGTATACTCGTATAATATATAATGCCCCATTTAGGCATAATATAATCGTCTAAATGGGAGATGTTTATTAGTCTTTTATTCCTGGAGGTAGTACAGATAGTGATTGACCCACTTATCAATATATATGCTTATTTTGTACATCACACTATTGATGCATATAATATCATTATAATAACTACAGCAGTAATAACATTTTTGATAAGCGAAAGTATAGATTTCGTGTTACGTAATATGTAATCTCTTACAGGATGAAAGGATTTTGTTCCAATAGGCAGTGGTCTCTTACATAGTTTATCTGACCTCCTTCTATATTGAAGATTTAAAAAAAGTTTCCCATTTAAAACCTGAAAATATTCCTGGAATATTTTGGAATTCCTGGAATAAACATGGAAGAAAACGATTTTCGGGACTTTAAGACATGTAATCTGTCAAAACCTCAAGATCGAATTTTGTCACGATTATTGTACTTTACTTATTTAAAGTAAAAAAATTGTGCATAATAAATTTGACTGATTTCCATGCACTACATTACATACATATGTTATCCTTTCCATAATCATTAAAATAATTTCTAAGTATGGACATTTGGACAAGTAACTTTTCATTATTTAATATAACAGATTATACTATAAAAATAATCTCTAGATAAAACTGTAGACAAAAATATTGTACCAAGTATAATTTGCACACAACATAAAAAAAAACTGAAGTAGTATGCACTCAACAGTACTGTGAGTAAATATATTATCAAATTCATTGATAATCAATTTCATTAATTGATTATTCTATTTGGGTGTCTTCAGTATTCAAATTATAAAGACAGTATAATCGATAATTATAGTATTATTATAATACTCTCGATTACAGAGTATAAAAATATGATCATGAAAAAATATTTGCAATTCGTGACTGAAGGACTCCACCCCCAATAAAGGGATTTTTAAACCTTCAAAATAAGTTGTACTGCATTGGACCTCATTTGTAGGAGCAAGAATAACAGTTTTTATTTCAATTAATTCATTCTAATGAATGCTTACAAGCATTTTACTGGTTATGATGAAAATGTAATCAACATTTAAAGCTGTTAAGAAAAAAGTATAGAGTGGTCATTTTCAATGTTCCACACTATTAATTGTATCAATACCCATTTCAAGAATAAAATCTCTATCTTTATTAAATTACAATAGCAAAATGAAATTTACTTCTCATCAATAACTTAAATAAGTTACACCTTCTTAATTTAGAATGAATGTTTAATTAATATTATCTCATTTTTAAGAAACCTATGTCATAATATGGTTCATATATACAATATACAATGATTAATACTATATTATTTATAAAGTATGAACATGTAAATCTTTAATATGATATATATAAAAAATATTCTGTTTGATTAATGCTACTAAATTATAAGAAGTATAACTTTCATAATTTTAATAACTTAATGGAAATATTATTCTTTTCATCCATCTTAAATTATAGTCATTGTAAACAATTAATTAAGCAACAATATTATATTTATTTAGCATGTTTCTAATTAAATAGGTATAATGTAAAATATTGTGTAGCAAATATGTACTATTAATAAATAGATAATTATACTTTATAAATAAACTATAATAAGCATTTTAAATCTTATTATGTTTTGTCTTATAAAGATACAACATGTGTTAATCAAAAAGGAACCTAATTTAAATTTCAACCCATCATATTCATTGAATGTAATCATTAAGTAATCATTTAATTATTTGCATATACCATTAATATTAAGCTATGAAAGCACTTATGATACTGCACAAGTAAGTTAAGACGAAAATCGTACTTACTGTTTTAAGTTATCATTAAATGAAATATCAAGTTGAGTGAATAAACTAAATCATTAGAACTTTAAGTGCACTCCTGAAAGCGTAACATTTACTGGAGAATAATGACGACAGTTTTGCTTTATAGTTTTCTTAAAGTAAAAATTATGTTCATAATTTTCAATAATTTTGACAGTTGATTTGTTTAGTTATTTCTTTAAGAAATATCTAGTTTGATCTATGCACAACTGCACTATCATAATCATTTTAACTAAATTATATTTTCAAATATGGTAGGCTTCATTTTACAATTTTTACTGTAAGTGGCCGTTACGTTGATAATAATAATAATAATGACGACATTACATCATTTACATTATTATTATTTTTGTAATAAATATTGGCAGTCATAAAACTTTATCTTTAATATTTAGTTAGAGTTGTTAATGGTATAACTAACCACCATTTGTTTGTATGAAAATTATACTTGCTTGAATAATGTTGGCTTGGATAATTTATCTTGCTAGTTATTACTCTAATTAAAAATGTTTGCTCAGTAATTAACCTAAGATTCCTATTGATATGTACTTGTACTTGCTTCAATATTACAATACAACTGAACTATAGTAGACTAGTATGTTACTATTGACGTATCAATAAACTCATGTATATGCAACATTTTCGTTACATATATTACTAATTTTTTATACCATAAAAGATAATTTTAAGATGATATTGTTACCAGTGAATTTTTCTTAAGTGACTACTAGGACACATAATTGTAACGGTTGGTATATAATCAGCCAGAGAATGTGTATCAATATTTCTTGCAACTCTGCATAAACTAAACAGATCTAACATCATGCTGAATCACTGATAAATAATCATTATTTCTTTCAAGTTATTCTATAAAGAGTAGCATCTAGTTACCTTCCATTCCTTCATTATTATTAAATACTATAAAGCATTCTGCAAATCTAATTTGACCTGATTTTTATTTTTTCATTTAGGGATTATTTCAAATTTGCTTCTGTATATCTTTTATAGACTGTTAACTGAATATTGAAAGCTAGTTGTAGAAACAATTATTGACTGGTAAATTTTTAGATAAATGTTTAAGTTAAAATTAAATAAGTTGAATAGGCTGATTTGTTTTATTTAATTGAACGGCAGAGAAAACAGAAATGAATATGAAATATTCTCAGAATAAAAGATAAAGTTATGTTAATTAGATTTTGAATCTCTCTTTGTTTATAAAATATATTTATAGATCCATCTATAAGTAGAAGTATAGCACTATGTGTGATTCGAAAACTATTTTGGCAGAAATGGATTCCATCTTTGATTAACTCTCAAATTACTTTAAAACTTGTTATTACTGTGATAATTGATCTTAGTATTATTTTTTATGATGTATACTATAATTTACATACAAATTTTATAAATTAGGTATTTTATTAACTATTGTAACCAGTATCCTTCAGGAATTAAAATACATAAAACATTAGGTATTTCATTACAATTGTATTAAATATATAAATATTAACTTAACTCTAAATGTGATTTGAAATGTTTTTCTACATTTACGAAAGGTTATAGGGACAAAATATATTTATATTGCAATAATTGTGTGTTAGAGTATTTTTAAAGATTTATTAAAACAAATATATATTAATTGTCACTTCATTACTCAAAACTCAATGGTTTAAATTATGATAGACCTCAAAAAAAAAAGAATATTCTTTTAAATTTAACGTTATAATTTATAATTTAACGTTATAAGTGATTTTAGAATTGAAGATCCATTTTAAAACAGCATAGGGAACAGTTAACAGATCGCTTTACAAAATATCACACTTGTAATATCTAATCAAGTGGATTTATTAGATAAACAGATAATAGAATCATGATTTGCCCTTTTATTATTCCATCAATTGACTTCATAATATAAATATTATTTCGGTAATATTGATATTTTAATATTTTATTTGGTCAATTGAAGTGTTAAGCATTAATTCATTTAGTGTACAGTACTTTCTTTTGAAGTCTCATATTGTGGAAAACATGCAATGTATGATCCTTTTAAACCCCATAGAGTTTCTTGGTTTGTAGTTAAGAATTTTTCAAGCATCCATAGACGCTTTGGTCTGCCTTAGAGTTATCAGTGCAAGATTATCTACAACGTGTAAAACATTTCTTCAGTCCGTCCTTCGATATTATTCATAATTCCAATACAAAACTTCTCCTTATTTCAAATTAATAAATCACCTTATGTTAATTGTAACATAATATTTTGCTAGAATAAGACATACTTAATCTTTTATAATACATTATGACAAAACAATGCTAATGCCTTTTTTTAAGTTCAAACTCTTTCGCTGCATTCCAGGAGTAACAAGCTCTAGCCTAAGATCCTCTAAGATACGAGGTGTGTAAATAAAGTAGTGATACTGGCTACGTCGCTTTTGATCTGGCAACGCTGGAGATGCGTGGCCTTGAGTAGCGTCAGGTGCACGTGTGATGCGCCTCCAGTATGAATCTGAACTCGCCACAGTCATTTGTTTGTCGGTAGCGTTGGTTTTCGTGAAATGGTTTTTTCTTGAGCGTTTTAAAAATGAGCAGCGGTGTGCAATCAAATTTTGCTTCAGACTTGGACATAATGCAACCGAAACTTTTGAAAAACTTCAGGAGGCCTATGGAGAACGTGTTTTATCAAGGGCACAGGTTTTTCGGTGGTTTAAGGAATTTTCAGAAGGAAGAGAGTCGATTGAAGATGAACCACGAAGCGGAAGGCCTTCAAGTGCAAACGCCAATGAAAATGTCAACAGAGTACGGAACCTTGTGCGTTCAGATCGACGCTTGACAGTCAGAATGACAGTCAGAATGAAAGACTTCGAAAAAGAGTCCTTCGTGTGCGGCCAAACATCAAAGACAAGTGGGTGTTGCATCACGACAACGCGCCCTGTCACACTGCCATCTCAATAAACGAGTTTTTGGCCAGTAAAAACATTCCTGTTGCTCCTCAGCCTCCTTATTCACCAGACTTGAGTCCTTGTGACTTTCCTCTTCCCGAGATTGAAAAATCACCTCAAGGGAACTCATTTCGGGACACTACAAAACATACAAACTGCTGTAACCGACCAGCTGAAGGCCATTCCAGAATCCGAGTTCCAGCAATACTACAATTATTGGAAGGACCGTCTCCAGCGCTGTGTGGCTTCCGAAGGGAACTATTTTGAAGGTGACAATATCACATTGTAATTATATTTGAATAGAAAATTTAAAAAAAATCAGTCTCACTACTTTATTTACACACCTCGTATACCCAAGGTGGACCTCGCGGAAGAGAGCTTCCACGACCCTGCATCACACAGAAACTACTAGTGCACAACTCATTACGTTGAAAACATTATTTCTGGATGGAAGAAGTTCCATATACATTTCCATTACTTATTAATACTCTTTTTTACCTAAACGGAGATGGAAAGACTGGGAGTTCTTCACCTTTCTGATATTGTAGATGAAATCCTTAAACGACTAATATAGTGAACAAGGGTTAGTCTCTCGGTTTGGCCTATAAAAAGTCCTGTGATGATTTAAAAGTTGAAACGGGCTCTCGAGAACCTGGGCTATAACTCAAATACATGAGAAATACTTACCTCCTGAACACTATCAAATAAAACCAATTTCACTTAGTACCGCCTAGAATACTTTATATCATACCTGCATTATAGTACTGTCTAGAATTCTTTATATTAAGTCCTGCAATACAGATTAGGCCTTTCTATTGTAAGTGGGTAATATTGTTCAACCATTAATCTTAGTAATGTTTTATAAGGTATCTCCAAAGTATTAATGTAGTGGAAGTACTTAGCATGTTTAATGACGATACATAGTGTGTTAAGTGCATTCAGGATAATTTGACATAGTTATAGTTAATGATGAGTTAACAGATACATAAGAGCCATTTTCTATTTTTCGCAAATTCAAATTTTAATTTTAGGTTTTAATTATCAAAGGAACATATATAATTTTTATTTCTAAATTGAAACTAATTTAATACATATAATGTATTCTACATTTATAATAATAATACTCAGCAGTAGTAATAATCATAATTATGATTTATAACACATAATTGTTAGGGCCACAGAGGTTAGTCTGCTGCAGATCGTCATACCGGCAGGTTTATTTGGTATTTTAATATGACAACGTTTCATTCGTTTAAACTTCTTTCCATCGGTAAAATGAACAACTAAAAGTTTATGAATAGTACCTGTTAAAGCTATTCTATCCTACATTATTACGTAAAACTGATTAATAAATTGATAAAAATGTGCAAACATAATCGAATATTAGTGATATTTTATCCGTTTGAATTTTTTTTTTAATAAATTAACTTTCCTAAGTAGTTAATCCTAATTTAGTAAAAACAAACGGATGAAGAAAGATTAACATTACTTACTGGAAATATAACGGGGATCACAAGAATTGAACAGTCTTCACTGGTTACTCCTTGTGTCAGATCATAAGCATATGACAGTTTCCTTGTTATTTCTGGTCAGATCAAGCACAGCATATATTGAACAGTCTTTTTCACCTGATTGGCTGTTCTTTCCTTGCTGAACTCAATCTAAGCACAGCAATATGAACAGTTAGTCTTCCCCTTGGCTATAATCTATCCTTGTGTGATCAAGCACAGCAATATGCAACAGGTCTTCCATGGCTTATCTTCCTTGCTGCTCAGATCAAGCACTAGCAATATGAACAGTCTTTCCCTTGGCTTATCTTCCTTGCTGCTCAGATCAAGCACAGCAATATGAACAGTCTTCCCTTGAGCTATATCTTCCTTGCTGCTCAATCAAGCACAGCAATATGAACAGTCTTCCCTGGCTTATCTATCCTTGCTGCTACAGATGCAAGCACAGCAATATGAACAGTCTTTCCCTTGGCTTAATCTTCCTTGCTGCTCAGATCAAGCACAGCAATATGAACAGTCTTCCCATGGCTTATCTTCCTTCTGCTCAGATCAAGCACAGCAATATGAACAGTCTTTCCATTGGACTTATCTCCTTGCTGCTCAGATCAAGCACAGCAATATGAACAGTCTTCCCCTTGGCTTATCTTCCTTGCTGCTCAGATCAAGCACAGCAATATGAACAGTCTTCCCTTGGCTTATCTTCCTTGCTGCTCAGATCAAGCACAGCAATATGAACAGTCTTCCCTTGGCTTATCTTCCTTGCTGCTCAGATCAAGCACAGCAATATGAACAGTCTTCCCCTTGGCTTATCTTCCTTGCTGCTCAGATCAAGCACAGCAATATGAACAGTCTTCCCTGGCTTATCTTCCTTGCTGCTCAGATCAAGCACAGCAATATGAACAGTCTTCCTTGGCTTATCTTCCTTGCTGCTCAGATCAAGCACAGCAATATGAACAGTCTTCCCTTGGCTTATCTTCCTTGCTGCTCAGATCAAGCACAGCAATATGAACAGTCTTCCCATTGGCTTATCTTCCTTGCTGCTCAGATCAAGCACAGCAATATGAACAGTCTTTCCCTTGGCTTATATTCCTTGCTGCTCAATCAAGCACAGCAATATGAACAGTCTTCCCCTTGGCTTATCTTCCTTGCTGCTCAGATCAAGCACAGCAATATGAACAGTCTTCCCTTGGCTTATCTTCCTTGCTGCTCAGATCAAGCACAGCAATATGAACAGTCTTCCCCTTGGCTTATCTTCCTTGCTGCTCAGATCAAGCACAGCAATATGAACAGTCTTTCCCCTTGGCTTATCTTCCTTGCTGCTCAGATCAAGCACAGCAATATGAACAGTCTTCCCCTTGGCTTATCTTCCTTGCTGCTCAGATCAAGCACAGCAATATGAACAGTCTTCCCCTTGGCTTATCTTCCTTGCTGCTCAGATCAAGCACAGCAATATGAACAGTCTTCCCCTTGGCTTATCTTCCTTGCTGCTCAGATCAAGCACAGCAATATGAACAGTCTTCCCCTTGGCTTATCTTCCTTGCTGCTCAGATCAAGCACAGCAATATGAACAGTCTTCCCCTTGGCTTATCTTCCTTGCTGCTCAGATCAAGCACAGCAATATGAACAGTCTTCCCCTTGGCTTATCTTCCTTGCTGCTCAGATCAAGCACAGCAATATGAACAGTCTTCCCTTGGCTTATCTTCCTTGCTGCTCAGATCAAGCACAGCAATATGAACAGTCTTCCCCTTGGCTTATCTTCCTTGCTGCTCAGATCAAGCACAGCAATATGAACAGTCTTCCCCTTGGCTTATCTTCCTTGCTGCTCAGATCAAGCACAGCAATATGAACAGTCTTCCCCTTGGCTTATCTTCCTTGCTGCTCAGATCAAGCACAGCAATATGAACAGTCTTCCCCTTGGCTTATCTTCCTTGCTGCTCAGATCAAGCACAGCAATATGAACAGTCTTCCCCTTGGCTTATCTTCCTTGCTGCTCAGATCAAGCACAGCAATATGAACAGTCTTCCCCTTGGCTTATCTTCCTTGCTGCTCAGATCAAGCACAGCAATATGAACAGTCTTCCCCTTGGCTTATCTTCCTTGCTGCTCAGATCAAGCACAGCAATATGAACAGTCTTCCCCTTGGCTTATCTTCCTTGCTGCTCAGATCAAGCACAGCAATATGAACAGTCTTCCCCTTGGCTTATCTTCCTTGCTGCTCAGATCAAGCACAGCAATATGAACAGTCTTCCCCTTGGCTTATCTTCCTTGCTGCTCAGATCAAGCACAGCAATATGAACAGTCTTCCCCTTGGCTTATCTTCCTTGCTGCTCAGATCAAGCACAGCAATATGAACAGTCTTCCCTCTTGGCTTATCTTCCTTGCTGCTCAGATCAAGCACAGCAATATGAACAGTCTTCCCCTTGGCTTATCTTCCTTGCTGCTCAGATCAAGCACAGCAATATGAACAGTCTTCCCCTTGGCTTATCTTCCTTGCTGCTCAGATCAAGCACAGCAATATGAACAGTCTTCCCCTTGGCTTATCTTCCTTGCTGCTCAGATCAAGCACAGCAATATGAACAGTCTTCCCCTTGGCTTATCTTCCTTGCTGCTCAGATCAAGCACAGCAATATGAACAGTCTTCCCCTTGGCTTATCTTCCTTGCTGCTCAGATCAAGCACAGCAATATGAACAGTCTTCCCCTTGGCTTATCTTCCTTGCTGCTCAGATCAAGCACAGCAATATGAACAGTCTTCCCCTTGGCTTATCTTCCTTGCTGCTCAGATCAAGCACAGCAATATGAACAGTCTTCCCCTTGGCTTATCTTCCTTGCTGCTCAGATCAAGCACAGCAATATGAACAGTCTTCCCCTTGGCTTATCTTCCTTGCTGCTCAGATCAAGCACAGCAATATGAACAGTCTTCCCCTTGGCTTATCTTCCTTGCTGCTCAGATCAAGCACAGCAATATGAACAGTCTTCCCCTTGGCTTATATTCCTTGCTGCTCAGATCAAGCACAGCAATATGAACAGTCTTCCCCTTGGCTTATCTTCCTTGCTGCTCAGATCAAGCACAGCAATATGAACAGTCTTCCCCTTGGCTTATCTTCCTTGCTGCTCAGATCAAGCACAGCAATATGAACAGTCTTCCCCTTGGCTTATCTTCCTTGCTGCTCAGATCAAGCACAGCAATATGAACAGTCTTCCCCTTGGCTTATCTTCCTTGCTGCTCAGATCAAGCACAGCAATATGAACAGTCTTCCCCTTGGCTTATCTTCCTTGCTGCTCAGATCAAGCACAGCAATATGAACAGTCTTCCCCTTGGCTTATCTTCCTTGCTGCTCAGATCAAGCACAGCAATATGAACAGTCTTCCCCTTGGCTTATCTTCCTTGCTGCTCAGATCAAGCACAGCAATATGAACAGTCTTCCCCTTGGCTTATCTTCCTTGCTGCTCAGATCAAGCACAGCAATATGAACAGTCTTCCCCTTGGCTTATCTTCCTTGCTGCTCAGATCAAGCACAGCAATATGAACAGTCTTCCCCTTGGCTTATCTTCCTTGCTGCTCAGATCAAGCACAGCAATATGAACAGTCTTCCCCTTGGCTTATCTTCCTTGCTGCTCAGGTCACTCTTCTGATAACGACGTATGCTCTAATATCCCAGTGAGGGTTTTTTTGTTCTCCTCTGTGTATTTTCTCTCAGTAATTTCATTTTATTTAGTTGAAATTTTTTAAATAACGTGAATAAATACAAATCTACGCATTAACCATGATACAATTTTGAAGTTACGTCATCTGATAGATAATCCATAGAAAAAGTACATAGTTTTGTAAGTTAATTACACACTTATTTTGCTTTACTTATCTTTGGAGGGCGATATAAAAAACTTAATGAATTAAAAGCAATCAATTGCTTTTAAACTTGTTTATAGTACATTTTATTTTACATACGCGATTGCTTTGCTTTTTTTTCTGTAGTTAAAACATAGAGTATACATTATCTCATCTGATAATTGATTATTCATTAATATCCTAGCGTTATAAGAAAATATTCTTCTAATAGAGTACTAATTATGAACTTTAAGATTTCAATAAGCTATAGATGAAAATATCAAATTGTTTATTTAAAGAGAAAAGAGACTTGGTTGATCTTTTAAGTGGCCTTTTCTAGTTTGTAATGACTCAAAATTTATACAATTTTTGTCATTCTATAAACCAAATAACAATACTAAATAAAATTTTCCATTCACTAGAATAATTAGAAGAACAGTAAAAAATTGGTATTTGGTTTGATACAAAGTACGATAATAGACCTATGCGATGTTTTTAATATTGTTCAAAACCAATAGTCATATCTTTATATCAGAAAAGAATATATTAAACTCTGCCAATGTGGTGTTACTGAAGAGTGATAATAATTTTCGGGTACAAACATACATACATGCCTTCAGTTATCCGAATATATTACTACTGAAATCAGGTAAACCGGCAAAAATATAAAGATTATCACAATTAGTTAAAAAAACACGAACAAATATTTAAAGTTATTGTTTACTAGTTACACTTTTGGTCAGTTAATTTCAAAACCTTTTGTTTCAAGAGGAGTTAACAAAAAAAAACAGAAAAAAAGATAAATTAATTTAAAATTGGGTGAAACAAAAAATAAATGGTTTGGTACCAGGTGAACAGGAACTATTGGACGTGGACAGGCCTTCAAGAGTTAGATGAATGAGTCCCAGATTGGAACATGTTCTGGGGTCTTATGTACGACTTATAAACTTCATCGCTAAAGCATCAATTCTCAAAAAGTTACACTTTTCCTTTAAGCCTCTTTCAGTTATACTGAATATGCCATTAATTAATCCTGCAGGAAATTAATTATTTTAATTCACATGAAATCTGAATTTTATATGTTATATATAATACAATGATGTGAACTGGTGCAAATTAACTGATAATACTTAACATTAACAATTTGGAAAAAACAAATTTTTAGTTAAATTTAAAAAAAACATTAAGTGTTTTATTCAAAAAGTTTCCTTTAATGAAGAGATTTTGCAAAAATATTGTTTATATAAGTCTAAAGAAATAATGATTATAAAACTTTGATATTTCAATGAGGTTTTTTTTTGTTTTGTTTTAAAATATCACAGAAAAATATCTTCTTTTTCTATAATAATAAAAGACAACTGTGTTTGTATTTATTCAAACCCTTTGAAAAAATTGCGGGCTGAACTGATCTGCGTGACATTTTTTTAATTAGCTTTATACCAATCTGAAGCAGCTTACTTCAAACTTTCATTATGATTGGAAAAGTTTTTCTCCAGCAATTTTTTTTTCTTAGTTTTTTTTTGCTAGATTTAAGACAAGTTGGTATTGTGTTTACATTCTGTTATTCAACTACTTCAGGTAATGCTTGCCAACAAAGAAATGTTTTAAATCAATTTTACTCGTCACGGCTAAAGTATTGAGAAATAAATTATTTCAAATGTTTCTTCTTTTTTATTGGTTATCAAAAGTATAACGAT
Source organism: Hermatobates lingyangjiaoensis (assembly GCA_026182355.1). NCBI lineage: Eukaryota > Metazoa > Arthropoda > Insecta > Hemiptera > Hermatobatidae > Hermatobates > Hermatobates lingyangjiaoensis. The sequence goes on from JAPFBL010000360.1 coordinate 265,024, forward strand.
CAAATAAAGACTCATTTGTTCCTCCAAAAACATTATATTGACGAAAAGTGACAAAATAAAGAGAATTAGTTCTCAAATTTCATCATGATGAAGCTTTAAAATAAATGAAAGAGTTTATTCAATAATTTTATATTAGAACATAACTACAAAATAACGAGTATTTTAGATATTACAACTAAAGGATTTTTAGATATAGCCATTGGATAATATATAAATATATATTGAACTGGTTTATTGTATTATTCATCACTTTGTAATATAAAAAATATAATAATGTCAATTACCTTCTTTGCAATGCGTTCCTTTTAATAATAATGGTATTATTATTGACTAAAACTAAACAGTTTTAAGATTAGCTGAAGTTTATTACCGCTCGCAAAGCAATACGAAAGTCTGTCATCTAGCTAAAGGGATTTATAGAAAGTTACTTCATGCAAAGAATATTTTTAAGAAAATAATAATGAAGTTCAATAGCTGTGGTGTTTTCCTTTTTAACTTAATTATAACTTATCTAGGATTAATGTAACTGGTATGAAACCTGCCATGCATAAAGTTCAGTTAGGTTATGTTGCAGTGACAGTGTTCACAAGAGAACACATTATATTGGCACTTTGTGATAATTCATTCTGCATTGGGAGTCCTTAATTTTGTCTAAATCAAATTTATTTAGATTAGGGATCTTTAACAAGTAACTGACATCGTACAGTATCGGTATCTACTGCTTAACTCTCTCAGGGAAGACGTGCTCTGATTTTTTCACCTTCCAAGTGAAAATATCAGGTGTTAGAGTGAGTAGTGAACCCCGGATCTACCAGTCCAGAGGAGTTCACGTTATAATAGGGCTAACTTGGAACCCAACTTGATGATAGATAATAATGGGTAAAGATAGTGTGTAATATTGTACATGCAAAATAAATTTAAAAGAAACATAATAGAATATGTATCATCAACAATATTAAGAATTGGTAAGAGGATGAAATGAAAGATTTAATGTAAATGGTATTTAGACAATTTTAATAAAAACACAAAGATTTTTTATTTGATTTATCTGATTTGATCAGAGACGATTTTGTTATCAAATAATGATAAAATGTTGAACATTTCAAATCTGCACAGTTGATTTTACATTGTAATTCCGCTTTAACAATGCCATTCAGACGATTATACATTTTTCATCAAAGAGAATACTCTTTCAGAAGGCACATTGCTGACAGAAATTGACAGTCATATTGGATATAATAACTCTATAAAAGTTGTTATAGATTTTAAGATAAACATTTTAATAGATAAACAGTCCCTTTTTTTATCTGTTTGTGGTAAATCAATTTTAACTGAAGAATATCGCTTGTTATAGTTGGAAAGTCTTAGTCATTTCTCTGATTTCTTACTTGATTTTTATTTTACGTGTTTATTGCGAAACCTTCTTATATTGATTTGTTATATATTTTTGAAGTTGTGTATTTCTTATTTCTTTGATTTCATTCTTGAAGTATAAAATTAAGTTTTTTGTTAGCATTTCATTTGCTTTACTTAAAATATATATTGTGGTAACACTAACTTCTTGTTTTTTTTAACTTTTGATTAAACTTGAGACGTAATTTTTAACCAAACAATATTCTTCATACAATATGTTCATTATCAACAAGAAGAGGCAAGTTTAAGTTTGACAAATGCTTCTTCTATTTTAATCCATTCAATATCTGTCAAGTTAAACACAGATTATTTAGCAAATTCTACTTTGCTTTACTAAAGACAAACCAAAGGCCCAATATACCTAATAGATCTATCACAAAATATTTTTAATTTGAATTTTAAACTTTTTTTTTAGGTAAGTAAATTTTTTTTTATACACTTAATGCTGACTTCTAAACCATAGAATTCTTCTTCCAATCACTTTGTCAAATCATCAATAAGTTTTCCATTGTTTGATATAACTGTGGTGGCAAAAATTGGCGTTGTTCCAAGAGTTGCATTGTATTGTGAAACATTTCCAAGTCATTATGATAGAAATATAAAAAAAAAAAACTTTTCAAAATGATGGAATAGCAGAATTAGCATCATTATCATTACTGTCTCTACCAACAAAACAAAACGACTATCATATTGTATTCTTCTTCACGTTCTCTTAGGAATATGATTTAAATGTAGGTAATTTTTCAACAAAATAAAAACATTTCTGCAACATATCCTAAGAGAATTAACTTTCTACTCAAAATCTGCAAAATCATAAAAGTAATTCAAAACTACTACCTTTTTACCAGAGGAGAATAAAATATACTAGTATGTAGTTATAATATATTAATATAGAACATAATTAGTTTAACATAAAAAGATGTGTAAGATACATGTTACAGTAACATTCATAATGTAGCCCTGAAGATGTCTAAAAATATAGACGAAACGTTGGCTTGATGATGTTTTACTATTTGACACTGGACCAAATCATAGTAAAGAAGAATGATATTGAATATGACATATGCGGTCTAGATAGGAAAACCTTGTATTACATTTTATGCAACAATGTACTCTTTTGAAAAACTCTAGAAAGAAAGCAACATTCCACATATATATATTGCAGTTGCTTATTTACTAAAATAGAAAATGACAAGTGATTTGAGCTGCAACTATCTATTAGCGATATGAAAAACTAATTCTGAATGCTAGAATGCCAGATAATTATTTTATATCGTTTGTAAATGTCATCGGTTGGTAGCAAAGGAAAAAAGGATTGGGAACTTTGAAAAATATGACTAAATATTTTTATATTTTTCGATTTCAATAATGTTGGAGTATTTGACGTCTAAAATGACCCTGCTTCCAGATTCAGGTTAAATTCTTTAATTTCCATACCTATGGTAATTCTTAATGTAACAACATATTTATGTAATAAAATTTAAGTTATGAAACAAAATATTCGATGTTTAAAAATTAACTGTGGCAAGTTGCCTAAGACATAATTCAATCCGTGGTCTGAATCTAAGATCTTAGCATAAGATCAATACCATTGGTTTTTTTTTATAAAAGGTTACAAATAACAAGTTATATTATTTATAATATAACAGGTCACGAAGAATAGTGTTATTCAATAAACATTTTTTTACCTCTTAATGACTTGAGAAGTTAATAAAACTATATAATACCATTAAAACAGTTCATATAGAAAAACAAATCAATCTACAGGTATGCATAGAATCAATGGATATGATATCATGCTGGGAATATATCATACATGAGTTAAACAAAACTAGTTTCAAAATATTCGATTAGTTATGTTTTATTTAGTGTAAGAAATAGTAATTCATAGCCAGTGAATACCAGAAAAATGTAATTTGAATATTAAGAAGCCTGATGGGTAAGTGGGGAGACTTGTCTATGATAAATAAAAGAATTTCTATTGGAGACCTCAAATAAGAGAATGGTAAACAAGTCAGTAGGGGTTTCTTTTTTCCATAGCTTTTTTTTTTTTTTTTTTTTTTTTTTAAACCAAAGAACTAAAGATTAAGGTATTGAATCTAAGTCACCATGACTGATGTGGTCATTGCTCCCTATAAACAAAAGTTATTCTTGAAGTAGGAAGAAAAATAGTTTTATTAATAATAATACTAACATTAACTTTCATATAATATAGTTATCTATGAATGAATTTATTTGATCAATAACAAACATCTACAGAAGAGCACGAGGTGGTTGAAGCCCTGATTGTTGATCAACTGGCAACATCGATTCAGTTTTTATTCTGTTTCTATTACTCTAGTTATTATTACTGCCAGTGACTTTTATTTCCACTAAGTGGTCTTTGTCTAAAAATTTTTTTTGTATTTTTGCATTTTGTACATTTTATGATTGTTCACTTACTTTTACATAGAAAGAAATATTTAATAAGAAATAATTTTTTATAGAATATTTTAACAGAAATAAATATTTTTTTTTTAATAAATCATTATTTCGTTGTATTAAGTAAAGGGCAATAAAGTTTCTGTAGTATATTGATTGATTAAAGATTCATTCTTTGTACTTTAATGTTATCAGCTTTGGTCAGTGCTTCCAAAAAAAAAAAAAAATTATTTCGATAATAATATGAGTTCATATAAATTTTTAATAACAATAATATGACTGGAATAAAATAATTATTTTTTTGAATATAATTAATTCATCGTATTTAATAATCAGTATTTTGTAATCAGTCTTGTCATTTGTGATAAACTGTTTTCATTAACGCCATATTGTGTGAGATGATTTTATAAGCCATTATGGCGTCTTTTTTACTTTCCAATAATCCTTTTTTTTATACCTTGTGAGGATATGCACCCACATAGTCTACAATAGTATTAATTAGAATATTAAGATACGTGCGGAGTGTACATTAATTCTTATTTCTATGCGTGTTCGGGCAAGAAAGAAGAAAACGATATACACCTGAAAATAAAGGTTAGTTGAAAATTTGAAATTACTTTTTATTGAATATTGTATTAAACCAAAGAAAACTAGTCCTTGATTACAAATTATAGTTTATCAGAATTATTCTGGTAGAATGATTACAAATGATTACAAAAACATAAAAATATACAAACTATTACACTACTATAAAAATATAGTATTACACTACAAATAATGGTATAATCCATCTAAAATAGAGTTCCATTACTCTATACATTATTATATTTAGAGACCCAATAGAAATATTATGATGAACAAACTAATTTAAATCATAGTTCTATCCTTCTTTATTTCTTGGTTAAATTATCAGTAACATCATTGTTGAATGCATCCTTCTTGATACTATTTAAAAAAGCTGTTACTATTCCAATTAGAGCAAGACTGCTTAAGGAAAAAAATAATTTTTCCTTAAAGTCTAAATTCTCATATTGATGGTTTTCTATGAAATTGTTTAATTAAACAGCAAATTCCTAAAAAAAAATAAGCCTGTAACTTATTTATGATTGAGAAACATTTACATTGTGATATTTTACAACTATTTTTAATTTAAAACTAAATATTTATATCATCCATAAAATTAATTTGATAATACAGCTTGATTTAAAATAGTTCTCAAGCAAATCATTATTATTGACTTAAATAAACCTTTTATATGGATAAATATTTAAATCCTATACAAATAAATTCTATATATTAAGTAAATCCTTTTAACATAACATAATTTTTCACACAGAAATAATTAATTTTTTTTATCAAATCATTGTTGAGTCTCTGTTTATCTACAATGTATTTGCTATTTGTAATTCTGTTTAACTGCTAATTAATTATTCATGACTACATGACTATTTATAACTACACTTTAGAATTATGCTTTCTAACTCTATAAATTTCTATAAAAATCAACTAAGTAATTTTAAAACAAAAGAACTTATTTCTATTTTGTTGATGTTAAAGGATTATAATTTTATTTTTCTAGTTCAATAAAAATTACATTCTTTACTACTTGTACATTTTTATTCTCTGTATTAATATAAATATTTCGAAAAACATGTCATAATTAGAAATAACATTCACAATAATTAGAAATAAAACTCTGTTGGTTAAAAGAAATATATCTAATAAATTAAAAGTTATATTTTTTTAAATACAGATTATTTTATATAGCATTCACCAATTGTTTCTTTAGGTTGATTAAAAAGCTTAACAATTAATCATACAATTTTCACTAATAATAGATTAAATGTTATTATCAACAAAGGAATTATCTTTAATTTAAAATTAATTTATTATGTATTATAGATAAATTGGATTGTTTGCTTGATTGAACAATTCCATTAGTTCTATTCAAGTATAGTATTCTATTATGAAAGGAATTCTATGCTTCAATTTTTAGAGAATACGTTTTTAACAGCAACCTAATGTAATGAGTAAAGTATTTGGTAATTTATTTGCTCATATTCAGGACAGAAACATTATATTTATAAAATTACAATATAATATAGATTTATATAAAGATTACAGCTAGAATATAGCCACATGTGTGACTGAAATTAATGTAACCTATAATAAACTGTGACACATAGAAAGAAACATAGCAAAGGACTCAATTTTCAATATTTCGACCATTATGGTGGTCGTCCTCAAGAGAAGAAGGGAATTGACGAAGAGACGACAGTCGACTGATTTTATTTTTTTACTTCATTTAAGTATTTTTTGTTGGGTTTTTAATTTTTAATTATTATTTTTGTCTTACGCTGACTTTAATGTAATTCTGTTATCAGTTTTTATTTATTCTATTTACCTCATTTATCTATTTTATTATTATCTCTAAGGTTTAATCTTTTTTACTAATTTTGATTTTTACTTTATTTGGATTTGATTTAGTTTTTGTTTTTAATTATTATTTTTCTCTTACCCTCGATTTCATTCAATTTGCTTCTAAATATCTTTTAACCATGAATCCTGCCATTTCCTACTGAGTGGACTGTCGTACGTCTGTAATTCACTTCTTCTCCTGAGGACAACCGTCATAATGGTCGAAATATTGAAAAGTAAGTCCCATACTATTTTTCTTTATATTTTTCACAGTTTGTTTTAAGTTTTATCAGTCCTTTTGGATCACATTTCATTTATCACACATATATATATATATATATATATATATATAATTGTTTATAATTATATAAATCTTGATAATGGTATCGACCGTGAAGTAAAAACAGGAAAATAAGATTTATCAGGACTGGGCCAGTTCTTCAAAAGAAACTCTACCTTTTTTCCTTTTAGGTTACATGACTTCTTTTTTAAAGTATATTTAGGTTTCATAAATGTATTTTCTCTATGCTTGGCGGTTGTACCTATATAGTCGTGAACTGTCAATTGTTATCTTATATATATTATAAATTATAATATTTCTGACTGGGAGCAATAGTTGACATTTTTTCGTGATACAGCTAGAAATTTCATTTAAATAGACAAAATTTATACTATAATTACTTTTCAAATACAAAAACAGAATAAAAATCATAGATAGAACAATGATTTAAATAAAAACTTTAATTTAAATCATAGTTCTATCCTTCTTTGTTTCTTTTACACTTAGTGCAAGACTGCTTAATTTTTCTTGTCCCTGCAAATTTCGTGTATCATTGTGAATTATAGAATACTATAAATTGTTCTTTTATAGTATCGTTCACAAATTTATACGCTTAAATTGACTTTCTCTGTAACAACCTCTGAATACAACTTAATTGCAGTGTGAAAGTATGCTCCAGCTTTAAAATATAAACATAAAGTTGGGAATTTTTGTGCGAGTTTATTTCAGAGTGCTCTCATCCTTTCCGAGTTTCTTTCTCAGCCAGCAATTACCTGTACATATATTACTATTTACTTTACTATAAGTAAAGTATAGTGATCGTGAAAAAATTCGATCTCGAGATTTTGACGGAATTATATGTTTTGAGGTCTAAGAAGTTGTTTTATTATCTTTTCTCCATGCTGTCTTTGTGTGTGTGTGTGGGTGAGTATGTTATCATTGCTTGTTACCACGCTACTGCCCAGAATCTTTGATGGATCAAATTGATATTTTACACAAAAATGGGCCTCATAGGGAAGAAGATCCCTATTTTTTGGAAAGAATTATGCATGACGGGAAAGTTACTTTTTTTTTTCCAAAAACCAATTTTTAGAAATAATTTTATTCTCCTAAACTGCTAATTCTAGAGTTTTGAAATTTTGGCATTATCTTTGGGGTTACAACTGCAATAAAGGAAAAATATATTTAGATTTTTTAAACAATGGATCATATTTTTTTCAATAAAACGTAAAATTTTTGAGTTATAATTCAATCTCAAAGCTTGTGAGAGCAATACAATCCATACCGTTTGACAGATTAAAATGCAACTATGCCTAAAAATAGAACATTATGTGGAAAATGAGCTGAGATAATTTTTTGCAAAATTACATTCGCTAGAGGGTTGTTAAAGTACGATTTCTGTTTTCAGAAAATGTATTTTTGACGCTAAATGGCTCATTAAAAAATTATGAAAATTTGACGAAAAATGGAACAAAAAATAAGCAATTTTTAAAAAAATTCATGAAATTTCAATTACGGCAAAGAGCAATAAATCTATAATAAACTGTTTGCTTATCCTAGACTAAGGGATCACCAACTATACTTGTTGAATTTTTGATATTTTTTTACATTGTTTACATTGACAGAATTTTTTTCAGTGAATTCGCTGAAATAATATAATATTTAGAGGTATAATGAAAACTTTTAAGTGGTTTAACGACTTATATGTGATGTAAGAAGAATAAAATTCATGTAAAATATATGTAAAAAATCAACCACAATAGATCATATCAAACATATAATTTCTGATTATTTTCATGGTATGATGGGTTTTTCTAACCAAATGTTCTAATCGATTTATATGTTGCACCATTCTAGAAAGCTTAATATCAGATGCTGCTTTTTTTTTACGTTTGTGAATGACATTATTATTGGGTAATATTGAAGTTTTTGGAATGAACTTTTTCGTCTATAGAAGGCCTTCAATGTTTCTGATTAAAATCTAGTTTTTTCACTATTATAGTATAATAGTTTATACCATTTATTTAAAAATTTCAGCTTTTGAATTTAAAATTATTCAGAAAAATCGGCTTTGAACTTAATTTAAGAATGCAAAAGTGGCTAATTACAATATATATATACAGGTTTGATTAAATAATACGCCATATTTACGGTTGACTAGTTTCCTTGTGTATTTCTCAAGGGATCTGAATAATCTTCTTGTACAAACATCTAAATTGAATAGAACATTTCCAATGGTTCCATTGTCTTTAAATCTTAGACAATGGAACCATTGGAAATGTTCTATTCAATTTAGATGTTTGTACAAGAAGATTATTCAGATCCCTTGAGAAATACACAAGGAAACTAGTCAACCGTAAATATGGCGTATTATTTAATCAAACCTGTATAAATGAAGGACTGCTTCCTAAATATACTAATATATATATAGGCAGGAATATATATATATTCCTGCCTGTTCTAACTTTTAATCTCCTAATATATATATATATATATATATATATATATATTCTCAATATAAATTTACAGCAAACTTATAAAAGAGTTTAATTATGAGAATTACAATTGCTCAGAGTAAATTGGTTTTTATGATTTTTCAATAAGGGATAGAAGAGTATTTTTTTTAAAAACTCTAGTATGCCATAACATTTCCAGTTTAATAATTTGATAAAAGATCAAAAATGTAAAACATTATTTAGAATTAAAAAAATCTTTTAAAAATAATAAATGATATTATCCTTAATCTTAAATTAAAAATTATCTGAAAACGAAATTTTTTCTTACATGTATTTGACATTTCAGACAAGAACTTTGATATGTTTTTAAAATTCTTAAAACATTTTCAAGTTATAAATGGGAAAATTTGTCTTAAGTATTAAATATAGAAGGAGGTCAGATAAACTATGTAAGAGACCATTGGCTATTAAAACAAAAGCCATGCTCTCTTGTAGGAGATTATTTTGTATAAGCAAATTTTCACTTTGTCTGTTCATAATGTTAATACTGCTGTAGTTATACTAATGATTGTGTATCCATTAATTGTGTGACATACAATTTTATACTTCTGCCTATGAAATGGTTTTTGACTCTGACGAAGACCGCTTGTTACGGTTGAAAGGTCTTGGTCTTGTTCTCCCATTTTCATATTATGGTTTGCTCATATACGAGTGTATAAATAAAGTAGTGAGACTGATTTTTTTTAAATTTTCTATTCAAATATAATTACAATGTGATATTGTCACCTTCAAAATAGTTCCCATCGGAAGCCACACAGCGCTGGAGACGGTCCTTCCAATCATTGTAGCATTGCTGGAACTCGGATTCTGGAATGGCCTTCAGCTGGTCGGTTACAGCAGTTTGTATGTTTTGTAGTGTCCCGAAATGAGTTCCCTTGAGGTGATTTTTCAATCTCGGGAAGAGGAAAAAGTCACAAGGACTCAAGTCTGGTGAATAAGGAGGCTGAGGAGCAACAGGAATGTTTTTACTGGCCAAAAACTCCTTCCCTTTCTGAGATCCTTTTGGTCTTGGGAAAGGTTTTTCGGAACCATTTTCGCACAAATTTTTCTCATCTCCAATTCATTGGTCAAAATGTGATGAACGGAGGTGTGATTCAAATTCAACTGTTCCCCAATCATTCTGACTGTCAAGCGTCGATCTGAACGCACAAGGTTCCGTACTCTGTTGACATTTTCATCGGTGTTTGCACTTGAAGGCCTTCCGCTTCGTGGTTCATCTCAATCGACTCTCTTCCTTCTGAAAATTCCTTAAACCACCGAAAAACCTGTGCCCTTGATAAAACACGTTCTCCATAGGCCTCCTGAAGTTTTTCAAAAGTTTCGGTTGCATTATGTCCAAGTCTGAAGCAAAATTTGATTGCACACCGCTGCTCAACTTTGAGGTCACTCATTTTTAAAACGCTCAAGAAAAAACCATTTCACGAAAACCAACGCTACGGACAAACAAATGACTGTGGCGAGTTCAGATTCATACTGGAGGCGCATCACACGTGCACCTGACGCTACTCAAGGCCACGCGTCTCCAGCGTTGCCAGATCAAAAGCGACGTTGCCAGTCTCACTACTTTATTTACACACCTCGTGTATATATATAATATATATATATATATATATATATTATTTTTATATTAATATATACTCGTACCATTAAAAATGAATTTATTTCCAAAATAATCTTACTATCATTAAAAAAATAGAAACTTTTCCAACGTGATAAGACATTCATCATTCACAAAGTTTTACCATAAAATATGTCAGACTGTATAATTTGAAAGGTTTCTAAACCTCTAATTTGCCAAAAAGTTTAAATATTAAATTCAAAACTTTTAGAACAATCCAAGCATTTATAATATATGAATGATTCCAAAATATTCAACATTAGACAATTTACTGAAATAGAGCGGAACGTTTCAATGTTATTTTCACATTGAATCAACAAGTAGACTGTCACAACTGTACAAATCAAAATGTCATTGAAAAATACCCAGTAAATGGCAGGAAACCTTGTAAAGATTTTAATTTACCCTTGTTAATTTCATTCACAGTATAAGTCATGAATTTATAACAAGCAAACGAGTAAATTAATTAAATAAGTCATTCATTTAATTGTCATTTAACAGTTTCATCTGTTGCCTTTCTCTTTTGATTATATTATTTTTTTAACGCCCAACGATAAGAAACTAATATAGGCATGCGTTTTAGAAAAAGTTCTTGTTTTCTTTTGTCTTACAAGGCTTATACTTTGCTTTTAATTATCGATGATTGAACAATATTTTTAAACATGAAAAATAAAACAAAAATGTTTTCCTTGTAGTTGTTCTTGTCATTTTGTTGTTGTTGTAAAAGCTATATGATAAACCGTTTTAACAACGAAATTGTAATATTAAATATAAATGTGGTTTATTTTTTTTCCTTTAAGTTTCTTATTTTCCTGTTTGATTGTGAAACTAAATTGTTAATATTATTTCATGAAGAAAAATGTTTTTATCTTTTATTAATGAAGAAAAAAAAAATCAAGTCTTCGAAAAAAGGGCTAACAAATATAAGAAAACGAAGGAAAATTTACTTAATATGGTAAATTGATTGAAAAAAATAAAGGGAATCGTGAATATTTTAAAGCATTAGACAATACTTGAAAGTATTTTTTAAAGTAAAATTGAATTTTTTTTTATAGAAATATTATATTTGTTTTCTTCAAGCTTTATTAAATAAAATGTAACTCGTTTATTCTGTGAAGGATTGTTTGCGGCAGAGAAAGGGCTTGTTAGAAAAATATTACGGCTGAAATATATTGAAGCCGAATTAAAAAAAAATAATAGTCGAATACATTAGAAGACAAACTTCGATCTCAAATGAATATTTTTGAATATCATGATTCTATGGGTAACTAGCTCTGCGGAAGGGTTTAATTACAAGACAATGCATATCGACTTACATGGGATCATATATCAATATATATATATATATATATATATATATATATATATATATATATAATACGGTACTGTTTCTTGACCACAAATTACTAACAAACACTTTTTCTTCTTCTTGGAATTTGGTCAGGGTTAAAATACGGAATCACCTTTTTGCCAACGTTTCGTCTTTATTTTAAGACATCCTCAGTGCTATAAACTAACAAAAAAACAGTGAACATTTATCATTTCTACTTTAAAATCATCATAACAAATTCAAAAAACATACTCAAGGCTAGCTTCTGTTACCGTACCAACATAACCGTTATCTGTAAATCTGTAAATATATGCATTTTTACTAACACCAAATCACCTATCAACAAACTAATTAAAAAGCAATATAATATATTCTATTCCTTGCAATAATTGTAATAATGTATACATAAGTCAAACCAAACAATATCTAAAAGATAGATTAGCAATACACAAATCAAATTTAAAAAATAAAAAATGTTTTGTGCCTTAGCCTCTCACGCAATTAAAAATCAACACACATTTCAATTTGATAATGCATCAATTTTAGATTATGAAACTTCATACAATAAAAGATTGATCAAAGAAATGATACATATCAAAAATACTAATAATACTTGCAATAGAAAAATCGATACCGACAATTTAAGTAGGATTTATAGTTCCATCATAAATAGTTAAAGTTACAATGTTATCTAGTTTATATTGCTATGGATGATTGTATTATAAAAAAACAGTGTTTCAATAATATGTCGCTGGGTAGCAGCACATGTAATGACAGATAACGGTTGTGTTGGTGCGGTAACAGAAACTAGCCTTGAGTAAATTTTTTGAATTTGTTATGATGATTTTAAAGTAGAAATGACAAATGTCCACTGTTTTTTGTTTTTTTGTTAGTTTATAGCCCTGAGGATGTCTTAAAATAAAGATGAAACGTTGGCAAAAAGGTGATTCTATATATTAACCCTGACCAAATTCCAAGAAGAAGAAAAAGTGTTTATATTATATATATTATTTGATAAGTTTTTTTTTATGGGCTGGTCTTGGTAGAAGGCATAAGCCATGTGCTTATTACATGGATATCAATAAGCACACGGTTAAAGAAAGTGTACAAAATAATAATCATTTTCTCGTCTTGTTAGAATAGGTACAACCAACACCAGTCTAGCTATGTATCATATACAATTGATATATATAATGAATGAAATGAAAGGATGCCAAGAAGTAAATAAACTATATTCACAAGAACACACAGAAATGTAACAAAAATCATTACTATATTCCAATAGCCTCGTCATCAGTAGATAGAAGTGAATCGCTCCGAAGATTGGCAAGGACTGGCTGGTGGCATTGAAGAAGCACTCAAACAGTGTAGCCAACTAATGAAGGGAGGGAGAAAAGAATAGATAAAGGAAAAAAATAATAAACGAATGAAAACATTTAAATACAAACTATCAACACATTATAAAGACCCAACTAAAAATAAAAATTAGTAAGTAAACAAAATAAATAAATTGTGGATTATAAAAGTAAATCGCTTGGTCAGCTTGTTTATTGCCTTCCCTACCAGTGGAAGTCCTTAATCAGGAAATTCGAAAAAGTATCTAGGAAGTACGAAAGAATAAAAGTAAGCCAACTTTTTCATGAAATGTTTCACGAATGTTTGTGAAAGAAGGTCTACTTCACAAGTATACAAATATATATATATATATATACTTATCAACAAATATTATATGTATTAATATTTGGATATTCATTTGTCAGTTTTTTGAAGTACAACTGATATCTTTAAATAACTTTCATTTAAATACATACGACTATTATGAATTTATTATACAAACTAACGATATTTTTTTTAATATTCATATTAATATATCAGAGTCCTTTAAAAGTTAGTTTATCACTTTTCTAGTATAGTTTTTTAACGTTTAACGTGAAGAGTAATGCAAATTGCCCCCTATAAATATTTAATCTCAACTGAAAAGTCTGAACTTTAGTTCAAAATTTTGTCAACAGATTTATACCAAATCAAAAGAACTATTTTAATTATTTTTTTTTTTAGATAATATAACTCCTAAATAACTGCACTATTGTTACAGAGTTTGCTATTCTGTCTCAATAATAATCATTCCTTAAAATGGAATAGTTGTTACTATTTTGATTTTTGATGTTTTCTTCACACATAAACTCACTGACAAATGAATCGCGAAATCTAGTTTATTGGATACAGGGGAATTAAATATGTATAGTTCCCTTTACAAAGTTGAGAGCAAAATTGTAATCAAATGCAATGATTTCATAGTTATATAATTCAAATAAAGGTGAAGAAAGGTAAAACTTAGCTAACAAAATGTACATGAATATTGTTATTACCACTGAGGTTAGTATGATTTATATGAAAAATAAGGGGAAACCGTCATACCTCGTAAGATGTTCTTGGAGTCGTTGTAGCGCTTTTGGACAAAGATCGCAAGTTACGATCGATGATGAACGTCTGAAAGCGCTCCAACGACTCCAAGAACATCTTACGAGGTATGACGGTTTCCCCTAACTCTAATAAAAATAACAAAATGTAATTTAATTGTGTAATATTTATTATCAAGTATTGGCATTCTGAGAAAATCTGATATACTTAGTTAGTATTTATATAGACATTTCTCTCATGACTTTAACTTTGTGAAGTGTATTTTACTGTTAAATAGCATGAGTTTAAATTAAATAACTTTAATTGCGTATTAGTTGCGGATGATTTAATTTACGAAGGTTGGGTATCCCTGAGAGAGGTCTGATTAAGACAAGCGACCGGCCTGCTGGTTGCCTTGTTTACCCGCTCACCCAGTCGCTGCTATTAGCCCCCTGTCAATATTTATGCGGTGTTTCTTGAAGCAAGCAGCAAGTAGGCCAACACAGGGCTAGTCGTCTTTACCGCAGACTCTCTTGCCAAACAGTCATTACCAGCCAGATTCCACTAAGCAGTCGCTCACAGACTTCAATCTTTCCACACAAACTTATTTGCCTTCAACCCTAATCAAATTATTACTGTTTCTCGCATTACTTCAAGTTATATTATCAATTGAAAAATAAAGTAATACCTTTTTTCTTTAAAAAAATTTCATTTTATACATAAAAAATTGCATATCCTACTTGTTGCTTACATTTAAAATCTACTTTATTTACAGAAAATCGTATTCATTACTGAATATCACATTAAAAGTAACATTATCCAATTCTATATATGTTTTTTAAACTAATAAAACAGTGTTTCAATAATATGTCGCTTGGAACAGCACATGTAATGACAGTTAACGGTTGTTGTAATGTAACAGAACCCAGCCTTCAGTAAATTCTTTTTTCAATTTGTTTATGATGTTTTTAAAGTAGAAATGACAAATGTCCATTGTTTATTGTTTTTTTGTTAGTTTATAGCCCTGAGGATGTCTTGAAATAAAGACGAAACGTTGGCAAAAAGGTGATTCCATATATTTACCCTGACCAAACTCCGAGAAAAAGAAAAAGTGTTTGTTATATATATATATATATATATATATATAAAAACTAAAATTTCAATGTTTTGTCTATATTATTCTTATACAATGTGAAAGTTTCGTTTCTAGAAAACTCCGTCTTATATGAAAATGTCTAATACGACTGTAAAATGCTATAAAAAAAAACTTGTTTTCTATTAATTTTTATTTTGAAAGCCTCGATTATGTGATAACCGCGTAATTTAAAATGAAATGGAAAATATATATATATATATATATATTTGTATATTTTGGGAATAGACCTTCTGTTCAACCTTATAAATATTATGTTTATTTCAATTCAAATGAACTACTTTCATAATTTTCAAGGAAATTTTGATCACGTAAACAGCTAATAAAATTATCCTTATCTTGAAGTAGGCATTTATTTTTTTTCAGACAACTGATTTTTGTCATAAACTGCTTTTTCTAATCCAATCCTCAATTCCTGAATTGTAGAAACTGCAGAGGTATTTTCTGCACGAGATTTCATAAGATTCTTTTTTAAATTTTCAATAATTTTATTACTAGAAACAATTTTATTCCTCAAATGTTCTTCTACTTCTTTTGTTGAACGGATTTTTATTTCAACAATATCAGACAATTCTTCAATTTTTTTGTTATTAAACTCACTATCACACATATTTTGTTCATGTAAAGTGTTGAAGATTTGTTTACTACTCTTCAATAAAATTCTATTCTTTTCATAAATTTCGTCATTCTCAATCTTTACTGTCTCTAGCTCCTTATTTAATTGAGAGACATTATCAAATTAATCTCAAATTTTCTTTCTGAGACTTTTCAAAATTTGAAGTAAATTTCTCCATTACTTCATTTTTTGATTATATTTTGTTTCGTAAATATTCTTCTAATACTTTCATTGAAAGGAACTTGTCTTCAAGGAAGCTACAAATATCTTTAAGTTCATTTATTTCATTTTTCTTCATTTTAAAAATATCCCAGTCTGCCATGTGTATCAAAAATTGTTCCCTCTCCTCAATTAAAATTCTATTTCTCTCAAGAATTTCTTGTCTTTCTATATTAGCTAACTAGAGATCGTTATTTCATTGAGAGATATTTGAAAGCAATGCCTCTTTTTCTGAACGTGACTTTTCCACATTATTGATTAAATTCTTGATTATATCCTGTTTAGATGTTATTAAGTTTCTTAAATGTTCTTCTGATTCTTTCATTGAATTAAACTTACAAACTACCAAGATGCTTACATATCTCAAAGTATTAATTATCGTCTTCTCATCATCCCATATATTTTCTTCTTTTAGATCAGATAATAATTGCTTTCTATCTTGAACCATGCTTCTATTGCAACTATCAAGTTGCTCCTTTTCCTCTTTGACCATTTTCAAATCATGATCTAATTCATCAATCCTGGAAAGTAAATTATTTTTATCAGTGCGTGACTTATCTATTACTGTTATCATTTCCTCAACAATGTTATTTATAGCAGCAATTATGTTTTGTAAATCTGTTTCATTTGAGAAATTATATTCTTTTTTGATAAAATCAATCACATCTGAGAAATCTTTTAAATTCAATACATTCAATTTCTCCAATCCTTCGAAAAACGTTTCTAGTTCTTTCTCAATTTCCTCAAAATCGTTAGTACATTGTTGCAAATTAGTCTGAAGTGCTATCAAATTTTCGGATGCTATTTGAAGTTCTTTTTTTAAACTTATTATTTTTTCTTTAGTAGTTTTTTGGAAGATATTTTCTCTTCTTGAAATACTTCGAAACAACTTCGACATTTATCTAATTCAAGTTTTAATTGATTAACTTCTACTTGTAAAACATTTTTGTCGGAATTAGGTATATTAATTTTTGAAATAACTGTTTCATAACTTTGCTTTGGTACAAAATCATTTTTATTGGCATCTAAAGGTTTTAAAACTTCATTCTGAAAATAAGAAACAACTTCATCGTAGGAAGAAATTTGAAAAGGACTTGAACTCTCCATATTTGAAATAGTTGTGAAAAATTGTTCCTTTTCTGTTTCAAATTGTTGAATTGTTGATTTCAAAACAGATATGCCATCGTTAAATTTCTGCAAATCAACTTCTAAATGTCTTTTTTCTTGCAGTTCACTTAGTAAACGATCCACCTCTTCACTTAGTGATTGATTTTCTTTTTTTAGTTCACTAAATCCCTCTATGGACATAACTTGTTTTTCTAAATGTGTGTATTCAGATAATTCCAGAAGCTCGTCCTCTAAAGTGTCACGAAATACTTTAGCATCATCTAATCGCTTTCTCAAAACAAAAGGAGGTGTACCTATAGTCTGACAGTCAGCAGCCCTGGTAGGATGGCATTTTAATGGTGTCGAATCTCCTTTCATAAAGGAATCACTTGCTCCATATCGGTAAGTTAAATTCCCAGGAATCGCAAAAGAGTTTTTGGAACTTTATAATATCTATATAAATAAAAGAATGATTTTGTCTGTACATTACTTAGAACTGACTCATTTTAAGTTTTCTTTACGTTTCAAACATTGGAGAAACCGAATTCACCCTTAGAAAAATTTCTGTCGGTTTATCAGTTTGTCGGTGTGTCGGTTTGTCGGGTCGTCGGTTTGTCCGCAAAATTTTGTCACAAGTAAACTCAGTCAGCATAAGACAAAGCTGAAACTTTTACAGTAGATTTCTGTATGAAATTTCATGTTACGAAACTTGAGTGCCCAAAAATGTGCAACGGGACACGACTCGGTGTTCGTGTACTGCACAGACACGCCATAGAGGTAGACATCATGACTGGGTCTGGTGCTGGGGAGTCTTTGTGTATACCACGCATACCATTGATTCCGAGCCACTATCCGTTTCCATTCAAACATTTGAAATATCCAGTCAGCGTCTGTTTTGAAATTACGGTAACTAAGTCCCAAGGGGAAACTCTATTTACCGCAGGAATTGAAACGAATGAGACCAAGTTTTGGTCAACTCTCATGGTCAACTTTGCCCATAGTTTGCTTACCCAAGAGTCAGAGGTTCCAACTCTATGTTCTTTCATGAACCTGAAGGACAGACAGCCTATGTGGTGTATACAGGGGCATTTGCTTAACGCTGTACTAATAAAGATATTTTCTGCCATTCTATAATATCTAATGATATTTTGGAATACCATGTATAATCAAATTTGTGACTCCGTCAAAGACTGGTACGTTTGCTAGCATATTTATATATATAAATATATATATATATATAAATATATATATATATATATTAATATATTTTGGTAGTAATCCTTCAGATATGCATGTTTTGTTGAACACGACAGAGTAGTTTCTGTCTATGAGCTTCTTTTCAAGAACTCTGACTTGCCTAAAAACAATATCGACTTGCCTAAAACGTAATATATATATATATATATATATAATAAGATGGAATTATAAGTTATAAGATTGTTTCAAAAACAAGGGATGTTGTAGAAGTTGGAGTTGTCAGGGCTCATCTGTCACACAAAGCCTTTGACAGAGTCCTGTAGGGAGGAGACGAGTGAATGCTGATTTACAAATCGATTCACCATTTGACAACTCAACTCCAATGCTACATCTCTGTCCCTTCAATTTTCATTTCTATCCAATTGCTTCAGAGTGCTCTGTAGAAGTCATGCAATTGAATTATTTAAGATCGATAAAGATCTCATTTTAATCTAAAATAATTGAAACACGATATCATTGATGTTATTGTAATAATTTTAGTTCTCATCGTATTGTAGTTTCATAGATATTCAGTAGCACTCACCCCCTACTTCCTGAGTTAACAATAATAATTATTGTTATTGTATTATTGGTATTGCAGAATGTCAAAATTAAATTTCTTGTGAATCGAAAATCGTGAAATTTAAAATATCAAATAAAAAATAATATCATTCATACAAATAGATAAAACGCAATCTACAAATTTACATTATATCTTGATTTTAGAAAAGAATAATTTTTTCCAGGTCTACTAATCCGATAATGTGGCTAACACATAATAGGTGTTAAATGACAGGCTATAAGTGTAGGAGCGTAAAACATTACTGTTAATAAACTTACAGATCTCAATTTCAATGATGGATAAAGTTCAAACAAATTAATCAGTGTCATATCTTAAACAAAATGGGCCAGGTTAGCTCAGTTGAAATGTGCTCACCCCAGGACTGGTAGATCCGCGGTTCAATACCCACTCTAGCCCTCAAATATTTATGTGGGGAGCTGAATAAATCTGATCACGTCGTCTCTCGGAGAATGAGTTAAGCTATCAGTCCAGAGCCTGTACAATATCAGGCTCATTTATAAAAATTTTTACTGTAAATATATTTGACTTTGACAAAATTTAGGTCTCCCAATGTAGAATCAACAAGTAATGTGGCTGGCCAATACGAAAATGAGTGTCAAATAATAAATGGGCCACAATTTCCACCCCTAGGGCAGAACTAATAGGTGAAACAATTATAAGCTATATAACAACATTTAGATTTCATTAATGACTGTATAATTTAAATTTATCCGAAAAAAATACATTTTAGTAGATTTTTAATTTAATACGAGTATATGGTAAATAATTATATAAATCAAATAACACCAATTTAGGTAACTTTGATAGTATAATTTTTTTTCATTTCTTCTCTATTAATGTAAAATTAATACTATTTATATAATATCGCAGTAAAGAGTAGTCACATGGAAAGAATTTGCAGTGACTTCTTGTACAAGTGATGAACTTATGGCCATGTGGCAGTGAATAGGCTGAAAGATGTTTCTCGTAAGCAGTGCATTGCAGTATATTGGTTTTTAGCACATATATGTTTATTATTGATATATATGGATGCACTTTTTTTTTTACTGTTTTTTAATGGAAGAATATAAAAAGTATATTTAAATGAGAACATTATTAATACAAACTTTTAAAAAGATAAGAAAACTGAGTATGAAAATTGGCTGCAAATAAGTACGCTCATCGAAAACAGTTGAAAACCATTGAATCTATTTTATTCAAGAAGTGTCTTATCGATTTTACAAAAAAAAAATCTTCCATCGCCTTTCTTTTGGAATGTTGAAGTTAGCTTCGGTTTACAATGACTCCCAAGGGAACACTACCATTGGTATTGAGCCCTACAATACGACAAAGCGCTGAGGACCACTAAAGAAAGAAAAAAAAAAAGGGGTACCTTAATCAACTTTAAGCTGACAAGTAAGCAAAAACAGTTTTCAACTTCCATCTTATAAAACAAGAGAAAGGGAGGGGGGATAGTTCACTAACTGAAAGGTAAAAAATGTATATAATACATTAATATAAGGCAAAAATTTATGAGAAAAGTTTTTGACAGAAAGAGGAAACTCTCTAGAGAGAATTTGAATTATGTATTAAAAAAAAAATATATATATCCAAACAAATGGGAAAACCGTTGACGGTTGAATCGAATGAAACTTTAATTATATCTAAATGAATTGAAGAGGGAAATTTATTACTTCCAAAAGTAAATATAACACATTACTGTCCGTATTTAAAAAAATGAAATATATTTAATCACTCAGAGTTAATAAAAAGCAGCAGAAAAGTTTAAATTAAGATAATATGAATATATGAAATAGCTATATTTCTTGATAACGATTCGGTTTTAACTTTGATAAATTCCATAACAAATTTGAAATAGTATAGATATTTGTTTCATTTTGATGTATTTTATGTAAACTACTTAAAACTCGTTTTAATTGTAACACTAATTATATAAATGTTTAGTAAATAATACAATTTTTATTAATATCTTTCTAATTGGTATCCATTTTTATAAACGGATTGAAGAGTAAAATTGATTAGGTTATAAGATTAATACCTTTTAATCTCATAGGGTCAAAAAGGTTTAGTAATATTTTATAACGGCTTAGTTTTTTAAATTAACTAACCACAGTTAAACGGTTTCAGTTTTGAGATTGATTGTGGATTGTTCAAATATTTGACGGTTATCTACTGAAAAAAAAAAAAATGATTCCATAATTAAATCCTTAAACAGTAATTTTCCTTAATTGACCTGGGGCAAATACATATTTGTATATTTATTATTTTTTTCCAGATGAAATTTTCAGTGTCTGGCATTTAATTATTTTATTCTTTTTACTGGTTTTATTTTTTTTGTTTTATTATTTGTCTTTCTTATGTTTATCAATTTTCCTTTTTACTTTACTTTTAACCCTTTTTCACTTCCTCCGTATGTTGGTAGCACTTGAACTAGAACTACGACTCAGGGATTCGTCGACATTTTGTCTCAGCAAAAAAAAAAATGTGCATAAGGTAATAAGTAATAATAGAAAACATAAAACTGCTAAGTTTTCAGACAAAAGACATTTGTCAGAACAAGAATGTACAAAAGAACGGATGGTACACGTGTAGCGAACAATAAAAGATTATGTAATAAAGTTGTGTTGTCTTATTGTTTGTATGTATTTTTTTTATAATACATAGTAATAGTATACAATAGACCCTTCTAGGATATTAGAGTAAAGTATAGATTTATATATCATATTTATTCTAAAAATACATAATTCAGGCACCTTCTAAATATATGTTTGATTGTTTTATATTTATACTTGTACGTACTATAACAACGTTTAATATATTTATATGAATATATATTGATTAAATATATATTTAATCAATATATATTCATATTAAATATATATTGAAGGTAATGAATATATATTGATAAACGATTACTTTTTATAATAATTTGTATTTTTCGCAGTATGCTTGATAATTTTAACAGGTTGTAATATCTATACGTATTATTATGATTTGTATTTTTGAGGGTGACTATAGCATTGCGTGTTAAAAACGCAATAAGTACAAAATATTGTACCCCCCCCCCCCCCCTCTATATTAAAGTACCCCAGCAGTTAGCTTCAACGCATCCAAGCACTTTGGCTTGGTCCAGCGGTAAAAGTGTTCTGTGGTTTTGTTGAGTGTCCCGAAGCACCTACCTCTATGCAGCAAAGTTATCTGACAGTCAACCAGCAGGTGCAACGGTGTTTCTTCCTCTTCTTTGCAGAATGTGCACAAACCATCATTGATGGTTTTCGGGAGAAAGTGACATCCTTTCTCCTTCTTCGGGACAGTCTTCTTCAGGTCCTTAGGTGCACTTGTGGGAGGTTGGCTCCCACTAGTTAGCACTTTTAGACTCTCTGCGCTTCTGGAGGATGGTCTCCAGACTTACTTCTCCTTAGTATCACACAGGAGAAAATCCCTGAAGCTCTGTCGGTGGTATTTTGTCCGCTACTCTTTACTCAAGGTCATTTACAAATAAATAGCTATTTGTGTTTATAAATAGCCCATAAAAAGGCTATTTACTCAAGGGGGTCGCCTGGTACCCTTGAGACTCCGTTCGTAATGCAGTAATCCCTGCATCATTCATCCTTCGGCACAGATTGCATAACCCCTTGGATTGGGGTTGGAATAAGAGGAGATGATTTGGGTAGTTGTAAGGATGTGAAACGAAGGTGGTCAGGCCCAGCCCCTAGTCACCTCCTCTTCTTTCGTTTGTCCCTGCATATAGCAGGTTGAGGGTAACCTCGCGAAGGTCGAAAGTAGGAGTTGAGGCTATTAGAGGCGTATAATCACTCCATTACTACCTCATCTCTATATATAGGTTACTAATATGCAAGACATTTATCCTTAATTACTCATTGACGATTCCTGTTTAGATGACTTCTCGGATCATGTACAACTGAATCTGCGAATAGTAAATGATGTGGATAATAGATATAAATGAAATCATGAAACGAGGAAAACACGAAAGTCTTGTTTGTTTACAGTATCTTAACAGTGAATCGCTCAAAGAGACACAGGGTTTGCTAGTAATTAATATATCTTGTGGAGGACTTTTATCTCCTTTGCGCCTCATTCATTTAAAATAGAGTCTCAAATAAGTCCTACAAACCAACTGTGGGCCTCAGCTTATTATAAATCAGCCCTTCTCAAGTGGTAAGACTTTAATGGATTATGGACCGAACATAATATGTGCATTTGTCTAAATTATTATCCTAGTCTTGATAATTAGAATTCTTCAAAAATACTATATTATAAAAATCAAGTACTTTATCTTTACATCTTGGTTGATTTCAGAGTTTCTGTTTTGTCAAGAGATATGAGGAAGTACTTTTTTCTTACTTTATAAGTAGTTAATGTTAATAAAAAATGAAATGAAATTGTATTATGTAAATCTTATTATAAAATGAAATATTATTGAACAGGCTAATCATAAACATCTCTGATGTTAAATTAAGTGATTTATTAAGTCAGTTATTATAAATTTCTTTTATATTTAGAATAATAATCCAATTGAATTAATATTCAACCGATTATAATTTCAATAACTCACGTATGAATTAGTAATATTTGCAGTTAGTTTATCGTGGATATATCAAAGAATTTTTTTTAGATATATTATTTTTTAAACCCAATATGCGGTTTTGTATGTAAGAATTACTTTTAAACTATCAAATCTGACATTTCCCATTTCATTTCTTTTAGCTAGACTTCTAGAATTAGTCGCCTTAAGAATATTTATAGCTATTTTATTGTTAACTTTATTATTAATTTATGGTCATTGAGCTGCGGGCCAGAGTCTTTTGAGGCTCTTGAGCACAGACCAAATTATCTTATTGGCTATAGTTTGCATTTATATAAGAACATTAGCTTCCTGATGCTATCCAGCAGACACCATCAGTGATCCACTTGAAAATCATTGTTTTAGTGTATTAATTATTTTAAAATATCCTTTTAAAGTAACACTCTGAGGAAATTAAACAACAGCTTCCTGTGAATTCTTCTTTCATACAACTTGTGGCTCTGTTCCTTTCTATGGTTTTGAGTTTGCTCTATGGCCATGAAACCATTCAACATTAAGCGCTACTTAGGTGCTTCAGCAAGCACCTTGCTAAAACGAATAACTGAGGGTTATCGAACTGAATCAAGTAACTTTCTTTCTCCTTCTTCGGGACAGTCTTCTTCGGGACAGTCCTTATGTGCACTTGTGGGAGGTTGGCTCCCACTAGTTAGCGCTTTTGGACTCTATGGGCTTCCGGAGGATGGTCTCACTTCTCCTTAGTGTCATACACGGGAAAATTCCTGTATGTCTATCGGTGGTATTTTGTCTGCTCCTGCAGAGCACAGCATACCGGAGTAAGGCTATTTACTCAATGGAGTCGCCTGGCACCCTTGAGGCTCCATTCATAAAACAGTAACCCCTGTATCATCCATCCTTAAGCACTGATCGCATAACACCTTAGATTGGGGCTAGACTAAAAGGAGGGGATTTGGGGATTAGGAAGGATGTGAAACGAAGGTGGTCAGGCCCAGTCCCTGATCACCTTCTCCTCCTCTTTCGTTGGTGTCTGTATATAGCAGGTTAACAGGGTAGCCTCGTTAAGGCTGAAAGTCGGAGTTGAGTTTAGAGGCTATTAGAGGCGCTTAATCACTCTATTACTACCCCAATTCATGAATACATAATATCAAAGGATTTTTGAAATTATTCTTAGCTTATTATTTTTGTGTAAATAGGTGATACATTATATAGGAAGAAGTTTAATGCCAGCCTTTATTTGGAGAGAAGAGTACAAACTGCAAAAAAGTACAGTATGGCTACTATCTGGAGTTTGCTCACCAGAAATCAGAACCCCTACGTAATTCAGTCTTAGCTTATGCTGTTTTATCTTGACAAGCGAGGGTTTTTGAAGACCTCTTATTGGTTATTCAGGGTTATCCTGAATGCGAGCTGGTCGCACAGGGCTTTTCATTATCCACCACTTGCAGATCAAACTGTAGCCACCCAAGCCTCAGGGACTTATTTCGGCCTTAAAATCATCCTCTCAAATCAGTACTTGCATTCATATATATATATACTATCACTGTTGACATCTTTATTATTCGGCTTCGTGCGGTGAAATGCGAACTAGTCAGAAATACTTCTACTCTGGTGTCCTTCGAGACGGATAGATGTACAAGTGATTGGCCACAACTGAAGACTGCATACAGGGCTTGTTTTGGAGGGAATACACCCATCGTATAGTACATGAATAAAGTTGCTGTTAAGAATTCTGAAGGTGCCAACGATCACTAAACGAGGTAGATCTCCGTTCAGTAGTTTCTCTCGTTTCTTTCCTTACCAGTTCAACTTCATATCATTCCTTGATCACCTTGTACAAGGTTGAATTTATGAAATGTCCAGAAGAATTGATAGTGGTCTTTATTCCTACGTTGCGTAGAGGTTTATATTTCAATCAGATTGCCTGTATTTTAAATTCCAAGAATCCTAACATAAATTAAACCCCACTAAAATTTAATAACTACTGCTATATTTAGCTATATTATGTTGGAATGATTATTCTAACATTCCTAATTAATAACTTCCAGATTACATTCCACATGACTATAATTTCATTTAATAATTTGATTTAGAATATGTTTAAATGTATTACAAATCTTTGTATTTATAGTTGCTTCTCTGTTTTCAAGGTTAGTAATTTTATTTGCTAAACAATGGCATTTAAATAAATATAAGTTTTGCATTTTTATTTTTTCATTATTGAATCATATTATGTTTATAAGCAATATAAACTTCTAAGCATTTGCTATTAATGATATTTCAATGACATTGTCATTATAAATAAGTAAAATATGCAGCCTCATATAATTTATTAATTATTTCAATTCTTTGTTCATTTTTTAAGATAATTAGCCTACATACAGCATAAGCTGAGTGTGTGTATACCACTCAGGTTTTTTTTTTTTTTTGAAAACTGATCCTGTCCATTTGCATTCACAGTGTTGAGTTATGGAGTCAATCAAGCGTTCCAATTGCTAGAGAATACAATACCTCCGTCTAAAAATTTTTCGAACAATTTTCCAATATCCCTTCAACATATCAAATTAAGCAATTGTTTTCAACTCTGTACACCTCAACAGTTCACCAGGTAGCAATAAATTGTTCAGAAGCCTTTCATGAACTTCTTTCTCGTTATTCTATTTTTTTTTTAAATGTTGTATTATATTTACTAGTGACCCGAAAAATACCCCCCCCTGTCAACTACTGACAATGTTGGATAAAAAAAAAACTCTAATAAATTATACCACAAATTTTTGAAAACTGGCAAAAATTAATTAATTTGTAATTTATTAGTTGCAAATAATATTGCTTAAAACTTTAATCATTATGAATCACACATAAACTTTGTGAAATAATCTTATACATTTCACTTGTTTTTACTTTCGTCAATATTTACAGTAAAGGTTGATAATTATAGCGGGATTTCTAGTATCTTCTTAAAACAAGCCTCTTTGAATGAAATCTATGTATATAAAGTTCGTGAGTTTGTTTGTTCGTATGTTTGTTTGTTTGTTCACCCATTTTCCGTGGTAATAGAGACCTGAAATTCTTATAATCTTTTTTTTTTTGTAATTGGCTTTGTTGTAATATAAAAAAATCATATTCGGGGGTCAGGGTAGCCCAGTGACTTGCATATTCGCCTCGACTTTCTACAATAATATTTAATAATATTTCTCATTAGGGGATCAGGGTAGCCTATAATATATAATGAACTATTACATTAGACGTTAAAAATGAATAATTTTAAAAATAAACTTGAACACAACTGCCAGATAAAATACAAATGTTCTAAGGTAATATTATAAAGACACATTCCTTTCATTAATGTTATTTTATGTTGGGTAAATAAATTGAATATTTCAATTCACATGATTTGTTTGTTTTAAATATATTTGATTATGCATATAATTGTTTTTTTGTTTATTTATGTCATAAAATAAATGATTTTTTATTACTTTTAAATTAAATTTATTTTTCTAAGAATACTTACTGTTCATATATATCTTGAATCATTTAAAGAATACCATATCAAAAGCTTGGGCTATATAAGAATCTGTTTCCGAGTCTTAATAACAAGAAACAACAATTACAATTATCCCTGTCAATCATATATAGTGAATTTATTTCAATAAATATTGCCATAATTTGTGAGTTATACAAAGGGTCACGGGTAGTCTTGTGATTATATAATTGGGTTAATAAACGCATTAAGGCTAAATTTGTAATTTTAAGCTTAAAAGGGTTGAAAATAGGTTAGATTTAGCCCGTTTCAGCGCTACCAAATACGTTTCAAGGAAATGAAGCCATTGGAGGGATTTCTTTTTTTCATTATCTTTATACATTCTATTCATATCTTTATACGTTCTATTCATTTTATTATTGACTTACATCTGTATTTACTGTATAAGTTTATAATTATAGTTGTATTTTTAGTACTTTGTAAGAACATGCCTCACTGAAAGTATACTACTTATGAATAAAACGTTAATGTTCTTTAGGGTTTTGTTTGTAATAATACTTACCGGTTAACTGCTTGTTTTATATTAGCATTACAATATAGGAAGACTAAAGTAATAGAGACGAATTTGGAAAAGCTCAAAATTCAAAAATTTGCTTTAACCATTCTAAGTAGTATACAATTTATATTTCCCCTTCTTCTATTTAAATAGATATATTGTCAATTTGAAATTTTTAGCTGAAAAATTATTACTTAGTTTGACTCTACTAATAATTTGAAACAGACTCTATCATAAACCATGTTGAAACTAAGCCAAGTAGCTAAATTAGCACATAAAAATCTTTAATCGCACAGTGGAATATTATTGTTTCAAGCAGAGCACATAAACTGGGCAAAATTGCATCGATGCGCTTTGGGCTATTCACTGCATAACCTACCAACTCAGAAAATAATAAGATTCATATAGAAAATCCTGTCATACATTGTTAATAATTGCAAGCAAATAGTTTTTTTTTTTTACTTTATAATGCGAAGTCTAAAACTACACCTGAAGTCACTTGGTCTCTCCCACCCCAGTCATGGTTTGTCGAAACAGATTCTGACAAAGACTGCAGAGCGTAGCTTAGATTGGCTTATACAGACTTCTATTCTACTCTGTTTTCATGCAAAATCTGCATTTTTTCTCATGTTTTGAAATTCATTATAAAGTTAAACTTATTTTAATAGATTATTTTCGAAAATACAATAAAAAGAACAAGAAAAAAAGGCATGAAATAAATATAAAAGTAAGATATTTAACACCCTTGAGCTAAATTTGAAATATTAAGTTGAAAATAAAAAAAAATGTTGAAAATTATAAATAGGTTAGATTTAGCCAATTTTGGTCTTATTTGGTAGCACTGCCAAATATCTCTCTTGAAAATTATGCCTTTGGAGTGATTTATTTCATGTTATGCCTTTATTTATACATTCTACATACTTGGCGATTTAAATTTTTTTTTTTATAGAGATGTCATATAAATATATATGTTCATGTTAATAACAATCTTGTCTTACTAGTCATGTGTACTGCATACCATTGTTATCAAAGTAACTTCTTATTTACTTACATATCACCTTTGCTTTAATGTTTGTTTGTAATAATCTTTATTGACGGTTAGATAATGTATTTTCATCACTCTTGATTACATTTTTGTTTTACTTCCAATCCTAATGTAATATTTGGTATTTCAATTTGTTTGACAAAACGATTCCATTTTGGAAACAGTGATGGATACAACAAATTAAAATGTTCATTCAAGTTTAATTTTTTTATTTAATAAGATTTCTTAGTTGTTTGGTTATTATCAAATATCCTAATTTTATGAAAATTATAAGGAATTTTAGGAAAGTATTAGCAATTTTAGTACTTCATTAAAAATTCTTCGATAGAAATACTTAAAAGGAATACACTATTTCTAAAACGTTTAGAAAAAAATTCGTTAATATTAGCCCCCATTTTGGCATTAAGTGTCAACTTTATGGCAGCTGTAGAAAATATGCATGGTTTTAGAAAATAGTGTAGGTATGTTTTTTTATGTGATAGTGTTTTTCACAGGTGGTCTTGCTAGTATGGGTATGTTATAGGAAAAAAAGAACAGATTATGTAAATAAGTGTAGAAGAGACGATTGAATTGTAGGTTGAGATAAAAGAGGTAAGGAAATGGACACCATGAATTAGTGGAATGAGGTTTGAAATTGAATAGGAACAATAAAGCTAGCAGAGATTTGTTTTTGTTGAAGTTGGGTGCGTGTGGAAGAGGGATAGAGAGTGAGAGTTTGCTATGGAGAGAGAGAAAGAGGGAGGAGGCAAAGAGATTTAAGTGCCAAAATAAATTTCAGGAAATCCAGGCAGCGATATCTCGAGACTTACGCCGACAGGGTGTTACGACTCGAAGGCGAAGGGACAGGATAAAGAAGTTGAATTGAGGAAAAAAAAACTTGAAGCCTTTAAAGATGGTGGGAGAACGAAAGAAAATCTGTTGGAATTAAATTGTTATATATTTCAATGTGCTTGTCTATTGGGGGAAAAAAAATATAATGAACTAGTTAAAGCGGTAAATAAGTAATGAAAAAGTAGTTTTTGAACTTTTTAAAATAATAAAAAAAACGTTCTTTTGTGAAGATTTTAATCTAAAAAAAACCTTTTTAAAGTGTGAAATAACTGTTTACACCTATAACTGCATAGCACTTTTTACTTATATCTCTCAAATCATGCTATAATTGTGATGACATGATTTTCAAACGAGTGGACCGTCTTCAGGAGAAATAAGACATGTTTAAACTAGAGATTTGTATGTTTATATAGTTCTAGTGGTTTGATTGCATAATACTCGCACCAACTCTTTCTGGTAACAGGGACGAAATATTTATTTGCGTCCTTCATCCATCATAGTGTATGTTTGTAAATTTTAGATTTAACAAATTTTAAAAATTTTGATTTGCTGTAGTTTTGATAAACCAGAATATTGAATCAATTTCTTTCAAAATCAGGTAGAAATAAGAGAAAAGATTGGTTTTTGTTAAGTGTTGATATTACATTGATACTTGTTGATTGAAGTGGTCATAAACATGATAGATGTTGAAAGATATATTAGCTCCATTTTTAAAATAAAATTTAAAGGCAAGATTTTTAATTATTTTATCGAAGGTCTACGTTTAATTCCAAGCCTTTGCCACGACTATAAGCATAGACATAACCATCATATAAATATGGTTATTTCTTAAACTGACAACTATCAGTCGAAATGCAAATATTTTCCAAAAAATAAAAACACTATTGGTTGTAATTGTAAATTCATGTTATAATTTCTTTTCTAATTGTCATATTTTATACCCCTCTAAATCGTAGTACATAGCTCAAATTTTTCTAAATATAAAAAAAAACCCCAATGATACCTGATTGGTGAACATAATAGAAAAATTAAGTTATATTTTGCTAAAAAAGTGTAATTTGTAATATATATAACATGATTTTACAATAAACGCGTGAAATAACAATCAATGATCAAACTAAAATAAGAAATGGGAAAAAAAGACCAAGATCTTTTCTTATTTCTTATTGTGATGACAATGATGCTATTAAAGTACCCTAATTTAATAGGATCTATACATTTAATAGAACTATGCTAAGATGTAAATGATTAAGAAATGAGTTTTTTGGAAACTTTCAGATTTTTGTTTTGGAGATGAATATAAAATCAGGTCCTGATAGCCATGAATGGGGCAAAAGAAAACCTCAATCTACCGATGTCTCATGATAGAGATTATAGGTCCAATATGAGTTCGAACCTTTCTATTTTAAACCAAACGCAACACTCTCACATCTTTATGTTTGACATAGAGCATAAATACAAATAAAAAAAAGTAAGAACCCTATAAAGAGCTTATTAACTTGATTGTAAGTTTAAACAAATATTTCTGTGATTTATTCTTGCAGACCAAAAGACTATGTAGCGTTGCTTGTTTTGCGAAAGTGATGCATTGAGATGGGTTAATCAGCCGGTGCTTGCATCAAGCTCATGTGCTTAAAAGGTCCCTTAACTAAAGCAGGTAAACAAACGAGAGTATGCCCTAGTTCACACCCCCAGATGTTACCAGATGTCTACTTCACTACCCTGCATACATAAATAAATAGCTAAATTTCATAATTTAAACTTAACAATATAACGTGTTAAACTAGCAATTTCTTTATGCCTTAAATTCAGGTCTACTCTCAAAGTTGAAATATGTCGAAACGAATATTCTTCGACGTTTGGATGAAGAAAAGAAAACATATTCTGAAACCTTGAAAAACTTATGAAGAAAATGACTTCAGCAAAATGTGGTCAATTATTCAACGAAATATGTTTAAATGTATGTATATATATATATATATATATATATATAATATATATATATATTGATAAAAGTATCGACCGTGGAATAGAAACAAAACTATAGTTTCTCGGGACTCAGCCAGTTCTTCAGGTTCAAATTAAACTCTCATTGCCAACGTTTCGGTCTTTATTTAAAACTTTTTTCATAGGAAGAAGTATCAAATTTATACTTAGATACGATCTAAAAATCGTATGCCAATTTCAAGCTTGGTTACCTGTTTAGAGAGTTTATCTAATGTCCTACAGACTCTTCTGAGTTGCTCGGGGAATAAAAAAATCAACTGTCCCAAACTTATATACATATATGTTTGTAAAATTTAGAAGCAGTCCTTTATTCATGTATATTCCATTGAATTACTGACCATATTTCACTGATGTAATTTTCTTCACCAGTTTTTCGAGGTTTCTGAATACCTTCTTCTTTCCTTCATCCAAACGTTGGAGATTATTAGTTAGGGGGTATTGTACTCATACACAAGATTAGACTTCTTCAGTTGAGAATCCTTAACCTTATTTCTGTTTCTCATCACTAGGCTGCTTATGGTGGTGCTTCGGTAATAGGTTATTAAGGCGACCTTATCCTCGGGTGAGGTGCATTTCATATTCCTCTTAATTATATCCTTGAGCACACGTTCCTCTATTTTGTGGTCTTCCGAATACTGATATTCGTAATAAAGATTATTTGTTATGCCTGTTATATGGTTACCAGTTTGACTGATGTGTTTGAAATTAAGATATTGTTTTAAAATATTGTCAAACAGAGAGTTGGAGTAGTCGTTGTTAATGAGGGATTGTTTTGTAAATTAGATGTCCTTCTGAAATAGTTTCCAATTTGCTGTTGTTTTATAGACTCTTTGTATCAAAGCTTTTCTTGTTGAGTTCTTGTACTGTTGTGGGCCTTCACTGTTAGTATTAAGATAAGTTCAGAGTTTGTTGACTTCTTGTAAATTGATGTAGTAAGTTTCCGATTATGGTAATCTATCCTGACGTTTCCACCCTAACTAATATTCTTCAACGTTTGGATGAAGGAAATAAGAAGGTATTCAGAAACCTCGAAAAACTGGTGAAAAAAATGACATCAGTGAAATACGGTCAGTTATTCAATAAAATATACATACATACACACACACACACACACACACACACACACACACACACACATATATATATATATATATATAACTTTAAATTACACAAAGCACGACACAGAAAAGAGACTAAAAAGAACACTTACAGAATTCAATATTTCGAACTGTTGTTCGTCATCAGGAGAGTAGACTAGAAGAGAGGACGAAGTGAGAGAGATCTCCCCACGTCGAAGAACGGAGCGCGAAAACGCTATAATATATATAAAACGCTATATATATATATATATATATATATGTATAATGTTTAAGTATAATATATGTTATTTTTGTTACCAATTTATTTAAAAGAAGATATTTTCTTTTTACATGTTATATACATGTATCAATTCATTAGTTGATTATTAGAAAGTAATCAACAACATAGTTACCATTAAGTAACTATGAAGATGTTTGAGTAAAACTCCACACTTCAAATAGTGTATCACGAATCCATTTTTGATATATCTGGGTAGATATTATATCAGAGTGTGTGTTTGTCGAATTGTTTTAATACTCCACAAGTCACAGCGTTTGACATATCCACATGACATTTGTCACTTTTATATTTCTGTATGTATTTATTTATTTAAATATAAATATATATATATATATTTAAAAGATTTCCAACCTTTAGTCGCTTAATTATTTGAATGAAATATAATTGTATTTTTCTTTGCTAATTAGTAAGAATTTTTAATTTAGACTGTAGAATTAAGTGAACTCGACGAAATTAACAATGACTACAGCTTATCACTAAGCAAGTTATTACTTTATTTTTTTTGTTGGCTAATTTAATCAAAAGATGTAATTAAGACAACTTTTATCTTTATTTCTGATTTCATGAAAATTTAATGACATTCTTCTAATTAACTGTAACTTCTAAAATTAAAAAGCATTTTAAAATTTGATTTATATTTGTAAAACAATATATACCTTTGAATATTTACGTTGTTTATTGATATGTATTCATATTTAGATGCCAATTTTGATTTTACATAGCATTCACTTTGATATATGTATATTTATATATTATGTATTTTTGTTTATTAATGTATTATTTTTTGGTTTCTTCTGTTTTGGAAGTCTAAAAAAGAGTTTTTTTTTTAAACTAAAACTTCATCATTCAAGACTTGTTTTTAAACCTCAAATACTGGTCTGAACATTTATTTTAGCCCTGCATTGTTTATATTATATCTTAAAAGGTCATAATTAAGATTATTTACAAAGGAAAGTTATAAAAGTTTTATTATAAATTCTGTGAATTATATTTTTGCTATTGTTTAAAATA
The DNA here is from genome assembly GCA_026182355.1 of Hermatobates lingyangjiaoensis. NCBI lineage: Eukaryota > Metazoa > Arthropoda > Insecta > Hemiptera > Hermatobatidae > Hermatobates > Hermatobates lingyangjiaoensis. Next base: position 299,206 of record JAPFBL010000360.1, read on the forward strand.
TCGGGTAGGGGAGCATTGATGGTGGAAAAAAGTTATTTTCAAACATTTATCCTTGATGCAACTGGGATAAAAGACTAATCCTTAATTAATTCAACAATTTTTAAGTCAGAAAATGTTGTTTAATCAATGGTTTGGCGGGGAATTTGAAAAAAAATTGCCTTTTTAAGAAGTGAATTCTTAAATAGTTTTTGATTATACAAAATGTTATCATGATCTTGCTGTTTCCTAGAATTTTAACCCGATGGGTGAAATAACAAAGTTGTCAGCTGTTTGGATTAGGCTCTCCGTTATGGGGATAAGAATTGCTCAACTTCTTTCGTTCTGTCTTTAATTTCCTGTGTCCCACTGTTAGATTTTATTTTGTCTTGTTAGGGTGGATCCCAGTGGAAACAGGTTCAAATGAGATAGAAAAGATTTCGAAGATAAATGAAATGCTATTTAGCAGTCAACCGTTGATTTTTTTTGGCTATGAAGATGTTTCACTTAGCTGAAAAAATTCATTTAGAAAATATTTTTATTGACTGAATGTAACCATGTCTGAGAGGTCAGAGTAGCCTAGTGGATTGTGTACTCACCACTTGACTCGTAGATCCTTGGTTCGACACCACCCTAACCCTGATTCATTCACGCTGGAGGTAAAGAAAAAATTATTGAACATACCATCTCTTAGAGAGGACGTTAAGCTCTCGATATCGAGCCTGTACGATGTCCGTACTCTTTAAAGATCCTTACTCTAATAACTCTAATTAATATATATATATATATATATATATATATATATATATATATATATATATATATATATAATTAAATAACTTACCTACTTTAAATCTCGTATGTTTCTTACATACCTTCTCGAGTTTTCTGATATAATTCCTCCATCTTTCTGGTACCATATAAATCAACTCACCGAATGATTTGTTTTTATTTTTTGTATTTACATTGGGGCCGACGTTTCGGTCTACACTGACCATTATCAAGGAATTATTTTTATAATATTTTTACAATTATAAATACAATGCTTATTTACACCAACAGTTACTTAATTCACTTCATTTAAAGATAACATAAAATATACTTTTAAAATTTACAATCTATTTTAATAAACCTAAACATAACCTTGTGTTGACAGGTTTGTTTCTAAATACCCTACATGAATTTTACACAACATTACATGTAACTTTAAAATTCTGGAAAAACAATTGGTCTTCTCCTTTATATTTAACGATTCAATTATATGCAGCTTCATATTGTTATTTTCTCAATATAATACTTCAATGTTGACTTCCAGCGTTTTTCTATTTAGCTCGCTTTTATGTATTTTCATTGTGTGTTCTTTCGGTGCTCCGGTTGCAAGGAACATCGTAAGCCTGCGTGTAAGTGTTGCCGTCGTAGAACCAATGTAGCTCGATTTGAGGAGCTCACAGTCTCCTATAATACAATTGTATCTATACACCTCATTGGTTTTTTGTAGTTGTGTTTTTTGTTGTAGGTTGTTCCTAATTATCAAATTTTCTGTGCTGGACTGTTGTAGTAAATACTAACATTTAGCTTGTCTGCCTTCTTTATTAACATTAACATTAACACATGCTGCATTTCTTTTAATTATAGCCTCCAAAATTCTTTCATATTTCTTATATTTATTAGATAATTGATTTTTATAATACACCGTTTGGATTCTTCCTTCTTCACCCAGCTGATGCTCCTGACCAGTGCTTGAAGTTAGATTCGTCATATATTTCCTTAAAGTACTGTCAAAGTGTTGGTTACTATAACCATTGTTAACCAATACTTGTTTTATCCTTTCCACTGCTTGGTTGAAGAGAGGCCAGTCAGATGATGTCTTGAATGCTCTCTGTATAAGTGTCTTAATTGTTTCACCTTTATATCTTTCTGGGCACTTACTTTGTGTATTTAAATAAACTCCTGCTTGTGAGTGTTAGTTTAACATATACTGATGTTTCATATTTCCTAGGATTCTGGTTTATTCTTACATCCAGAAAGTTGATTTTATTGTTGACACTGAATTCCTTTGTGAATTTTATACTGATGCCGCTTCAAGAGCTTTTGTTAAACACTCAATTTCTCATTCGTTATTCACCAGTAAGAAACAGTCGTCAACGTAACGGCAGTCCACTTGGGGCTTGACTATAGATTCTTGTGTTAATACACCTTTTTTCTACGTGTGACATGTAAAAGTTTGCAAATGTTACTCCATCAATATGTCCCATCAATATACATCATGGTGGGAACACTCTACACCCATGGCAACACCATCTATTTGATAATATAAGTTCCCGTCAATATGCGTAAAAGGATTTTTAGTAGTGCAACTTCGATGTAAACCTTCCATAATAACTCTTGCAAAGGAAGGAGGAGTTAGAGTCGGATGTTTGTATGCTAAATCACAAATAATTTCAATATTTGTTTCTACTGGAACGTTAGCAAAGCAGGTAACCCCTTACGAAATATAATTTCTCAAGTTAATAAACCCACCTATGGTACCTCTAAAGCACTCAATAAAATTATTACTTCTTACCTACTAGCTAAGTATCTACTTAAATCCACGGATGAATTCTTAAAAATACTATGAGCCACTGAACCTAAAGAAACCATGACCTCTCTAGATGTTGAATCTCTTTTCACAAACGTAAAAATATATATTTATTTTTTATTTACTAAAAAAAAAAGAAAGAACAATAGTCTTAAACTTAATGCACTCGGAGCCTCTTGAAAGACGAATAGACGCCAGAAAATAAATATAATATTATTTATATGGGCCCCACTCTGTGTGTTTACCTTCTCAGCATGCAAGCCGATTTTCCTCTTCAAACGGATTCTCTTTGCTTCAACATTTTTTTTTTTTTTTTGGTTATTGAAATTGTTCAGATTCTTTCCAATAAATATTCTTTTAACAATTGGTATTATTGAACATATTTTTTTTTATATTAATTACACATTTTGCAGAACACATAACGATGTTAGATCCACAGGGAGGGCAGCTATTTAGAGAATTTGGTCTCCCTCGTCTTTGTCATTAAATTCAATGTTGTATCTAATAATAGAATATTAAAACCCGAGAAACTAAACATTCAGCACTAAGTGATAATTCTTAGCCGAAGTAATTTCGATACATACAGTTCATGAGTTTGTTTGTTTGTTCACCAATTTTCCGTGGAGAAAGAGACCTGAAATTATAATATATATTATTTATTACGTGAAATAAGTTAAATGAAAGAAAGTTATTATTTACTTCCAAAAATTAGAGCCAGGATAAGCAGTGGCTTGCGTGCCCGCCGATGACAGTAGTGCAAATGTATTATATATTAATGTAAGAAAGAAAATTTTTTTTTTAATTTAATATTTGCGTAATATAAACACTGGTAATAAAGTAAAGTATAGAACCAGAGTAGCCCAGTGGCTTGCGTGCTCGCCGCTGACAGTAACACAAATATATTATAAATAAATGTAACAAAAAAAAAATGAATTTAAAATTTGAATAAGTTAAACAATGGTAATAAAGTAAAGCAATGGAGCCAGAGTGGCCAGTGAGTTGTGTGCTTGTAAATTAATGAAATGTTTAAAAAATAAAAAGGAAACAAAAATAGTATAGAATTTACGTACCCCTGTCCTGCTCTTCTCCTCCGTAGTACATATAAAAGGTACATTTAGCATAAGTATGAATGCATGTTTTAGTTCCTATTTTGATCTATATAATAAGATTTCATTTGCCTTACATTAAAAGTATATTTGCTTAGTATTTAGTCCGTGTTAATTATTTTTGGGGGGCAGTTTCGTATCTCTGGAACGAGTTAATTCTATTTAGATTGGAATTAAAGTAAAAAAAAAAATATATTGAGTATTCGTCTCTTGGAGAGGACGTTAAGCATTCAGTACCAACCCTGTATCATGTCCGGTACTCGTTAAAGATCCCTACTCTAAGTACATCTGAGTTCGGTTAAGGTGTTAAATTGTAGATAGACTAGTATCTATGGGTAAAATGGATTTGATATACGATTTTTTTAGGTTGCAGTGGCAGTCCCACAAGGGAACACACGTAGGAACACACAATTGGCCCTTTGTGATACTACACAATGAAGATTGATTCTACAGTGGGAGTCCTAAATTTTGCCTAACTCAAATGTATTTAGAGTAGGGATCTTTAACGAGTACCTGACATCGTACAGGATCAGGACCGATGGTTTAACGTCCTTCTCCGAGGGACGACGTGCTCAGATTTATTCACCTCCCGCGTGAATAAATCGAGGGCCAGGTGAGGGGATTGAACCCCGGTCCTATCAGTTCAGAGGTGAGCACGTAACCACTGAGCTAGCCTGCCCCCCCCCCCCCCCTTGATATACGATTATTTTGATAAACAACAGTCTGTTGTTCAAAATTAAATTCAAATGTCTAAGAACCAGTGTACTATAACTTTTCTGCTCATTCGGTACAACTCAGTTTGTATTTGCAAATGTATTATGTAATTTTTGTACAATTAAGTTAAACTTGTTGCAACTAGGAACAATAAAATAAAATTTTGAATTATTAAAATGTCAGAAAACAAAATATATTTATTAGACGCATTTATCTTTATTATGATTTTTTTTATTTTTTATTTTACATACTCACAACAACGTATACGTAACATTAACAGTAAAAATGATAAAAGAAATATATACAATTGCACATGGAGGCAAAAAGAAATAATTTGAGGGAAGGAATAATCCAGCAATTATACTTCCTGGCGTGAAAAATAAGTTATAAAAATTAGATTAAATTTATAAGTCACTAGAATAATTCACACCAATAAGTCCACTTTCTTTGGGGATTTCCTGGAATATTTGTTGAGGAGATGTTTAGGACTAAGGGATTATTATTGCTAAAAATATTTTTGTTGAAGGCTTTGAAACAAGAGTTTTTAGAAACTTTAATAAAAATCAATATCAATTAGCAATTCAGGTAATTTATATTTGAAAATTTTTCATTAAAATATATAAAAAAACCATTTATAACACTAAAAAAATAATATATAAAAACAAATGAAATAATTACTAATAATATTTGCAATTCATTTATAATGGATGCTTCAAAGGTCTGCCTAAAGAGAACATTGCTCTCTGTAAAGGTTATACGTTTTCCTGTTAATATTACCATTGATGTATTAGCCCCAGCATTTTCCATTTAATTTCATCTAACCAGAGAAATTGCAAATAATATTTTTTTGCAGTAATATCAACAATTGTTTTATAATGAAATTCACTATTTATTTATTTTTTTAATAAAAACTCCCACTCTCAAATGATTTGACAACGCAATTAACCATCTAACCTCTTCTCCTAATTGATAACGCAGCACATTATATCAATAACATTTACTTTTACATTTAGTTATATGAATAATGATATATTAATAATTAGTAATGAATATTAATAATAATTAATAATGATTAATAATAATGACATTAGAAATAATTATCTGGGAACCCAACAATGTGTAAATGCGTAAACGCATTTCACCTTGTTACAAAAAAAAAAAAGTAGAACTTATTATTTACAATTAATTCACTAATTTATAACTAATAATCTTAATTTGGAAATCATAATATTGAAATTGATAATAATATTACAGCTGCTGGTGACGTTTGACCAGTTTTGGAAGAAGACATGTTAACTTAACATGTGCCAATCTAAGTGATAATAACAATATAATGCAATTTATTTTGATAACATATAATTATAATCTAATTGAATTATATTGGGGAAAGTATTATGTCTCCAAACAAAAAAGTTTGTTTAAAAAAAAAACTAACAACGCGTTTTGAACACATCATGTTCTTCTTCAGATTACATCTGCTCTGCTGGGTTAATCCACAATTTGAAGAAGAACATCAAGTGTTCGAAACACATTGTTAGTTTATTTTATAATAAACTTTTTTGTGTGGTGACATAATACTTTCCCCAATATGGGTAAATACTACACTATAAAAGAGTGTACGATTAATAATTGAATTATGTTTTCAATGCTACCTATTAAAAGAATTCAGTATATTATACTTATAAGAATTATAAAACAGGTTTCTGTTTTACAAATTAAAGTTTTTTGATATATTTTTTTATGAATGAAGACTTGAATAGGTTGCATTTTTGGAAGTATAGGAGAATTTCGATTTTGAATCTGATCAAAGCTGATTGAATTGCTATTCAACTATAAGGACAATGGCAATCTTGTGCTATTTACTGTCCTTACTATGGCAGATGTAACCTGAGGATGATCTCTAAGTGTTTGAAACCCGACATTGTATACAGTCTTTTGTGTCTAGACTTTGTTTTCTTTCCCTCATTCTAAACATGAGTAAATACCACAAAATAAAACATTGCATAGTTCGTGAGTATAATGAAGTTTCAGTGTCTGTTATCCAACTATTCCAAAGGCATTCAGAAAAAGCATAGGCAAGGACAATTTGAAATTGTTATTTATTTATGTATTATACATGTACATTTCATAATGACGTAGAAATCATATCTTTTTGTTATAAATTGTGTTTAATTGTTACTTTTCACAGATTTTCCTCTTAATTCTTTCTTTTATTTAGAAATAATTTACAGTACCATTACTTTTTCCATGTTATATGTTCAAAAGGTTTTTTTATAGCTATAGGTTCAAATAAAGTACAAGTTTGTTCTTTTGTGTTACTCACGTGGGACCAAGTGATATACCAGGGGACAATATGTACCAGGGGGAACACGTGTCAGGGCCAGCCTATAGCAGTTAGCATTATATGCCAGGGGGCAAAACGTGCCGGAGGCAACAATTCCTAGTTAGCGGCATATACCAGGGGACAACATGTGCCAGGGGGAGCATATAGTAGTTGGCAATATGTGCCAGCTCAGGGGGAGCATATACAAATTGGCAATATATGCCAGGGGGCAACATGTGCTTGAGACAGCATGTCATAGTTAGCGACAAGTAACAGAGAACAGCATGCGCCAGGAGGCTACGCGTTTCAGGGGGAGCATATACAAATTGGCAATATATGCCAGTGGGCAACATGTGCTTGAGACAGCATGTCATAGTTAGCGACATGTAACAGAGAACAGCATGCGCCAGGAGGCTACACGTTTCAGGGGGAGCATATACAAATTGGCAATTTATGCCAGTGGGCAACATGTGCTTGAGACAGCATGTCATAGTTAGCGACATGTAACAGGGGACAGCATGCGCCAGGAGGCTACGCGTTTCAGGGGGAGCATATACAAATTGGCAATATATGCCAGTGGGCAACATGTGCTTGAGACAGCATGTCATAGTTAGCGACATATAACAGAGGACAGCATGCGCCAGGAGGCTACGCGTTTCAGGGGGAGCATATACAAATTGGCAATATATGCCAGAGGCAACATGTGCTTGAGACAGCATGTCATAGTTAGCGACATATAACAGAGGACAGCATGCGCCAGGAGGCTACGCGTTTCAGGGGGAGCATATACAAATTGGCAATATATGCCAGTGGACAACATGTTGTTGAGACAGCACAGCATGTAATAGTTAGCAACATGTAACAGAGGACAGCATGCGCCAGGAGGCTACGCGTTTCAGGGGGAGCATATACAAATTGGCAATATATGCCAGTGGGCAACATGTGCTTGAGACAGCATGTCATAGTTAGCGACATGTAACAGAGAACAGCATGCGCCAGGAGGCTACGCGTTTCAGGGGGAGCATATACAAATTGGCAATATATGCCAGTGGGCAACATGTGCTTGAGACAGCATGTCATAGTTAGCGACATGTAACAGAGAACAGCATGCGCCAGGAGGCTACACGTTTCAGGGGGAGCATATACAAATTGGCAATTTATGCCAGTGGGCAACATGTGCTTGAGACAGCATGTCATAGTTAGCGACATGTAACAGGGGACAGCATGCGCCAGGAGGCTACGCGTTTCAGGGGGAGCATATACAAATTGGCAATATATGCCAGTGGGCAACATGTGCTTGAGACAGCATGTCATAGTTAGCGACATATAACAGAGGACAGCATGCGCCAGGAGGCTACGCGTTTCAGGGGGAGCATATACAAATTGGCAATATATGCCAGAGGCAACATGTGCTTGAGACAGCATGTCATAGTTAGCGACATATAACAGAGGACAGCATGCGCCAGGAGGCTACGCGTTTCAGGGGGAGCATATACAAATTGGCAATATATGCCAGTGGGCAACATGTTGTTGAGACAGCACAGCATGTAATAGTTAGCAACATGTAACAGAAGACAGCATGCGCCAGGAGGCTACGCGTTTCAGGAGGAGCATATACAAATTGGCAATATATGCCAGTGGGCAACATGTGCTTGAGACAGCATGTCATAGTTAGCGACATGTAACAGAGAACAGCATGCGCCAGGAGGCTACACGTTTCAGGGGGAGCATATACAAATTGGCAATATATGCCAGTGGGCAACATGTGCTTGAGACAGCATGTCATAGTTAGTGTCATATAACAGAGAACAGCATGCGCCAGATGCAGCATTTAGCATTTAGCAGTATGTGCCAGTTAACCTCATTTTTAGGGGTATAAATATATAAAAAACAGAAAATAATATCTAACCAAATTTTAGTATTTTAACTTTTAAATTTTAATATTAGCCCAAAATATTTGTTTAAGGTTTGGTCATTTTTCTGCCATTCAATCTTCATCCACAATAAAACATGAGACAGTGAAAAATTTCAAACTCAAACTCTTAGACTCATTTCAATCGGAGTAATGTTTATTCATACCAGTGAGGACTATTTATGAAACAGATTTAATATATTTAGCTCATGAAATAATCATGCTAGATACATTAAAACATCGAAATTAGTAAAACTCTGACATTTATGAAAGAAAACTGCAAATCATATGATCGCACCATAAAGTAAGATAGTTACTAGGACTCTGACCAGATACTATTAAATGTCCAAATAAATGACTTTCAGGCAAGTAGACAAATAATGTTCTCTATAAGCAATCAATAAATAATTAATCTGAACCATTACCGGAGACCCTGCATGTTTTGTGTCTATAAAACTACCAATATATGATTACAATTTCCAAGGTTAGAAACGTTAACTATGTAAATGTCGATACAGGTTGTTATGATAGTTGAGACACTCTGAGTGATCAGAACAGCTAAATCAAGGATCCAAAAATGTGAAAGACTTTGCTAATTGCGACATGTTTAGCGGAAATAATTGAAAACTGTGTGACATCCTGATCAAACCAGTCATGACTTAAAATTATTATTAAAATCACATGATTTTAAACCATGTGATCTCTAGAGAATTGGTTTTAGAATACAAGCTTTTATATTTGCTTTCATAGTATGTAGTGTGTGTAAACTAGTTACAATATAAACTTGTGTTATATATTTTATTATGAGTATATTTATCTAAACCACAATAGGTATAAATACATAGAATTGACTTGGTCTATCTTTGTGTCCTTTATATCAGAGATACCCCAAATACCGATTTGTATGTAACAGGTTTTTTTCAAATTTTCCCAGTCAAGTTTTGGTTTAAAGAAGCCTAAAACTTAATTGCACGTATAAGATACAAAAAAAGAGAAGTTAGGTGATAGAAGTTGTATTTCTTTTTACAAGTATCGCATTTCCAACATTATGTTAACAATAGTAGTACAGCTTGTTTAGTAAAAATCTAAACAGAGACAGTTAATAATATAAATATATTGAGGAGGTCTTTTAACTAGTCAGTCCATAGATATTTACACTGTCAACACAATATATACACATCTAATAAAAAATGATCACATGCATGTAATGAGGTTATATTGCCTCTGAAGGTAAACAATTTTTGAAATGTTTTTATTACATACTAATTTTATGTAGATGACATATGCAAAACCTAATCACTAAACTATCAATCCAGTGTTTGTAGCTTAGCGAGAAGAAACATCTGAAATCACAAAATGAACAAAAATACTCTTTTCTTTTGATATATTTTAAACAAAAACTGTACTACTAATGCTTCTATAATGTACTATTTTTGAATTTAATTTCATTATAACTTTTGAGTCAAAATTTTTGTATTTTTGCGCAAAATTATTTTTCTTTTAACATAAAATTATTACTTTTTTTGTTTGAAGCTAATATAATGTTAAAGTTCTAAGTTATTAGAATTAGTAGTTTGAATGAAGCAAAATTTGTGTTTAAAAGTTAATAGGCAATTATACTAGAGATGGTAGATATATGGGACAGTTTAACAGGCTGCAGTGGCAAGTTCCTATTGTTAGTTTGGACAATACTCCATCATAGGGATGAAGATATTAACAGTGTGACAGGTTCAAAGTAATAAGAGCTATTATAATGACTCAGTCTAGTGCCTAGTTAATAGAGAATAGTGAGCCTCTCATAGACTATGCCAAAAAGACCTTTGTCTCTTTCCCTCTCCTCAATAGGATCTACAAATTCTCCCCTAATTCAAACATCCTTATGATTATCATTGGCATAACCAAAGGTCTCTCTTACAGCCCAATATATATATATATATATATACTTCTGAGGATATCAGTCAAGTTATTACAAGTCTGAAGAAAAAGAGATTCTTTGTTAATCAAAAGGAGTAATTAGGGGAATATTCTTAAAAGTAATAGTAGGAGTGCTAACCACCCAAAAGCCTCTATTCACCTCATCAGTAATGATAAGGTATAGGCAGTCTAGATTATTAATAAGTTGGTTATCATTTTAAAACCTAAAAGGTTTGGTAACTTTCTTATATCATAAGTCTCCGTTTCTTCCTTGGTAATGTCTATCAGAGATTAATATTACTAATATCGAACATTTTTTCCTTTCCAGCCCAAGTAATTTATGTTTCTTGATCAACATGGAACAACACTATAAATAATTATTATTCTACGGTTCATTGAGAGATATCTGGCAGCTTCCTATCCAAAAATAATTGTTGATTGGGAGTCCTAAATTTTGCCAAACTGAAGTTTATTTAGAGTAGGGATCTTTAACAAGTACCTGGCATCGTATAGGCTCGGGACTGACGGCTTAACGTCCTCTTCTAGGGACGACATGCCTCAGATTAATTCACCTCCCACGTGAATAAATGGATAGCCCAGTGGGTATCGAACCCTGGACCTATCAGTTCAGAGGCGAGTACGCTAACCACTGAGCTAACCTGTCCCCCTGTAATATTTAATTAATTGAGGTAGTTATTGATATCAAGATATTTCTATTTAGGAAATTTTTGAGTACAAGATTCATAGAAAATGTAAGGATGAGTACATGTACAATACATAGACACAGCTTGCTGATCAGCTAAGAGTTGTTGGGAAAGAAGTGTTAGTTGAAGACATCTTACTGTTATTGACCTCAACTTCTTATAAACATCTCATTACATGTATAAAAATAAGACTGGAAAATAAAATGAAATTTGAATATATTAAGAGAAACTTATTAAAAACATATGAAAGAAGAATCGAATCAAAAGGACATGAGGGCCAAGTGGTACTGAAAACTACAGAGAAAAATCAACGGAGAGTTTGATAGTATTATATAGAATTTGTTAGAAATAGAAGAATGATAAAATAAAGAATCGAGGTGAATAAAGTGAAAATAAATTCACAGAAAATCAAAAAGTAAGCAAAAATCAAGTTTATGATTATTTTATAGTTGTAGTAAAGTCTAATTGTCCGGGCTATTTTATCGACTCTGGTGCCCTAAACGGCTCAATCAATAATAAATCTTTTTAAAATAGGAATTTTGGGGCAACAACTGTTAAACTTAACTGGCTAACTAATAGTTAAGATTTTTGATGGAATATTTGTAGTTGTTTCTGTTATTTGGGATGTTTTTATAAAATGTGGAATTTAAAGTAGAAAAATGACTGGAGTACTTTATCTGTCTGATTTTGATTGGAGCTTAATGCCTGTAAAAAAGATTGGTTGAAATAGATTTCTATCTTATTTCATCATTATCATCGACGGCGCTTCAGCTCCCGTAGAGCCTGGGCCTGCACCACAGTCTCCCGCCAGAGTTGTCGGTCCTGGGCCAAGTTCCTCCACCTTCTCACACCCATCCTTCTGAGATCTTCCCCCCCCCCCCACCCCAATCATTCCATCTTAGCTTTGAATGGGACCTGTTAATACGCCTGTTTCTTGATCCAGTAAACCCGTCCGTATTCCGAGGCATCTGTAGTGCTGTCGTAACTTGTTTTGTTTTTTAGAGTGGGGTCGTTAGCCCCCCCCCCCCCCCCCAACTTGGAGGACCAGGGGTTTCCTGTCCTTAGCCTTAAGTAAATCGATACTTAACTACAAAGCAGGAGTGCTAGTTCTGGTCTATCCTAGATATTTTATTTCTCCAGTACCCACCATATCTGGTGAGCGTTCCCCAATCCGCCACCTGGGGAGGTCCCAGATGGGAGACCATCAACTCCACAAGGGTTCTGTATTATATTATTTGCAACAAAAAAAAAAAAAAAAAAATTGGGTGAAGAAAAACAAAATAAATTAGCCATTTACATTTAATTACAAAGAAAACAACAAGTTTAAATGCCTTGAAAATGCATACTTAAATGACATATATGCTTTGAACATCGAAATACGAGTATAAATAAAATAATATAGTTACAGGAACGTACATCTTGTACAACAAGGTATATAAGTTGTACAACGTTTAATAATACTAATGTGTAAATTACACAAATAGTGTAACCACAAAGAATTGACAGCAGAGGATTAAAAGTTGGGGAAATATTTTAAATGGGCTTGTGTGAGCCTATAAAATCAACATCAAATAATAACCGATATATACAAGCTATTATTGATGAGATAACCAGGTTTTGGATTATGGTAAATTATTATTATTAAATCTTCCATTTATATAGACGTTGATTGGGCAGGCTATATTAAAGATTGCATATCAACTACACTATACCTATTAAAGTGAGTAATTCATTTGCTATTTTAGAAAGTAAAAAAACAAATTACTACATCTCTATAGTCTGCAGAAGCCATATTTATAGCAGTTTATAAGGCTTGTTAAGAAGGATTGCAATTAATCCAGTTATTAAAATCAATGTTTATCCATATTCAGCAATCAACCTGAATTTATGAGGACGATAAAGGTTGCATTACGGTTAACAGCAATTCTAAACCAATTGGAAATGTAAAAGCATTGATGTAAAATATAATTGGATATGTAATTGAAATAAAATACTTTGTGATTAAAAATATGGAAACAGATATTTTTAGAAAACTTTTTTTATAGTCTGCAATTTGAAATCTTGTTTTAAAACGTATTTTAATACGTAATTTTAGTTGTGATGAGGAGATAGATGCAACTAACTAATCGATGTTATTTGTAAGCAGCCTGATCATTTCTTTTTCACTGTTGTGAATAAATTCAATAACTTTTAGTTTTAAAATATAAAAAATAAGAAATACAATTTTTTTTTAATCAAATTGGAATGTAGTTGATGAATATATGAAAAAAAAATGGGCAAAATTTCATTCAAGACATTTGATAAAACAAATTTTTAACGATTATATTCTACCAGATGGATTGAAGACTCCAAAAAGGAGGTGTTCCATTGAATCATAGATGACGAGATATAAGGGGAATACTTTTATCCTTTACCCCAAAAAAAAAAAAAAAAATTGAAAGAAAGTGGAGAGGAAAATGCTTCAAAGGAGTTTTAATTTATCAAAACTTTTGCAAAGTTGGTCATGGTTTTTCAACAAAAAAAAGAGAAAAAAAAAGTAAGAGAAAAAAGTTGTTTTCTATTCAATGTCAGAATGTTTGCTAAATTAAAATTTGATATTTTAATTTTTTTTTTTCTTAAATGTTGTTTGATGGAAAAAATTTGTTGAAGGACCTTTGTAACAAGGACTTAAAATTATGAGTTTTTAATGGGTATACAGAAATGAACCACAAAAAATAAATGTGTTAGATATCAGCTAATCTTTTGTAAAATCATTTATGATGCATTAAACCAATTATTTATATCTGCGAATCATTTAGATAAAGTGTTAATCATTAAAAATAACTAAATACAACAGTATATCCGTAATATCTACATACTGTTTTATTTAGCTACAGTATTCCTTATTTTAACAATATTTTTTATTAAATACTTGTATATTGTCAGTTCCACAGAATTAATTTGAAAACACGTTAGTAAATGATATCGTATATTATTTATCTTGTATATTAGAGTCGGAGTTGGCCGGTAGGTTTTGAATGTTGTTCATATGCAAATTGAACTGATCGGGGATGCTGAAGTTATATAAACTTAACAAACCTGTGACAATTGTTCTGAAATGGTATAAACGCAGTGGGTATGATTATTCATCTTGAAGATGGACAATGTCCGAAACCAGTCGAAGAATTCTTACTTTAATATAATAGCTAAGATTGTATCATTTATTGTAATGAAGTTTAGGCAACCCCTCAGCAAAGGAGAGCTATGGCAAAACTGTTTTGTGACTTTATCAAGAAGAAAATAGAAAACATTTGAAATGAAAATCCGAAGATTGAAGACTATTAATTAAAAAATCTTCAGGAACTTCGGGTAAAGGTGTCTGACTGGAAGATAAGAAGTATTAAGAAGCAAATAGCAGGATTTAATTAAAAATTGGAAATTGAAAATACCTGTGTGTTATACTTAAAACTATTTATAGATATCTTGAGATATAAAAAAGAAGCAACTTTTCTATTTCAGTGATTATAAACTGATCAGTGTGCCAGTTGACTAAATATACATCATTCAAAAACACAAAGTCATTTGAATTTCCCTGCACTGTGTAATGCCAGTTTTAAACTTTACGAACGCTTAAGCTCGTTTGTGTTTGGTACACAAAGAGAGTTTCACCGTTTTCAATGTAATCTGCACGCCGCCATGGCGACGTGACAAGTCATTTGTCAACATATACGTACATACAGTCAACATTATACATACATATACGTATACTTTACGTACATACCACGTACACAGTGGTTTTATACATATAAAAGGAATGTATATATATACATATATATATAAATATATATTTATGTTATGTTGCCAACATACGTGGCAACACATTCATCAAACATTAAGTGTATAAGGGGCGATTTATTTATGAATTCAGATTATAAAGCTAATCTATCCAATCATTTTCGGGTCATCGGAAGTAAATTTGTAAACAATATATAGGCTAGCTTAGTGGTTACGTGCTCACCTCTGAACTGATAGGACCGGGGTTCAATCCTCACCTGGCTCTCGATTTATTCACGCGGGAGGTGAATAAATCTGAGCACGTCGTCCCTCAGAGAAGGACGTTAAACCGTCGGTCCCGAGCCTGTACGATGTCAGGTACTCGTTAAAGATCCCTACTCTAAATACATTTGAGTTAGGCAAAATTTAGGACTCCCACTGTAGAATCAATCTTCATTGTGTAGTATCACAAAGTGCCAATTGTGTGTTCCTACGTGTGTTCCCTTGTGGGACTGCCACTCCAACCTAACCTAGAGAAAATTTAGGACTCCAATGTAAAATCAATCTTCAATGTGAGGAATCACAAAGGACCAATGTTCGGTCTATGTGTATCCCTTGTGGGCTGTCACTGCAGCCTAACCTAATGCGGGGGCCAGAATCTCTGTTTAATCTCTAAATTCTATATAAAACTCATATAAATTACTATTTCTTGCCTGGAGAGTGATCATGGGACTAGCATCCGTGTTGTAGCTCTAGACCCTATATTAAATATATATACCTAACTGATTCTTGTATATTTGACGAATATTTTTGGTACCAGGATCTGCGTTGCATCAAAAGCTTTTCAAGTCTTCCAACAAACTACTGTGTCCCATTTCTTTTGCATTCGAGTTGAGAGTAACTTGCCTCATGCTTCATGAAATCACTATTCCTTTTTTTTTGTCAGAAATTCTTAAATTGAAATTTAAAACTCATAGTCCCATGTGTTTGTGTTCGACTTTTTTTTATATATTTGATATAACTTTGATATATTCATAAATAATAATTTGATATTATTAATTTTATTATAATTTTATAAGATTTATAAATTTTATATTTTTATTTTATTTAAAGTTATAATTTTATTATAACTTTTAAAACTATATGCTTGATATAGTTTAAAATATATACTATGATAGAAATTACAAAAAGATCTGTTCACCATAAATGATATTCTTAGTCAAATTTAATTTAGAAACCTTGTAAACTCTTTTGTAAAACACATATTTTTATAGAAAATCATTTATTATAATTTATCGCAGAGGAAGTAGACAATTAATATTTAAATAAATACCTTATCAGCTATAATTTAGTGTCACAGTTTGCTAAATGGGAGATAATTTATGTAATTAATAAAACAATAGCAAGGTAAACTAAATAAATCAATATGTTTTCTCTTATCACTGATGTTGAATATAACAAGACTTGGCCCTCTGATTTAAGAACGTCGGCTTTCATTACCTTCAAATTTATTTCTACCTTACTTTATAACATAGAAATTATCATTTAATTTTGTAAGATCAAACTGTAAGATATCTGACAAAAGAGGTGTTTTTTAGTGTCAATCAGAGGAAAATAAAATTATATTCCAGCGTTCAAGGTGAATATATTGATTAACAGAAACGATTCTTTTTCAGTTTAATACTGGTGTCAGTATACTTTATTTTATGCTATGTATAGTATTTGTGTTACTCAAATTTTTGTTACGAGTATGTATTTAGTTTTACAGATGTTTTCACAGAACCACACCTGTTGAACCTCTATCCCCTTCAATCTGATATATATATAGTGTTAGGTGTTATGGGGTAAAAGTCAAAGTAACATTATAATGCAAGTGTCACCACACTGCGGGAAGTATATGATGCCTAAGCACTGACAAGTCCTGCGTATAGGATGACAAACTACTGAAAACAAGTCGCTTGGACTACGTATAGGTTGCTTTAGCCCTGTCAACAAGTCGGTTTGGACTACGTCTAGGATGCCTAAGCACTGCCAATAAGTCGGTTTGGACCAAGTATAGGATACCAAACCACGGACAAGTCGGCTTGGACCATATATAGGGTGCCTAAGCATTGACAAAAAGTCAGTTTCGACTACGTGCAAGGGCGCCTAAGCACTGACAACAAGTCGGCTTGAATCACATATAGGGTGCCTAAGCATTGACAATAAGTCAGTTTCGACTACGTGCAAGGATACCTAAGCACTGATAACAACTCGGTTTTGACCACATACAGGGCGCCTAAGTACTGACAACAAGTCGGCTTGGATCACATATAGGGTGCCAAAGCATTGACAATAAGTCAGTTTCGCCTACGTGCAGGGCGCCTAAGAACTGAAAAAAGTCAGTTTCGACTACGAAAAAGGGTGCCTAAGCACTGACAACAATTCGGTTTGGACTAAGTACAGGGTGCCTAAGCACTGACAACAATTCGTCTTAGACCACATATAGGGCGCCTAAGCACTGAAAAAAAGTCAGTTTCAACTGCGTACAAGGGCGCCTAAGCACTGCAAGTCGGTTTGGACTACGTGCAGGGCGCCTAAGCACTCATAAGAAGTCGACTTGGACAACAAAAATGTTTGTCTTTACAAGATGTCTTATTCTGAAGACACATTAAACAACAGAGACTTCTGATGTAAGTAATGACTGTTTTGAACCTAAAAAGTAGAATCATATATCATGAATATGATATAAAAATCAATAACTTAAAATGAAAGAAGTAAAATGACAATTAAAATGAAGTGAAGAAGGAATTACGTTACATAAGTAAATTAATATTGTGTAGTTTTCTTTCTGATATATTACATATCGTACAATTGATTAAGACTAAAAATACCGTGACTTGATTGCAGGAGATTGAAATCAGATGGCATGTCATTGGATTAACTGGAATAACTACTTCTCAAGTTTTGTAAACCTCTTTTGTATTTGATTGATAATTAAGTTTAAAAATTTTGAAGTCCATTGTTCTGGAAACAAGGATTGGGTATAATAATATCCCAATAATTATTTCAGACTAACAGGCTATCATATCTGATCTGAGCTGGTTTTAATGGAATATAATAGAAACTCAATTTACTTCTCTAAAATCGTTAAGGAACAGTTTCATCCCCGTTTATATACTCCGTTTATATACTCAAGGTTATTCCATTTAATTGTTTATTTATCAATTAATTTTTGTTGGACATTAACAATTATATATAAAGCTTATTAAATTCTAAGAATTGCTAGCTGGCCCTTCAAACTTCATACTGCCAACTGTCGGTGAATTTCATGTTACATTTAGCTAACTTTAATTTGGTATTCAATTATTAACATGGTAGCTAACCCAACAAACGGTGTCCTGTTTTATCTGTAAATATTCAATTCGATCAGGGATAAAAAATAAGATTAAAAAATCTGTAGTAACCTAAACTCAGCTTTCTTATGAGTAAGCATAATATCAAACTTGTTAACAACCAAGTTATATTTGTTTGATTAGTCAAACACTTGTTCGACAACCATCCAACACACCATAGAATGAATCAGAAAATATATGTTCGATTGGGGTTAATTTTTTACATTTCACAACTTTATTCTTATCATCTTAACTCATTAAAACATATCAAAGTTGTTTAATAAACCTCTAAATAACAATTTTATTTCACTTGTCTAAGTCAATGTAAACCATGTAAATAAATGGTCATAAATCCGACCAGTAGGGTTGGTGATTCATTATTCCAAAACAAAATGTTAGTTTTTATAGTAGATAAGGCGTTATTTATATCAGGTTCTGGAAGCCTATTGTAAGCAGGTCCCTTTTGTCCAGAGCATAGCACTTGGACCTCTAAGGCTAAGGTCATGTGTTTGATTCCCACGAAATCCTAATTTTATTATTTATTTAGTTCAGAAAATGCACGGTGACAAGAAAACAAACAAATAAACAAGATCGGTCATCATAGTTTTATAAGTATATAGATTAGTTTAGAAATTGTTTATTATTCTGATAAAGCCAAAGTTATCATCATATTTTTTTTCACTCTTTGCTATATATTTTCCACCCTAGAGTTCAGAAAACCAAACACAGGGATCATATTTTCTAACATATAAGTTAGAGTATATCTAGGTAATTCTGTCTACGGAATCTATGCAATTATACTTGGTAAGAATAACCGTAATACTAATCTGGTTTTCATTTGTTGCTGTTTTTATTTACAACAGTCGGTATGTTTAGAAACATCGTGTTTATGGGCTTCAGATTTAATTTAATCATTAAATTTTTATATTGAATTTGTATGGATTTTTAATTTGTTTAAAATTGTGGTTGTTTACACTTTGATTGTTGAAAACATTGCAATTATCAAAAAACTATTAAAAGAACGAAATATGATAAAATCACAGAGAGAAAACTCACAAAATAAATGGCATAATTAAAATAGGTGGCAAATAAGAAATGAGACGAACTTTCCTCTCCTAGAGGACCACTAAAGATGGTTTTTAAATGATGGCATTGAAAACAACTATTTAATAAACTTGCAGATTTTACTATTGGTATAACAGGAAAACATATATAAAACATGATATGGTCTGGAAACGAAGTAAGGAGCGTATACGTCACTAACAGGTGAATCTCAAAATGTTAACAAAGGGTAAATGAAAATTTTGTAGTCAAACGACTGGATTCCGTGATATATATATTATTAAATATAATAGTGAGTTTATATCTGTCGTAGTTATATGTATGTTCATTTTCATTCGATATCAAATCAATGTAATATAAAACATCAATATAGAAAGAATTATAATGAAATCTCTTCCAACCACATTTGATGTGGTCAAATGAAATAGGGGGAGAAAAAATGAACATTCTACAGAACCTTTTCAAAGAGAAAGCTTTATTGATGCGAAAAGGAGTTTTAGCAGAATGAAATAGTGAAGAGTGACTGAATGACTTTGCATTGATTTTGCCTTGCTACAATAGAGTTTCCAATAACACACTGAGCTGAGCCCAAAAACGCAATGCTCAATCATCACCGATACATTCAGTTAAAAAATAACTGTAACTTGTATTTAATAAAGATTTTATCAAAAACAAGCAAGTCGTAGTGAATAGATGAGAAAGATTGGATCTGAGCAGAAAATTATCAAATACTTTATATTCATGGTTTTGTTAATATTATCTTTGAAATAAAAACAAAACTCATATAACAACTTAAGGTCTCTTATAACAACTAATAGACTGTTATAAGAACTAATACTATAGTCCCTTATAACAACTAAAAGTCTCTTATAACAACCAGTTGTCTCTCACAAGGACTAATAAGATCATATAACAACTAAAAAGCCTCTTATAACAACGAATATTCTCTTATAACAATAATGACCTCTTATAACAACTAAAAGTCTTATGACCACCAGTAGTTCCTTACAAGGACTAATAAGCTCTTATAACAGGTAAAAAATCCCTTATAACAACGAATAATCTCTTATAACAACAATGCCCTCTTATAGCAACTAAAAGTCTCTTATAACAGCTAATACTCTCTTATAATTACAAAGACCTCTCATATCAACTAAAAGTGTCTTATATCAAATTAACTAATAGTCTCTTATATAAACTAATAGTCTCTTACAAACACTAATAGGCTCTTATAACAACTAAAAGTTAATACTAACTCTAAAGATACTATCTGTTTACTCGATGTGAAGTCTGTCTTCACCAAGGTACATGTTGAACACAATTCAGTGTATTTTTAATAAAGTTTATCAAGAGAAAGCATGAAAGATGTGATTTAACAAGTGCACATGTAAGTATAAACGAAAATAAGTTACAGTTTACGAGAAGAAGACTTCAAAAGACACATAGAAAGAACTGATAAAACTGACTTTTATATATTGACTCATTACCTCATTAGAAAGTGGAAGTGATATCCAAGGCCTTCATTCAAACACTGACTTGATTATTCTTTAAATCTATATAAATAAAATAATGATTTTGTCTGTACATTGCTTAGAACTGACTCATTTCAAGTTTTCTTTACGTTTCATACATTGGAGAAACCGAATTCACCCTTAGAAAAATTTCTGTCGGTTTGTAGGTTTGTCTGCAAAATTTTGTCACAAGTAAACTCAGCCACCATGAGACATAGCAAGCTGAAACTTTGACACTAGATTTGTGTAGGTCTAACTTAAAAAATAGGCTCTGAATAGATTGATGATTCAGTGCAGAAGAGAATTTATGTGGCTTTAAACTGTATTTTGCTAACTTCACAGACAAGTTTATTTTGAAAATACACAGTTGTGGTAAGTAGGTATTGTTGTTGATTTTAATTTCATTGGAGCATATGAATATATTGCGTATTTGACATCAATGAAAAGGTGTTTCCCAGGGTTGAGGATTTACTATCTATTAAGAATAAATAGTTTTGTGAACGAGCAATTCTCAGCACTTAATATTAACAGGCAGGAAAATCAACAAAGAAGTTCTTACGCTATATCATACCAAGGAAAGAGCTTACAAGTCAGTAAAGAGAGTGATTAGTGATGAGGAAGCATTTCATTATCTAACTGAATTTCTTTTTCCTGGACTGCCCACTCATGAATAAAAACTTAAAGTAGGAGCACCAATCATACTGCAATTTAGTAGCAGTAACAAATTTCATGTTACGAAACATGAGTACCCCAAAACTGTGTAACGGCACACGACTTTGAATTTGATAGATGTGTCATAGAGGCGGACATTATGACTGGTGTGGAATTCATTTCGAGCCACTATCCATTTTCGTTCAAACGATTGCAAAGTGCCGTCAGAGTCTGTTTCGCAATGACGTTAACTAAGTCGCAAGAGGAAACTTTATCTAAGGCAGGAATTGAAGTGAGTAAGACCAAGTTTTTCTTAAATGGTCAACTGTAGTTTGCTTGCTGAAGAGTCAGAGGTTCCAACTCTTTGTTGTTCCATGAACCTGAATGAGAGACATCTAATGCAGTGTACACAGAAGTATTTGTTTAACACTACACTAATAATGGTATTTTCTACTATTCTATAATTTGTAATGATATTTTGGAATACCAAGTACAATCGAATTTTTGATTCCGTCAAAGACGGGTAGGTTTGTTAGTAACCAATATAAGGAGAAAAATGTACACTGAAGAAAATTATATATACCGGTGTAACGATTTTGAATGAAACAGATAAACTAAGACTAGAAACACTTTAAGAAACAAGAAAGTACTCTTTGTCTGGCCTTTAGGAACCAGCCCTTTAGTGGCACCCTGACACTACAAAAATCTTGTATATCATAGTACCTCATGTTAATTTGAATACTAAAATACATAGGGATCTGTAAAGCATTGCTGACCAATTATAATAGTATGATTACAATTAAGCAGGGCTGTGCAGTCGAACCTCTTAGGGCAGACTGTGACTCCAGCCCTTCTTTTTATTATTAAAAAACAGATGACAGGTGTATAATAATATTAATTAGTACTTTGTAAGAATAATTAGCCATTTATAATAAATAATAAGTGAAATTTTAATAACCGCAAAGAGCAATAAAACTATAATAACTGAATAGTAACCCTGGACTAACGGATTACCTGCTACACTTGTCGACTTTGTTTACATTTATTTACATTGTTTACATAGACTTAGAATTTTTAAACTAAATAGACTGAAATAAAATTGATATTTGGAGATTTACTGACATAATTTGAAATTATTTAATGACTTCATGTAACACCTAAGAAGAAAAAAAAATCTACACCAATCAAACCTATAATTTCTATGTGTCCATGGTATGATAGATTTGTCTATCAAAATATTCCAGTCAGTCTATATGTTGCACCCTTGAACAAAATTTCATATAGGATGTATATTTTCTTGTATTTACAAATGGTATTATCTTTGAGTAATATGAAGCCTAAGAAATAGACTCTGTTGTTGTATATTCCAAAAAGGATATTAATTTTTAGTTAATTTCTCGGTGATATTTTTTTGTTAAATGTTTCTGACAAAATACGAATATTTTATAGTCTTCAAAGGGAAACTTAGGCTTAATTATTCAATTTAAAAGGTGGTCAGATAAACAACATTTAAATGTAACAGATCCACTGGCCATGTAATGTTTCAGATGGCCATGAAAGAGTTCCACTGACTATGGTAACAAAAGTCATGTTCTCCTGTAAGAGATTGTTTCGTTACACTTTTTTTTTCTTTGCATTTCAAAAGTGTTATTACTGCTGTGGTAATACCAAAGATATTACCAAAGATATTACCAAAGATATGTTTCGGTTATATGATATACCAAAATAAGCATTTATATTGATAACTGGTTCAATCACATCTGTACTACTTCCAGGAATGAAGGAATAATAAACATCTCCTATTTAGGCATTTATATTTTGTTTAAATAGCACATTATATAACCAAGAATTCTGATATTATATTTATTATAGTAAAGTTGAGTGTAGGCCACACCAGATTTTTAATTATTAATCTTTTGAAACACTGACAGCCAAGGCCCGATTTTTTGTATTAAAATAAATATTTTGTGTTGTACCATCAAATGTCCAATGCTGGTACATCATTTTTCCGAAGGGAAAAATTCCCACTTGGACCACTTAATCATGTTTTATTATTTTGTTCTTTTTCATGTGCACAAGTAGGTTAGGTTAGGTTGCAGTGGCAGTTCCACAAGCGAACACACTTAGGCCGAGCATTGGCCCTTTGTGATACCTCACAATGAAGATTGATTTACAGTGGGAGTCCTAAATTTTGCCTAACTCAAGTGTATTTAGAGTAGGGATCTTTAACGAGTACTTGACATCATACAGGCTCGGGACCGACGGTTTAACGTCCTTCTCCGAGGGACGACGCGCTCAGATTTATTCACCTCCCGCGTGAATAAATCGAGGGCCAGATGAGGATCGAACCCCGGTCCTATCAGTTCAGAAGCGAGCACGTAACCACTGAGCTAGCCTGGCCCCTAAATGCACAAGTAATTTAAATAGGTTAGTAGTTGGAGTCTTGAGTCAGCTCCGACTCCGACCCCACAACCCTGATTCTTCCACTAGAATACTTATTAAGTAGAGATCTGTACAGCATTGCTAATCAAGTGTATTAGTATGATGACAACTAAGTTATACCATAAGATGGATGTAACTAAAAAACATTCAAGAAACGTCAGCAACACTGCATTCTTTAGAGATAGTCTGGTAAAGATCTAAAAAAAAAACATAGGTTATAAAGCAGATAGGAACTGCTGTTTAAAATCTGAAAGTGACGCACTTGATGCTCCTTCAAGTGGAAAACACTCGACAAGTAATACCTAGAGAAAAAACTAACTTATATATTCTGTTGATATTCAGTTTCATCTAGGAAATAATCATACATCAGCTTTTAAATATAATGAAGCATAACCCATTAGGTATGTCAACACTTATTTTAAGTGGCTTAATTATTTATTCAACATTTATTTTACAAATAAATAACCTAATTAATAACTCTACTCTTTTGTAATGTAGATTTTATACAAAATAATTTTAGGGTGATATTTTTTATATCATTATCACAATCTAATTATAGCATATTCTATTTAATTATATATATATATATATATATATATATATATATAAACAAATATTTGGCTCTACAAATAGAACAAATAATTGTAGAGTTTTCAAGTTTCTTGACCAGTGGGCTTAAGTTGAAGTGTTTTGGTTATTCACCAGTAGAGGTCGTTCACAATAATGGTCACTTCAAAGTACCCCAATTCTTTGCTTATGTTTCACTGCTACCCTTAGGCGTTCGATTCATCCCTTATTTACACTCTTTCAACCCTTTCTTTCTTGACAACATTTTTTTCTATTTTTTTTTATACATATTAGTTTAAACAACTATTTATATTTTATGTTTTTTTTATTTTTAGGTAATTTTTTATGAATACCCCCCTCCCCCCCAATTTACATAGGAATAATCTTTCTAAGCGTTTTCTAATGATCTTCAAACATCATTTTAAGACTGAAGACTGTAGTTCTTTTATCAGAACTTATGTAGTCAATATACTATTGTGAATATCTCTGAATATTTCTTACATACACCCATAGATATGGAGTCTATAGATTAGTTGTCGTCATCATAATTTAATCAGAATTATAAATTTAAGGTAAACATGATGAACAAAAATTTTCGTCTTTTTTTATAGTCATGATATTTTCTACATCGCCAATCATTTCTGAACTTACCTTTTTTAATGTAAACTAAAAGATGTTTTAATTATTTATAACTCAACATTTCCATATCTCGACTACATAAATTCTACACTATTTTTCTTTATCAAGGTTTCGTTCAGAGTCAAAAAATTCTCAAAAAACATCTTTCGTCTAAAAAGCAAACTTTTTGTCTATATTTTTAGACTTCATCATGGCTGTATCAAGACAGATTTAAATACAATATATTAGCATAAGCAACTAAGTTAAATTGCTATATATACCAAGGTTATAATATATAGCCACATAAATAATGTAACTTATTTTCCATGTTATTGTAATATTCTTTAATAATGCAGCCCTGAAGGTGTCTACAAATATATACGAAACTTTGGCTTAAGGGCGCTTTTTTTGAGAATTTTATTTATGCTGGACAAAAACCTTGATAAAGAAAAATTATTTATTGTTATAACTTTTATTATTAAATAATACTGACATTCTTTTATAAATAACAACTGTTACTGACTTATTTACAAATAAGTTAATATTAACTTATATTAAGTTATATTTAATTAAGTTATAAGTTAATGTTTAGTTAGTTATGTTATTAAAAAATAAGATAAATTATTAACAAAATTTATAATTAAAACATATTTCGGCTAATGAAGCTATTTTCAGATCACTTTTGACTAAAAAAATAATTCAGTTTATCACATTGGTCAGGTAACCATTAAACTATGTTCAGTGTTATACATACGTTGAGTGTAACAGGTGTCATAAGTAACACATAAATTACGTACAATATGTGTCATATATGTGTTATGTGGGGTGTATGAAACTTATGTGTCATATGTAACAGTTGATACAAGAACTCTATCCAACGACCAACCAATATTTTATGTGCACAGCAGTGCACGTCGTTATTAGCAGTTCCGGACCAAATGTCCACTGCTGATAAATTCTCATCCTGCTGTTTTTGTTTTGGTCAGTAAGCATTGTCAATACTGGGGATCTCAGTCTGTCTGGGGAAAGGAGTCGTATTCGTAGTCCTATTGCCTTGCTGCTTTGTATTGTCTGAGGTGCTGCATAATTTATAAGTCATCAGATCGTTATATTTAGCTCAGGAAGGGAGGTATTAGGACCCATGGGATTGCGAAAGGTTGTATGTTGGATTTAGTTTTCAAACAAGAAGATTTGGATGGATGGGCAGTTTTTTTATCTACATTGCTGGCAAGTCGACTAATGTAGCAATCAATAGATTCTCAACTTAAATCATGTAAGAACTGCATGGAATTAGAATACATTTTGATAAAAAAAATATATAAATTAATTATAGTGGATATTATCAGATGAAAGGCATGCACACTATAATGATGTAATAACTGCGTTCGCAGCTTAACCATTGCCAGAATATTGATAATTACTACAAATCAATGTGAAAAAGAAGTTGATTTGTTGAAGTGAAAAAAAAGGACCGACCTTGAAGCTGATTGGATTAAACGAAGCTGAAAGCTGATTGGTCTATGAGCAGCTTGAAGCTAAAAATCGAAACACAGTTTGAAGCTGATTGGTTAATCCGTAGCTTTGAACTGGTCAACTACGGCCCACAGGTTAGTGTAAGCCAAAAGAGATGAGTTTTAAATCAGTAAATGATGAAACTGCTGAATACTTTAATCAAATAAATCTGTAAGAAGATTAGTCGTCTTATTAAAATAAATGCATATACACATAAATATATGAACTCTGAAAGAATCATATAAAATAAAACAAAAAGTTTGAACAAAATAGAATGGCTACTTACCGAATCAACCTTTTATTTGGACTACCATCAGAGAGAAAAGAGTTAGCGAACAAGTTCATCAGTTAAGTACAAACTAAGAAACTGTAAGTCCATTATTCTGTTTTAAGATAACCACTACTTGTATATAAATATATATAATTAAATATTCTCTTATATCTATCACATATATTCAACTCTATTTTTATTTTTCATCGAGGTTAAGTCCAGCGTCTAACAGTAAAACACCTTTAAGCCAACGTTTCGTCTATATTTGTCGACATCTTCAGGGCTACATGAATACAGATACTAATTAAATGTCATAATGTGTCATATGTGACATACGGCAACTTATGTGTTATATATTACAGTTGATACAAGAACTGTATGAAATTAACATACATTTTGTTAAATAAAAAATGGATAAATTAATTATAGTGGTTTTTCTATGTTTTTTGCATGTTATTTTAATTAATTTTCTTATTATGTAGCCCTGAACAAGTCTAAAAATATAGATAAAACGTTGTAGTAAAGCTGTTTTCTGTCTGACGCTAGACCAAACCTCGATAAAAAAGATGAATAATTATATATATACATTATATATATATATATATATATATATATATATATATATAGTTCAATGTATATAGAGAAACATGGAGAAATTAAAAACACACATGTACAGTCTCTAAGTGTGTCTCTAAGAGAGGGAAACCAAGCGCACTGGTACAGTACTCTCTTATCTCTCCTGAAGACGGTTCAACCGAAAATTAGAGACTGTAAGTGTGTGTTTTTAATTTCTCTATGTTTCTTTATGTACATTGAACTGTGTTTGTCAATTTCGGATCATATTTTTATCGAAAAAGTGTATACATATATCAATATATATATATATACGCAGTGACACATAAACAGAAACACAACAAACACTCACTTTTCAATATTTCGACCGTAATGGCGGTCGTCCTCAGGAGAAGAAGTGAATTGACGGAGGGACGACAGTCAACTAAAGAACTCACTGGGTGAGGGCTAAAGCAGTGCTGCCGCAAAGGAGACAAATAAAAAAGGAACTAGGAAGTCGAGAGCAAAAAGAAAAAAAAAATGTTTTTGAAAGGTAGAAAAAGGTTAAGAAAAGAAAAAATAAAGAAAATATATAGAAAAAAAAAGTATATATATATAAATAAATAAAAAATATTTAAAATAAATAAAAAACTAACGATTTAAATTCAAGCCAGGTTTCGAGCGTGCCCCCAGGAGCCAAATGTGGGCTTCCTCAGAAGCTTTTAAAGTAACTTGTCTGTTATCACTGGGGACTTGTTTAAGAAATAAGGTCGAAATATTGAAAAGTGAGTCTTTGTTGTGTTTCTGTTTATGTGTCACTGCTTATTTTAATTGTTATTTGTCCTGCCGTACCGTTTTTCGTTTATCATGGTATATATATATATATATATATATATGTTGATATAGCTTCTCAACCACTGATTTTAAAGAAATTACACTCCTGTTTATACGCCGACTTGTTTTCATTTGTTTATATTGATTAGTTATGCATTTTGCAATTGTTTCACTACTTATGTCGTTAATAAATTGTTTTTAACCTTGAAGATGCCAAACAATTTTTGGCGAAACGTCGGTGTATAAGCAGGAGTGTAGTTTCTTGAGACCAAAAATCCTCAAGAAACCTTTCTTTGAAGTATATATATCAATGATCAAACAAACCACAATAAGAAAATGGGAAAACAAGACTAAAATCTTTCCACCGTAACAAGCGGTCTTCGTCAGAGTCAGAAACCCAACTCAGTTTGGGTTTTAGTTTTTAGTTTTAGAAAAACTAAGCATTAGTTTTTTAATTTTAACATTAAAAATTATTTTACAAAGAAAAATAGTCTGTGGATTTCAACAACAACTGTCTAGTTTGAATGAACACGTGACACAGCAGGTCACGTAAACTAAAGTGAATGAACAAGATAATAAGCATGTCGACCAACAAAACAAATATTTACACTGTAAAATATTATACCAATATAACTTCCACTGTGTTCTTTATCCTATTGTTTTCTCTTTTTTTCCCAACTTCCTGAAGTTTCAACTAGTTACTACTTATTTTCTATAGAATAAATAATATATCGACTGAGTTTTCATTGAACAGGTAAATTCATTGGAAACATACACTAATATGAAATGTTTTCATCGCTGAAGTTTTGTTGCTTGATATCAAATCATTGACACTTTCTCTTATTTCACTTCAGCTTTCAGTCTTAATAAATACCTCAACAATATATCTATAGCCACTGTGTTTTGAAATATTCACAGAATAAGGACAGTAATCTTTCACTCCTTTAATGTTATTTCAAGCCGGATGTTTATCAATTAGGATTAGAGATTACTGGTAGAGACTCTGTTTTTGTCAATAGGGAAATTCCTTCATTACACAAAATATAGTTAAAGATTAAATATCTATGATAACATTTTGATGTTGAAATCCGTAATTTCCAAGTCAATGTATTCAGGAATAATCAATAGTTTATGGATTATTGTTAATTATGTAAATTGATGGTGAAATTAATTACATACAGTGGATACTTAATAGAGAAAGCTAAATAGAGCAATTAGACTACCTGAAAGTGTCGTTTACATTGGCCCTTTACTATTATAAACATTGAGATCTCTGTGCAAGACTAACTAGAATAATGTTTTCAAATTAAGAAATAATACACCGTATAATGAGATTTACATAAACACTTCAGTTTACAAACTATCCATATAAAAAAAAAAAAAAAAAAAATGAATAGCCAGATATATATAACTATTGAACAAAAACTGCATAAAATAGAGAACTGGAAAATATACTTATGAGATTTAATATTACTTCATAAAAGTTTATCAAAAAAAGGATTATAAAATTAGAATGGAAGAACATAGAAGAAACTACTGAACTTCACTTCTTTGTTTTGATACTCGTCGTTATCAGGAAAAGTAATAGACTAGAAATAACTAATCAATATATGTTCAGAATTTAAATGATACGTCACCTGTCTAAGAAAATAGGTTTAAAATAAATCAGTTCATTTTAATTATATATCATATATATATATATATATATACTTAAACTAAACTGTGACACATATACATAAACATAACAAATACTCACTTATCATTATTTCGACCGTAATGGCGGTCGTCCTCAGGAGAAGAAGTGAATTGACAGAGGCACGGCAGACAGCTCGTATATATATATATAAACAAGATTTTACATAAACACGTGAAATAATAATCAATGATCAAACCAAAATGTAAAATGGGAGAACAAGGCTAAGATCTTTCAATCGTAACAAGCGGCCATCGTCAGAGTCAAAAACCCAACTGCTTTGTGTTGGGTTTTATATATATGTGTCACAGATGATATATATCAATGATCAAACCACAATAAGAAAATGGGAAAGCAAGACTAAGATCTTTCAACCGTCACAAGCGGTCTTCGTCAGAGTCAAAAACCCAACTTTGATCATTGATTGTTATTTCACGTGTTTATGTGAAATCTTTTTACAGATATATATATATATATATATATATATAATATATACGAGTTCGAGATTAACAAAGAGCAACACACAAAGTAGGGAAACACACTTACAGACTCAAATTTTCGGGTAATCCGTCTTAAGGAGAAAAGAGAATGGGAGACCAAGCACGTTGTAGACGCAACGGCAAGTAAGTCTACAACTTGCAACGGGTTACTTGCCGTTGCGTCTACAACGTGCTTGGTCTCCCATTCTCTTTCCCCTGAAGACGGATTACTCGAAAATTTGAGTCTGTAAGTGTGTTTCCCTACTTTGTGTGTTGCTCTTTGTTAATCTCGAACTTGTATTGTGTCCAGTTTGGATCGTGTTTCGTTTTATCAGTGAAATATATATATATATATATTGAGATATATAAATCAAGCGATTATAAAAAGAAGTTTTCTTCTTCAGCTGTTGATGAAGAGTCAGTTCTGTTGTGGTTTTTTTCGCCTTCTTTTTTTTTAATTATTTGATAAATTGTTATAAGGACTGTTATTTACATATGTATAATGCATAATAATATATATTTACATATTTTTTACATTATTGATAATTACACCAAACTTAGCTGATATCTGTTTCTTAACAAGCTTCTCAATTTTTCTAAATAACACTCGCGTTAGCTAGTCTACAAATAAAGTATATCTTCTATAGTTCACATGTTTCAAAAGTTCAACATTCATCTTCAGGACGTCTTGGGTCCTGAACCTTACTTCTATTGCGGTTAGAAATTATAATGAAAGCAACGTAAAAGATAGGCAAATCACTTCTTTATTCCGACTATCGTCATTATCAAGAGGTGAAGTGTGTTGTAGGGAGGATGGGTGTTGAGTGACGATTGTCAGTATATAGAAGTGACATATGTCTATGTTTATCTTTCTGTTACTTTTGTTTCTTTATATCTAAAGTCCAACGGACGGTTTGGTTTGTTTTATGTGTATAAAACTGAGTCAGTTGGGTTTTTGACTCTGACGAAGACGGCTTGTTACAGTTGAAAGATCTTAGTCTTGTTTTCCCATTTCATATTGTGGTTTGATCATATATATATATATATTAATATAAGAACATGTATGAACATGATTTCACAGAAAACACGTGACATACAAATGAACGTCGAGTTTGAGTGAGACTCTGACGAAGACCTCTTGTTTTAGTTAAAATATCTTAGTCACATTTCTGCATGCCTTATAGATATGTATGTACGTCCCAGGTCCTAGAAGGTGTGGCCATTGTACTGACGGATTTATTATTTCGTTTTAAACACCTCTCTTTATAGTGAATCCAAACATCATCTTGCATACCACTCTCTTGAATTATTTATTTTATCCATTCTTTGAAAAGTGTCAGACCTTACTTTCCTTAACCCCTAAATACAGAGTGATCTCTTCTAAAAGTGTGCCTATCAAGAGTTTGATAATAGTTTACTATTACAAGGGTAAAGGCTTGTGGACCGCAATGTCTATTAACAAGATGCTTTGCAGTAGGCATCTAGTTTTTTTCTTTTACCCATCACTGTTCTCTAATAGTATTTCTTATTTTCTTTCTAATTTAAATTCCCAACTTAACAGTGGACTTGATGATAACCATTCTTGACATACCAGCTAACTTATCCTTCCTTTCCTATATTATATTTATTTTCCAAAAATAACACCTTATGCTCCAATATCCTGACGACCTATTTTTCTCAGCTATAGTCTTATCAAGTAAATTTCTACTTTTGCTGAATCAATCCTGCACCTTTTTTGCAGTCCACCCTCTTGATCTAGATATACCTTTTACACGTTACAACCCTCTAATATCTTTCTTTACCTGCTGCCAACTCTGACTATCCTCTTATGCTTACTGTGAATGCCACTTCTCTTAATACTTCCATTCATCCCTCAGAGAGAGATATATAGTTCAATTTATTTCCTTGATTCTTGATCCCATCAATCTATCCTTCCACAAATTTCTTCATTAACACAGTCAAGTTTATCTTAAATTAAATAACTCCTATCAGAATTCTGTTATTATCAATAACAAATAAGTAATAAAATGAGACCGACAAAATAGAATTATAAAAAATAAATGAAAAGTATTTTTATTATATCATATTAACGGACTCTGAACTATAATAATTCTATTGTATTAAACGATTACTACATCATTCAAATTAGTATCAATATTAATTGAATGCTTTATTTTATTATTTTTTTAAACAAAGAAAAAAATGAGTTAATAAAGCCAAAACTGTATCATCCGTTTGAAACTGCTATTTTTTTTACGAAAAAACTGTGCTCCTAAAGTAGATAAAAAATTAAGTAACTTGATACGTTGATTTCTTTATCTTTTATTCATTAAAAATTTTTTAGTATGTTATCTTTTTTTTTTTATTTCAAAGAGAACTACAGCTGGCAAATTATGGCAATATTGATAAAAAAATAGGCGTTAATAGAGAATTGATAGTCTCAAAATGATTGGAATTTTAGAAAAAAATCCATGAAATATCTCATATTCTAGGTCTGAGCATACTTATTTTTACTGTATTCTTGTTAAATTTAATTTCAATTGCTTAGTTAATATTTTGCTAAAATCTTGTTGTCTTAAAACAATTTAATATTAGAATTAGAAAAAACCGTCATACCTCGTAAGTTGATATCGGAGATGTTGGAGCGCTTTCGGATCTTGTCCATCTTCGTTCTTATTGCTAAAGCATTTGTTTAAAGTCCCAGCATGGTACACACACATTAAGAAGTACAGAGCATGGTACACACTCATTATGGAGTACCCAGCTTGGAACACACTCATTAAGGAGTACTAATCATGGTACGCACTTATTAAGGAGTACCCAGCATAGTAAACACTCATTAAGGAGTACCTAGCATAAAACACACTCTTTAAGGAGTACTTAACATAGAGCACACTCATTAAGGAGTACCCAACATGGTATAAACTCATTAAGGTGTACCCAACATGGTATACACTCATTTAGGAGTACCCAACATGGTACGCACTCATTAAAGAGTACCCAGCATGGAACACACTCATTAAGAAGTACCCAACATGGTATAAACTCATTAAGGATTACCCAAGGTATACACTCATTAAGAAGTATTCATCATAGTAAACACTCATTAAGGAGTACCTAGCATAGAACACACTCATTAAGAAGTACCCAACATGGTATACACTCATTAAGGAGTACCCAAGATATACACTCATTAGGGTGTGTCCAGAACACACTCATTAAGTAGTACCCAGAATAGTACACACTCAGGATGTATAGTTTTACGCATTCTTCAAGGAATAGTATGTACAAGATTTTCTTTCTGTTTCCCACATGAAAAATTTAGGGTCATCTCCAGGATTCGAACCTGTAATTAGCAGTATTATATTAAAGTATGCTCGCTGTTAGACTACACAGTGACCTACAGTAAAAGAAAATAATGAAAGAAAAGTTCAAAAACTTTGCACACCATGAAATATTGCAGCATTTACCAGAAATAAAAAGTAATATATGCATAAATAAGAGAAAATAAATATAAGATTGAAGTATTTAGTGGTTAAGGTAACGAAGCATGATAAATATTTTTTTATGTTAATTGTTTTCGAAAAAATATTTCCTGCAAATAATTATATTCAATTGTTGAATGAATTAATGTAAATATTGAACCAAAGTTGTGGCAATACTATAATGAAAGTTAAAAAGAGTAACTCTTATTATCTATTATCAGAAGTGAAAACATAACGGCTATTTGTACTGTTTTTATACAAAGAATTAAAAAGCAGCCACTATATCAAAGTTAAAAACAGACAAAACCGGCTTCGAATTCTATTATATACTACCATGCTATGAAGAAATTAAAATAATTACCAATCACACTGAGCAAATGTAACCTAAGCTAATCCACGTTTAGACAATATAACAATGCAATATTTTAATCGGAACGGTTAAACTTAAATAAATTGCACAAGGTATAGTATTTTCTTCGCCAGCGTTGTGGGGGTGGGATCAATGTTCGGTTAAAATCGCGGTAGATCGGTTTATTCCGTAACTGGAACAGGAAATTCAGAGGTTCAGTCCTTGAAGGAGCGGAGCTACTATATCCTCGCTCGCCCTTAAGGTAACCGACATTGCTGAATAGTTCTTTTTTAAATGTACAACTTTTTTTTTATAGAAAATAAAAATCTAATAATAATTTCCTTTTAGAAGGAATATTTCAAAGGTCATCTTAAATAAAAAAAAAATAGTTATATAGTTTGTAAATATTGGTTGATATACAGCAATGTTAAAACATTAAAAATATATTATTATTAAAAATATTAATTAAAAATACATAATTTATGTTTATTACAGTCGTTAAATAAAACGAATTCCATGAAATAAAAGTTCAACCGATAAGTTCGCAAATCTAAAGGGTTGCCAACAAACCTTCTGAGTGACTCTACAAAAGTTAAACACTTTTAAACATTCTTTATAATTTATTAATAGCCTCTTTTATAATATTATTTCTTTCTTTTATTATTGTTTATATCTTTGAATTTAGATAGTTTTCATTATTCGTAAAAAAATTAATCATTTATTTATTATTCCTTTTTATAACTTTGATAAAGTGGATGAACATATAAATCCTTTGTTAGAAATGATTTGATTGAAGGTAAATAGTAGTTTGTTTTCCCGATTATTTTGAAGAAATGAAAAAAAAACCAGGAAAGGTCGCACTTATTAAACAATAGTGAAAAACAAATCATTGATTCAAAATACGACAAAAAAATTCATGTCTATCTTTAAAAAGTTGTTGAAAATTTCAATATTTCATCTAAAAAGTATAAAGAACTGCGTGCATTAATCATTACTTTTGAAGTTTTGACGTGTATGCAATGGCGTCTTATTTTCGGTGACGTCATGGGTTACGGGTTGCCGTATAAGATCTTCTGTACGCTCATCTAAGGTCATGGTGAAGCAGTAGATACCCCATAACGATATTATAAATTTCAAAAGAAATACAAGTCAATTAGAAATTTCAAACAATATATAAAACTGATTATAAGATTTTACGTATATTTTATTTCCAGCCCCTTTTGTTGAAGTTCAATTTTTCAATATTTTCTTAAATATATTATTCCTTTTTTTTTTTTTTTAAAAAATACAATATTTTTGTGTTG
This sequence comes from Hermatobates lingyangjiaoensis, assembly GCA_026182355.1. Lineage (NCBI taxonomy): Eukaryota > Metazoa > Arthropoda > Insecta > Hemiptera > Hermatobatidae > Hermatobates > Hermatobates lingyangjiaoensis. Next base: position 334,890 of record JAPFBL010000360.1, read on the forward strand.
GATAAAAATTAAAACAAAAATCATACTTCAAGATATGAACTCAACACAAACACTCAAGAGAACAAAAAAAAAACAAAAACAAATTGAATTTAACTCAGAACAACTATGATAAATAAATCAAGCTGAAATTGAAACTGAAAGGCGGTAAATTACATATTACGAGAGAAAGGGGAACTTTTAAAATTTTATTTATCCTCTTTTGTACTCTCACTTTCTGTTTGCTTTTTTTTTTTTACGTTCAAGAGTATGACTTTTATTTCCCGAAAACTTTAAACATTCTTTGTGAAATTAAAAAACAAATTTGATTAGTATTTACCATTTAATTAAGAATTGGGTTTTGTTTAATTTTATTAAATTAATAAATGATTTTATGATTTTTATTTTGTATTAAAAATATTTGAGCCTAAAAAATCGAAACAAAGGGTTTCAGTAAATATAGCATTACTGAATAACTTTCTCTGTTATGTAGGCTCTTCAAAGTTAATTGTGATATTAAAACAACATTAATAAACTTTTGATTGTGTTAATATATAATAATAATAATAATTTAATTCCATAAATATATATAAATATACCTAAATTTTTTCTTATATCAACATATATTGATCACTATTTTTCTTTATCGAGGTTTTGCTCAGACAGTAAACCATTACTGTTAAATTTTACAGTACAGTATTAATTTTGCAGTAAAACAGTAAATAATGTTTTATTATTTCACGCTGGATAAAACCTCGATAATGAAAAATAGTGTTTTATAAATATACAAGTAATAATTGCCATTACCTACTCCCATTTCTGAAGTTTCTAATTTCAATGTAAACATATATATAACTGATTATCAGCTATTATATTTATAAAAAAGTAACTAAAACATTTTAAAGAATTTTTGTTAGACACAAAATGACACTTATATAAATTCTAATAAAATGAAATAAGAAATGCTTACTTTATTATACTATAATATATATTATAATAATATTAGTACCTATGTAATATATATATATATATATATACTATATAATATATATATTTAATACTATGGTATATAAAATATATATTATAGATTTTATTTCATAAGAATACAATTTTATTTTGTAAAATGTATTTAATTTCTTTAAAAATAAAATTATTAAAAAATATCGTAATAACAAGTTCTTATTATTGTTCATTATTTAGTAAAAATTTAATTTAAATTTAATGTTACATTTATAATAAAATTGGTATATATATCTTAATTTTTATGGTGAAATCTGGCAGCTGATTCTTAATAAATTAATAGATTATTACTGTTAGTCTCGGCAGTGTAGAATGATTTTTTAAAAATTTTACGTTAATCAAAATATTTATTTAAAAATGGTACTAAATTTTTCAAAATTAATAGTTAAGTAGTATATATATATATATATATATATATTATTCTACACATACACACCCTCACTCTTGGTAAACGCTGTCCAATTCAACATAGCAGAACTAAAATGCATACATTGAACACAGAACTGAACAAAGCACTTATATGATCAATGCTTTGAAAAAAAATTACAGCGTTAGAAGAATACCGGACTTAAAAACTGAATTAAAAAAATTCAAGATTTAGAAATAATGCGCTTATTTAGTATATTTAAAGACATATCATTCCGGTAAAAAGAAAGTGCTATCTGCTGTGATGTGATAAAGAAATGATATATAATGGGCGAACAAAAAGCTTTTCCCTTGGTCTAAAAATAGTTTAAAATATCAAAATATTAAATCACCACAACATACTACTTGCTTAGAGCAACAAAAAGACCTAGGTTTTATAATTTCCTAATTTATCAAAATTCTTAATTAATACGAAATACTACTTTTCTAATGAACAATAATCAATATTATTTATTTTATATAAAACGATAATAATAAAAAATATTCCATAATACAGTTCTGAGTCATTTATCAATATACAGTATTGTTAATAAAGAATGGAGTGCAAATTGAAACAAGAGATGAATTTGGCATTTAGTATGATTTATCAAAGCGATAATGTAATATTGGTTAAATTTTGTAATGTAATATGTCTAAGAGTCATTAAAGTGATTATTAACGCAAGTTTGAAACTTAGAATGAAGAACAGTTAAATGAAAGCAAAAACAATTCCGCCCGAAGAGAACACTGAAATAGCTTCGGTTGAGAGAGTTCTATGTGTGAAAACCCCAATCGGCTTTGACTTGCCGGTCTCACAACTGATCTCTTCTTATGATATTCAAACTGTTGTTCTAAATATCCAAAATATTGATCTGGGCAATTGTCCTCATATTTTGTGTGGTATCTATTTTACTTATTTATATGTTAACCTCATCTACGAGAATCATTTTCTTATATTTTTACGAGTTCTGTACGTTAACCTCGTCTAACATCTCATACAAAAACTACACTTACTAATGGTAAAAACTGTAGACATATAAGCATGATAAGTGTACCAACATAACAAAAACAAATTTTGAAATTATTATGTACAGAGCGAACGAAATTCAAAAAGTGTTCTTACTTTTAGATCACACCTCGTATATGAGTATTAAAAATATTAAGTATACTTTTGTTTCTCATGGGAGTTATGAAAGGCTATTATACTGACTGAGGTGGTACTAGATTGCAGTGAAAGATGTAGTGTCGGTATAACTAATTTGCCTTCCCTCAGTGTTTGCAATTCAAATTAATATCTAATGTTTAACGCTGGTTTGCGTCTAGATTGAAACATGTTCTGAAATGATGGTTCTCGGCAAAAGTGAACCTTTAGAAGATAGTTTCTTGGAAATGCATGGGTCAGAATAACTTCGAAAATTGATCAAATTTTATGATATTGTGACCGAAATACTTGGCAATATAATGAGGGACTAGGCTTGTATCGTAGAATAATAGCGATTGTTTATTCTAAGGGAAAGAGAGGAGTTGGTTTAACGAATATAGACGATATCAGTCACACTGATGCCGACTGGTGCCATTCAGACAAATGGTAAAGAAAACGGAGTAAAAAAGGGCTCAAATTTTCCATCTGAGCTAAAAAACCGGCTAAGTGAGAATATAATGAAATAATATTGAAAACAATATTTTATTTTTAAATAAGATTAAACTTTTAAACCTTTCTTTATTTAGCTTAACCAAGAATGCCAAAAAATTTCTGATTCAACGCTGGAACTAAATTCAATTCTTCAAGTGCATCTTTCTGGTTTCACAGGTTTTTATTTTCCTATTTCCAATTTTCTTAATTATGTCAAACAAAATATCAACATCTTAGCAGCATTTTCTATAACGTTTTAGTCCATGACGTATTCTCAGTATACTACTTGTTGTTGGTACATTAATCTTGAGTGGAAGTTTGTTTTTAAAGGTATTTACATGGCTGAATGCTATCTCATAATCAGTGTTAAAATGAGGATGGCACAGGGAATGATGTAGAGTGAGGAGGGATTGTTAAGAGATAAGGTGACAAAGAACTTGGTCATGCTTAGAAACAGTTATGTGCTATAAAACATGCTAAAAAAAACCAGTATTGTAGAGGAGAGATGATTTTTTTTTACCAATTACGATTTTTTTAGCAGCAATTTCAGAAAAATTAAGATATTTTGAAATAGAACAAGTTACCTCTCTCTCTCCATCTGTCAGATCGAGTATTCTACAAGTAATGGAATTTAATCAAAGTAGATGTTTGCAATAAAGTTTGATAGTTTTAAGCAGATATTTTGAATAAAATGTTCAAAATAAGGTAGATGTGTATGTTTAGCAATAAATTTTATAAAAAAAGTAAAATAATGGACTAAAAACCGTGAAAAATGAGCACAAAAAGTGCTAAATAGCAAGCAGGGCTAAATTCAAAAATTTTGAAGGCTAAAAAAAATTTCTTATCTTTGTCAGAGTCAAAAACCCAATTGATGAAGGCCGCTTGTTGAGGTTGAAAAACCTTAGTCTTTTCTTCCCATTTCATATTGTTGTTTGATCATTGATTGTTATTTCACGTGTTTATGCGAAATGTTGTTATATATTATATATATATATATATATATGTATGTATAAATTATCCTACTACAATAAGAAATAGGAAAAAAAGACTAAGATCTTTCAATTGTAACAAGCGATTTTTGTCAGAGTAAAAAACCCAAATATATATATATATATATATATATATAATAATTTCACATAAACACGTGAAACAACAATCAATGATCAAACCACAATAAGAAATGGGAAACAAGACTAAGATCTTTCAACCGTAACAAGCGGTCTTCGTCAGAGTCAAAAACTCAACTGAGGGGTTTAAAGTGAGGGGTTTTAAACAAGAAAAACTCAGTTGGGTTTTTGACTCTGACGAAGACTGCTTGTTGCGGTTGAAAGATCTTAGTCTTGTTTTCCCATTTCTTATTGTGGTTTGATCATTGATATTATATATATATATATATATATAATATATTAAAAATATAAATATATATGTATTATATATATATATATATATATATATATATATATATATAATATATATATATTCTGAGATCAGACCTTCATTCATACATATTTCGTTAATGCCTAGAATGGTAGAAAATATTCACTATTATTACAGTTCATAACTGTCATTAGATCTGGAGTTTCTTTTACGTTTTGCAGCTTTAGATATTGAGCTCAAATTTGATTTTATTCTAGGCATACTTCTTATTTAAAACGCGGGTAAGTAGAACTCACTTTTAAAAAGAGAACAAATTATGATAAACAGAAACGAAATTAAAATCAACAAACAATACTTACTTGCTATTGAAAGATCGAAAAATTATATTAGAAAATTAGAAAAGCTATGCAAAAAACGGACTAGACCAAAAATAAGCAAGGCAATCAATGAATCATATATATATTATATATATATATATATATATATCTGAAATGTGTTCGCAACAACACAAAAGAAACGGTTTAGGAGGAGAACATAAATTACACGAAATTACCAGCAGAGTTTGAGATGAATTGTGGTTGTTCTTACTGTATGTTTATTTTGCTTTAATTTGAGAAGTTATATATATTTAATAATTTTTCTGTAGATGAGTGAGAAAATATTTTTTTCAACCATAGCAATTTCTTATTGAAAGGATTGAAGAATAGAATATATATAACTTTCTTTTATTTTACTAAATTCATAAATTGTAATTTATCGCTGTTAAGATAATGGTAAGGGAGAAATAAAATAAATATTTCATTTAATAATGGGCTTTCCTTTATTTAACATATTACTCAAAGTTGTAATAGTATTCTCTTTTTTTACATTTATTATTGGATTTTGTTTTTTATTCATATTAAAATAATTCCATAAATTTTTCTATTCCATTAACATTAATATCTTGTTTTCAAGAAAGGGAAAATTCAGTTTCCTTTCTTTAAAGGATTAGGAATTATATTTCAGTAACAAAAATATTTTTCTTTTTTTCTTCTTCCTGTCCAACAAAGTAGTAATTCTTAACTGAAGAATTTAATATTCTCTATTCTTTATTTTGAAGGAAATAATTTACAACAAGCAACTTCAAGGTAATAATTATCAAAATATTCTTCAATACCGTTTTAATTAACTCTGATTTTAGACGGCAAATAAACTTCTCATAAAATATAGTAAGTAGACTGTTAATTAAGAGGGTTTTCTTTTATTTTCATTCTTTAAAATTTATAATTTGCTAAATGTATGTACTATAATATTTACATTAAAAAGTAATAGCTTGGAAAAGTTTGGTTGTTAATTGATGAACCGTACCAAATTACTATCCTATAATTAAAGTGTGTAATTTATACTTTTGGTTACCTTTTTAAAGAGCTTTGTTTTTAAAAAAACTTTAACTATGTGTCTATCAATAAGTTATAGTATATTTTGAATAAGAATAAAACATGTTTGCGCCAGTGGTGAGAATTTTACTTTACCGTGAGTAAGTAAAGTAAATAGTGCTGGTGATATAATTCGATTTTCAGGGTTGTATGGATATACAGGTTGATATTTCTTCTTAATACTCATTCTGATAGAGAATTAATGCTTTGCAGGTTGTATAGGTGACAAAAGTTATGCTCATTTTTGATTTGACACCCATTTGAACAATGTGTCACATGATAAAATCGTGAGTGTTCTTGTGTTCAAATTGAACATGACTATGGTCTTTGGTAACTGTTATAAAACAGAATTACATAGTATTATCCATCCAAGTAATAACCTCCCCCCCCCACCCCTTATTGCTTAGCATCAATGACATAATAGAAGCCAGTTTAAATAACATGGTTATAATTATTTTCTTTATTCATTCAATATAGCTGTTCATATTTTGAGGTAAATTTTAGAATGATATCTGGATGTTGTTTTACAGTAAAGTGACCACATTTTCATTGAGACAAAGCAGACAAAATGAAATGAAATGAGAATTGCAATTTAATTATATATATTTTGTTGAATTAAAATATGCATCAGCAACATGTTTATGGGACAGACAGAGATGGCATGCAGAAGATTTCTCATCTCTCACATGAAAAGTCTAGGAAAAGGATTCAAACCTCCTTCTTTCACTATTAATGTAAATTTAACTGGTTCAAGGTGTAACATAACCTCTGTTACGGTCAACATGTATATCAACATGTCAATTCAACATGTTTATGTGACAGACAGGGATGGCATGCGGAAGACTTCTCATCTCTCACATTAAAAATCTAGGAAAAGGATTCAAACCTCCTTCTTTCACTATTAATGTAAATTTAACTGGTTCGAGGTGTAACATATCCTCTCTTACGGTCAACATGTATATCACCATGTAAATTCAACATGTTTATGGGAGAGACAGGGATGGCATGCAGAAGATTTCTTATCTCTCACATGAAAAATCTAGGAAAAGGATTCAAACGGCATGCCGAAGATTTCTCATCTCTCACATGAAAAGTCTAGGAAAAGGATTCAAACCTCCTTCTTTCACTATTAATGTAAATTTAACTGGTTCAAGGTGTAACATAACCTCTCTTACGGTCAACATGTATATCAACATGTCAATATAACATGTTTATGGGACAGACAGGGATGGCATGCTGAAGATTTCACATCTCTCATATGAAAAGTCTAGGAAAAGGATTCAAACCTCCTTCTTTCACTATTAATGTAAATTTAACTGGTTCGAGGTGTAACATAACCTCTCTTACGGTCAACATGTCAATTCAACATGTCTAAAAATTTGCTGCACATCTATACAAATATATTTTATTGTGTACATTCATATCCTTGTATAAAAACGTATTTAGTAATAATCATTGGTAGCTATAAAAATATCTTAAAAAAACAATAATTTTAACATCATGATTTTTAATCAATTTACATTTTTTATTTTAAAAAATTTATGATTTTCTTTCATGGTCATATTTTTGACCTGAGTGAATACATTGCAATAGATTCGGATCATTTATTAATATGACCAAAATGTTTCACATGAATTGGTCAAATTATATTTTACACAATATAGATGTTAATATTTTAATGTTTAACTGCGTTTTTTCAGCTGTCCATATTTTATTGATACAAGAAAAAACACGTCCTGTTACTGCATATGTTCCTGGAAGGGAGAGCGCGAATTATACAGTTTTCAAAATATTTTGATAACTAATATTATTCTGTTTAAAATAAGAGAAATAAACAGAATCCGTCCATTTTTTTTGTTTGTTCCTATATTTGCAGACAACTAAATTTTAATTGTTTTCATCTGTAACATGTTTTTTTACTAATGATATCTCATTAAAAGGATCATTTTTGTAAATATAATTTTTCGGAAAATCATTACTAATATATTCAAAAGAGTTTTCCACATATTTCCATAAAATCTCATTTTTTAATGTCACCCAATGAAAATTTGTAATATCTTTGAATTGAATTGTCCATTCTTCAATATATTCCAAGCAGTTAATATAAAAATTGCTGAAATGTTTCAGAAAATTTGCATGCATTATATGTATTTTTTAAATCTATTTTTTTGTTTCTTTATATTCACGTAATAAATATACTTAATTATATTTAATAAATATAGCTAATATATTTTTAAAGTGAATTTGAAATAAGAAATGCAGATATTTTCTAAAAAGCAGGGCTTTTATAAAAATCGGCGGGACGCGGGACGGTCCGCTAAAAAATGAAACTGCCCGCCAAAATAGGGAGGTGAATACATATAGAAACAACTTGCATACCTCCTTACCATATTTGACATCCGTTGACATCAGGAGAGGTTGTCGGCTTACTAACCGCCTTCATTGTAATGGGATATGTCCCCATTTCTTTCAATTTGTTTACAGTATAATATAATGCATTGTTCTCGTGAGATGTTCTACTAATTAATGGCTAAAACTTATAATATAAGTACAGATATATATTATACTAGAGTACCATTTGTGTCACTCAGAAATTGTAGCAATAGTTATTGAAGTAAATTCACTGGAACATGATGAACAGAGATAATTTTAATCCTTTTTCTTGTTATTAAGGCACGGAAACAGAATCTTATATAGCCCAAGCTTATGATATACTATTCTTAACATGATTCAAGATATAAACACAGTAAGTATATTTAGCAAAATAAAATTAATTTAAAAGTAAAAAAAATCATTAATTTTTTGACATAAATAAATTCAAGTTATAAAAAAATGAAATATATTTAACACAAACAAAACTCGTATATTGAAATATTCAATTTATTTATTCAAAATAAAATAACGTAATGAAAAGGATGTGTCTTTATAATATTACCTTAGAACATTGGTATTTTATCTGACAGTTGTGTTCAAGTTTGTTTCTAAAATTATTCATCTTT